>JASMQC010000058.1:0-32746 GCA_031305395.1 Phytophthora citrophthora
CCAAGGCAATTAAACTCACTCGCGATCCAAACCGGAGCGGGCTACGGTCTGTACCTCTACGAATCGAACCAAGGAGATATGGTTCGGATTATCTATGATTGGGAGACTCTTGTCTCGAATTTATCCGTCATTCTTGTCTTGATCCGTTGGATATTATGCTTGGTCGCTCTGCACAGAGGTGTTCTACGAGGGAGAATCCCATGCTACGGTGGGTTACTGTTCTCTGTTCTACGAGGGAGAATGACCATGCTACGGTGGGGGCCTTGATGCGTCTCGAGCTACAAAATCTTCGATCTGTTACTGTTCTCGATGCTTCCACAATTGAAAATGACGTTAACTGCTTTCTGGACTGTTGGCTGTCGCTTTGAAGGACAACAGGCTGGGCTTTCGGAGGCCTGGTTTACGATTTACCCTTCGATTGCACAGCTGATGCTCATGTATTTCAGTCTTCTCAATGTACTGGCCAAGGCTGCGAGACGCCGCATGACAGACGTTCTTTTCGGCCCTTCAGTGGCATTTCTGTGTCTGATCCATTATTTCCGCAGTGAATTAGCAGCTTCCCCCGTCTGGAACGACATTGATGGCCGCGTATCAACTCTGGTATTCTCTGATGAGATCAAGAGAATGACTTTGTTGGACTATTTTACCAGTGATCTGGCTTGGAGAATCAATGGACGAGTCGTTGGCATCTTCTGGACCAAGTTAACTTTACTAGCGTTCAATCTTCTCCCCCTACTTGTGTCCCGGCCTTTGCCTATTATACGACGAGAGCATCAAGTTCTTCGTGGTGTTGAGAAGGCGTTCGCTCTCAAAGCTAAGCAGGTTGGTGGTTTGGGAACTTCCCCCATTTACTTGGCAGCTCCTTACGAAGTGGTTCCTTCAAATTCTAAGTCTAAAGCGGCTCCATTTCCCCACATACTACAAAAGGATCCTTCGCGAAATTCAATCGTTGCAACGCCAAGCATTTTCTTGAACAGCTACGAGTTACTCCGACTCGGGTATGTCGTGTTTGGAGACCGCTATATTATCAGTTTTGACGACTGGGATCTTTTGACTGCGATGGCTCCGCTGCGGTTGTTCTACCATTTGTGGAACCAGCGCGTATGCGTTTGGGTATTACAAGAAGTGGAAGTTTCTGCTAGCGGCAACGGATTGCGAGCTCTTCAGGATCTGGAACCTGAAATGTGGCGGTTGGATGATAAGCGACTGCAAGTGATTCCCTTCTGGCGAATTTCCGCTTGCGTCATGCGGTGTTAGAAATGGCTTTTGCCTCACGTACGAACTTCAGGTGTTTCGGCTCAAGGTGAGACGTTTGTCGATGCTCAAAAAGAGCTCGAATAGAGCTTGGGATGAGAAGGTCGAGGCCATGCAAAGCAGGCGGTTGATTTAAAACTGTACAGTAACTTTAACTGGTAAACTATGAGATGCATACCATACTGCTCACTGTAAACATGTACACCAGCTGACATTCTCGCAGTTTCCCAAAGTCCAGGATCTTGCTGTTCGTGTGCGATGCAGCGACCATCGAAGTGCCTTTTGTGCTGATGACGAAGTAGCTTCAAGCAATCAGCTTCGTTATGATAACACCGTAAAATCTCCACCCCACCAAAACTACGATCACTAAAAGGCGTACTAGTAAAGCCAAGATGGACTTGTCAGATTTGGGTCATAGTGAATAGCTTTCCGTCTCGCTAGGGGAAACGTAACAGTCTCCTCTCTCTCTCACTCTCTACCTGTACACGAGTGATCGGTTGAGGGTGCCCTACGTCCGATCCGAAGATCGACATAGTCGTCCATCGTGTTGGCGGACTATGGTACATGTAAGTAGCTGAGTCGGGCCGTTCAGTTACGATGCGCTACGTGGTGCACTCATGATCTGCGACCAGCGACATCAACTTGGTAATTCTGGAGCTCTTGGATAGACAGCCTCACTTTGGATTTCCTCCTCAACCACTCAAGTCGCTCCACAATGCAGATTTTCGCCCCTCTCATTGCTCTTGTCAGCCTCGTTGCCGCTGCTGAAGGTGTATGCACCGGCCCCAACGCTCGTACTACGCCGCCTGCAGGTGCCATCGTTGTGGACTCTACCGGTGTGTTCGCCGGTAGTTTCAAGACCGTCGCAGAAGGTGTAGCCAAACTGTCCAACACGACGGCAGAACACTCTCTGTTCCTGATGCCGGGCACGTACCAAGAGCAGGTCACGATCCCAAAGCTCAAGGGTAACCTAGTCGTGCAGGGTTACACGTGTGACGCCACTTCATACGCTTCCAACGAGGTCACTATCACCCACGCGATGGCCCAAAAGGACGTCCCAGCCAACATCACTAAGAGCCGCAACGACTACACCACCACTCTGCTCTTGAAATCCAGCAACGTGAAAGTGTACAACCTCAATGTCGCCAACACGGCGGGTAATGTCGGTCAAGCAATTGCCATGAAAGTTGACGGTGCAAACTACGGCTTCTACGCCTGCAATCTTACTGGATACCAGGACACGTTGTACGCTAACAAGGGTCCTGAACTCTTCGCTAAGTCGTACATCAATGGTGCCGTCGATTTCGTGTTCGGTTTGTATGCTAAGGCTTGGTTTGAGTCTTGTGACATTGAATCGATCGGGAAGGGCTGCATCACAGCCAATGGCCGTACCAACGACTCGAACCCGTCCGAATACGTCTTCAACAACGCCCGCGTCTTCGGTTCTACGCCTGGACAAGCCTTCCTGGGCCGTCCGTGGCGCAATTACGCTCGAGTTGTTTTCCAGAATAGCAATCTAAGCGATGTGGTTAACCCTGCCGGTTGGCAGACTTGGAACGGTGACAACAACACGGCCAACGTTTACTTCAAGGAGTTCAACAACACGGGCCTGGTGCTGCTACTGACAAGCGCGTGGCATTCAGCGGAATTCTGGAGAAACCTGTGGCTATCACGGAAATCCTTGGAGAGGGCTACGAGTCTGCCTGGTGGGTGGACAAGGCCTACCTGTAGGTTGTTCTAGCAGCCTTGGACATAACCTTTCTCAATCTGAGCTTAGACAAATTATTGATGTGCAATCCTCGTTTGGTTAACTTCCATTTCGTTACTCATATGTCGAAAACGTCTCGAGAAACTCAAAACAAAACTCGAACCATTTCCAATTATTCATCACCAGAAATGCGACGGCACTTGCTCCTCAGCACTTGGACAATCTCTTCGTGGCCATTCGCACTCGCACTTGATATTGCATCGCTGCAACCTCGAGAACTGCACCGACCTCGAAGAAGTTCAACAACGTCCAACGCACCGTTAATAGCTGCTACTTCGAGAGCACAGTCCACAGACATTGTGTCGGTCTTTGAAAGCAGCATCTTACCGTGTCCAGATGACCATTCACCCAACAACTGAGAGCACAGCATCTCACCGTGTCCAGATGACCATCAGTGCCCAGCGTAAACTCTCAGTATCCATTTCACCCAACAACTGCCCAGCCAAATTAATGGATCCCTTAGCTGCCAAGTTGCTAAATATCCGCTTTCTGGCGTCCGAATTGAACTTCTCCAGCAGTAAATTGAAGACGGCGGTGGATGTAGTAGGAATCATCGCTACAGTCGACTCAATAGTGCGTTGATCGCAATGCTGGACCAGGATCTCCACCATTTCAACTTGATCATCCTCAGCTGTGCGAGCAAGTGCCCTGAGTTTGTAGGGATCTTCAGCCAGGTACACTCCATTTATCGGCGCAAACAACTCCAACATGGCGAGGTCTTTGTTCGCAACAGCACTTAATAGTGCTACTCCCGCAGTAGGCGGAAGACACTTGTGGACGAGCAATTTCGCCATTTCCAGATCGCCGCATTCTGCAGCTTTCTGAACGACTGCTGCGATATAAACACTGTCGTTCAAATGTCTTCGTTCGCACTCACTTAGCAGCAATTTTGCAAGCTCGAGCTTTCCAGTAATCCCAGCCCTTGCAGCCCTTGCCCAAGAATATAAACACTGTCGTTCAAATGTCTTCGTTCGCACTCACTTAGCATCGTGCCACAAGAGCTTTTACCATGTTAATACTTCCTCGTCCTACTGCTCCACGAAAAGCATTGGCGATGCTACTTGTTATAATCTGACCACCCTTGGCTTCTTCTTCTTGACCAGCAAAGTGTTTGAGCAGGCATTCGACTACAGCGTAATGATCATTTAAAGCTGCCAAATACAACGCGCTTGAAAATATACCTGGAGGAGGAAGCTTACACTCCTGCAGCAAAATCTCCATCACGTCAAGATGACCATTCTCTGCGGCGTAGAGCGTTCCCCTGTTCTCAGCGATCATGGCACCCTTCTTAAGCAACAGCTTTACCATCTTCGCTTTTCCACGCATTACTGCAATATCCAGATTCACATTATTGAGCCACTGCGCTTCATCACTGGTGAATGTCTCGATAAAAAGATTGTATACTTCTTCCTGACTATGGAGAAATGCTTGATGAAGGGGTCTAGCAAGATCAGGATCGTCAGCCCAAGGCTGAAGTAGCTCCACTAGCTGCGGCGATTGCTACCACTCTAAGGTCTCCACTAGCTGCGGCGATTTCAAGGTATGGCGTCTTGACGTAGTTTCCCATCCGTTGGTTTAGATACCGCACCAGGTCGTTTTGTCCGTCGACTATGGAGCAGTATGCTTAAGCACTTTTCGGGATCTAGTACAGATCTGGATAGAACTCGATTGAAGCCATTCTAGAACAATCTACAGGTCTCCACTACAGCTCGGCGAGTTTCAAGGTATGGCAGTCTTGACGTAGTTTCCCATCCGTTGGTTTAGATACCGCACCAGGTCGTTTTGTCCGTCGACTTGCAGCAGTATTTAAGCACTTTTCGGGATCGTACAGATCTGGATAGAACTCGATTAGCCATTGTAGACAATCAACATGACTGTTCATTACAGCTCCAGTGAAAGCTACAGCCGAACAGCCTTCCGTTCTTGTAAATTGGAGGAAGCGGCAGATATCGAGACGTCCTCTACTTGCAGCTCCGTCCATAGCTGCAACAGTCCAAGATAGAAAACTCGAACAACAATTCTCCTATCGAACAACAATTCGGAGGTCCATATAAACCGCTGAATGTGGGAGGAGATAAGTTGTGACTAGTTCAGGAATGTGAGAGATACCGTGGATGGAAGCAGGGAGCACTCGGAAGACACTAGGAGAAACTATCATTAAGAATTCTTCAGCAAAAAAAAATAAAAAAAGATAACTTCTATTGTCATTATTTGTATTCGTATAAGTACGATTGTTAAATTTAAAAAAAACAATCCTTACTCATTCCAGATTTCTTCTCTACCTTTCAAAATGGGGAGAAAACCTGATCAAGTGCGTTTACAGTTCCAGAAGACAGAAGAGCTGAGCAATAAGCACGGAGAATGTTATCACATCTGTCTTCACTGCGTCGCTGCAAAAGAAGAGCTGGCTAAGACGAGCAAAGAGGAGGCGGAAGCGTTCGTCATCCCGAAAATCCGCGGTAGTGTCGTGGCCTTACGCGCTCATTTGCAGCGCTGCCCTCACGCCCCCGAGTTCCGCATGGCCCAACAGGCTTCCGTTACGCTGATGGAGAAAGAAGCTGCTAAAACTGCTGATGCATCTCCCAGAAAGAAAAGCTCACGCAAGAGTTTATCGACGAATTAGGCTTCCGTTACGCTGATGGAGAAAGAAGCTGCTAAAACTGCTGAGTCTGCATCTCCCAGACAAGAAAGCGGTCGACCTCCAATCACGCAAGAGTTTATCGACGAATTCCTCCAAGCGCTCGTAGCGTTTCAAGTGGACAATAAGTTGCCCGATGCATTTATCGAGAGAGGGTCTACAGTGCGTCTGTTTGAATGTCTAAACCCTGATTTGGTGAAATGCCTTCCCACTCGAGCTCAGTTGAAGAAATTGCGCTTGGAATATATTAAAACAAAAGCGGACGAAGCTGCCGTGTCTCCAAAAGAGTGAAAAGGAGGGAACGAAGAAGACTCCGAGCTTCGAAGGATATTGTCTACAGTGCAGGAAAGGAGAGCAAATTGGTAAACCATTTTCCACTTTCACGAGAAATATGTTGAGTGTTGTTGCGTCTACTGGTCTCCATTTCCACCATTTCATGATGGCTACCACATATACCAATGTCCGTCGATTCATGAATTTGTTGGCTACAAACTATACCAATGTCAATAAGGTCGATGAGTCATCTCGGATGAATTTGAATTTGTTGCGGTTTACGTGGCTAACTACCTCCAGAGTTCACTGGATGATCAACTCAAAAGCTGCTGACTACTGGTGACTGCACAGATAACTATTGGCAGATGACATCCATCTAATATAATGACACTTGAACGATGCTGAGAGCTCACACCAGTCTGGTGTAGACTCTACTGTAGAGTGTCCATTGGACACTGTCCAAGCACGTTGCATCGCGGGGCGAGGTGAATCCGCCGTGTATCCAATGTGTGCATATCCCATGCCAGCTGGGATCGACTGTCCTGGTCGAGAAGTTCCGATATCGCTTAAAAAAGGGTTAAGCCTACTCATGAACTTGAAGGCCACGGTCTTCCTACTACTTTGGTGCTGCCATGCAAGTGGGGAAAGGAGTGCCAATGCTTTCTGCATCTCATTTCAGCATGTCCACCATGTTTCCTCTCGTTTATTGTCCCTGTTCTTGGAACTGTTGTGTCTCGAGCGTAAGCGACGAGCCTATGGGAAGGTCGATCATCGATCAGGTTCCTTGGATGGAATGCACCGCTGACCGACTTGGCGCTGGGGTGCAAGTCCCAGTTCTTTATTCTCCATTCAACGAGTTGGTTGACGCTTACAATGACATCGCTTTGCTGTTGGTGTTGGTAGCAGTGGGCGTGGAGTCAAACTGCGATGAATCCACGAGCCACAGCATGCCAGGATATATTCCACCATGTGACGCTTCCTCTCGTTTATTGTCCCTGTTCTTGGTGGACTGTTGTGTCTCGAGCCACAGCATGCGACAGCCTATGGGAAGGTCGATCATCGATCAGGTTCTCGACCGACTTGGCGCTGGGGTGCAAGTCCCAGTTCTTTATTCTCCATTCAACGAGTTGGTTGACGCTTACAATGCGGTTCAAGCAGCTCTGCTGTGTCTTCGCTTTGCTGTTGGTGTTGGTAGCAGTGGGCGTGGACCGCAAACTGCGATGAATCCACGAGCCACAGCATGCCAGGATATATTGTCAAGCAGTCTCGAGTTGGCACTGGAGTCATTTCAGCAGCGTCATTGAGGAGTCATTGGAAGCGCCATGCTTCAAATTCGGACGATCGCTTCAGCATCGGGCACGGCACAATCGACAAGCGTTCCAAGGATCGTAACGTCTCCAAGCTCCGCCCCACCGCTACAACAGCGATACCCTCACTGCAGTCTGGACGCTGTCGCCCGTGACTGAACAACCTGCATCTCCAGCCGCTACAGAACCGGTAGTTGACATCGAGTCTGATAGCGCCAGTAGCTCTCAGTCGGACGATTCCAGCGCTTCAGCATCGGGCACGGCACAATCGACAAGCGTTCCAAGATCGTAACGTCTCCAAGCTCCGCGTTCAGTGATTCAGGCGGTTGATAATGTCTATACATCAAGCGGCAGTGGATCTGCTGGACCTGTGCGCTTCAGAATACCAACATCTTGACCATACCAAGGTGATGCCCCATCGCTCAACCTGGATCAGACTCGTCAACGTTCCAGTCCGTTCCTACTGCAGTCTGCAGCGAGGAAGAGGTTGATAATGTCTATACGTTGTACTCGAACTGTCGATCTGCCTTCGAATCAGTGTCGATTTGGAGCAAGGTAATGAGGACGAAGCTCCAACCGCAGACAATTTCAGGAGCTTCTGGCTTGGAGAAGGACCTCTAACGATCGAAACCAACCTGAATGCAGCACTCACCAATACGTCGATCCGTGTGAATGAAGACTTGTCGGTTGACGTTCGACTCGCCAAATCCAAGGCATGACAGAGTCTCACGCTTGCGTTGCGGTCTTCATTGTCGTAATCGAGGCCAACTTCTCGGCTTGCACAATTGGCGGCATGCCGCTTGTCAGCGCTGTGGAGACGCTACTAAAAATCAGTGTCGATTTGGAGCAAGGTAATGAGGACGAAGCTCCAACCGCAGACGAATTTCAGGAGCTTCTGGCTTGGAGATACGCGGTGGATCTCGCAAAAGATGCTGGGGTGCCTTACGACGGCAATTCGGACCTCTATCACGAGTTCGAAACCAACCTGAATGCAGCACTCACCAATACGTCGATCCGTGTGAATGAAGACTTGTCGGTTGACGTTCGACTCGCCAACGGCACGTACGAAGCGTTTGAAGATGCGATCGATCACGTTGTCACGGATGCCAGTGCATCTGACTTGGTACCAGGTTACGTTATCGCTAGCAGCGCCGAATCTTCTGGTAGCACTGCGGGGATCATTGGAATAGTCGTAGCGACCTCGACTCTACCGGGTCATCCGCTGTTCAGCTTCAGACAAGAAGATAGTTGTAGTTATCTGGGAACAAACGAATCGTGCTGCAGAGATTGAGTGTCCAGGTATCTGCGTAATTGACCGGCGAGATCTGAACTGCGAAGTTCATCCAATCTGCAGTCAATTGTCAGTCCGGTTGCATCCCTACTCTCTGGAATGAGATACTGTAGTTGTAGTTATCTCCGTCCTTTTGCTTGACCGGCGAAGAATATGATGCCACGACGCTGGGTATCCATACGTCTTGTCAGTCCGACACCTGTTTGTAGTTCCTCGATCGTGCAAATCATACGAATGACTGCCTGCCAACCGTTCATCCATGTGCAGCGGACGATACCTTTGGTGGTAGTCGTAGAGACTGTCGAACTCTACCGGTCGTTCGCTGTTGACTTCAGACAAGACGGATGATCAGATATCTCTGTTACTGGTCATCATGCCAGGACGCTGGGAACAAACTTGAATCTTAAAAAAGGAGAGTGCTGCAGAGATTGAGTGGTCATCAGTATACAGTAATTGAGGAATGTGTCTTTCTGCAAGTTCATCCTCTGCAGACGGAGAATCGTGGTGGTCTTACAGGAGACTGTCACGAACCTAACGGCTTCAATTTGACCAGAGATAGACGGTATCAGTATTTCTTTACTGTGATAATTATTCACTGTACTTGAATATATTTTCTTTCTAAATTGGTCCTTTGATTAAACCTTCTTTGATATTACTTGAATACAGTTTGGGAGTGTTGATTAAACCTTCTTTGATATTATATAATCATCAGTATACAGTTTGGGAGTGTTTTCCGACTAGTTTCTGAACTCTGCGTGTCAAGCATGTCAGTCGACTCTGGTCAATTCGGGATCACTTCCTTGTCTCTACGGCTCACCCTCTCTGGTCGGTTCTCTGATCTCCTTCGATGCATTTTCCAACTCGCCATCGTCTCAGTGAAGCTCTGAGCTTTTCGGCAGCACCCCACGCGCATTTGTCTTGTGCGTACCTTTCGACCCGAACGAAATCTCCGTCAAACCGCTCACTATGACAGTCAAGTCTCTCATCGCGCTGTTGCTGGCGTTCCTGGTCGTCCACACCAGTGCCTCTGGCTCCGGTTCTCTCGGCGCCACCGTAGAATTGGAGACCGAAGCCACCGCTAACTCGACAATCGTCCCTTCCTCATCTAATTCTTTCTCTTCAAATGAAAATGAGGTGACACCGACGCCGATCAACACGCCGTCATCCACTTCCACCACATTCCAGCTTGTCAGCCGCTCACTGGTGTTTTTCTGGCGGTCATACAAGCCATGGCAAAATGTCGACTGCAATAGCACCGTGTCCAGTATGGTGTCATTTACAACAAGAACCGAGCACCTTCGACTTATGCGTGTCCGATGCGCAGTACCAGATCTTCCCTTTCCTCGGAACGAAGCCCTCAGCCGCTCAGATACAAGCCATGGCAACTTCCACTTCGTGTGACGTTGTCTTCACTGGTGTTTTTCTGGCGGGTTTCCCTCAGTGTACGATCTCGGGGTTCCCATTGAAAGCTGCGGTGGAAACTCTACTGAAGATCCACGGTGTGGATCTCTTCTACGGTACGCGACGTCCCCGACTGCCGAGCGATTCCAGGAACTGATGTCTTGGCGGCGCTACGTGAACCTTGCTAAGGAAGCAGGTGTGCCTTATGACTCGGATTCGGCCCTGTACGCGGAGTACGAGGAGAATCTCAATACCGCACGCAGCAACAACACCATTCGTGTACTGTCGAACCATCAGATTGAGTACAAACTGGCAACCGGTTCGTGGTACGACTCGTGGGGACAGTTTCTGCTGGTGGCGGGAGCTCGGAAATCAGCGACAGTGAAGCCAGCAACGTCGAGGAGAACTCGACTGCGGCAGGAAACACCGCATCATACGTTGTTGTGAATGGAGTTATCACTGCTGTGGTAGGTCTTCTTTTCGGTGCTTTGCTTTTAACAGCATAAGCACAAGCGTTAGTATTTTGCAATTTATTCCGTCGTAGTGGTGGGCCAGATTTCGTACGGTTGCTGTTTGGAATCAATTATTATGAGCAGTGTGCAGGGGTTGTTGCGTGAATTGTATTCTACCAACTGCTAAAGCTAAGTGTTCTTATCGGAAAGCGTAAGGTAAGGACTGATCGCATTGACTGAGTATTCCAGCTTATACTTTTATCTCTGATCTGTCAACGATGAACAACAATCTGCTCAAGTTCCTGTCTTGACTGCAGTCGTGGCTCTCAGTTATACTTTTATCTCGTGACGCACATCGTCTCTCAACGATGAATTTTTCAACACTCAATCTGCTTTCTCTAGCTCTGCTTTTCTCCTGGACAAGGGCTGAAACTCCCCCACGTGCAGTATTCGAGGCATCTCCCATTGCAATTGCTGCACCGAATTCACCTACGTTTACACTTGTCAACAATTCAGCCTGTGACTCGGAAGCCGTCGCGACCATATACGAGCTCTACGAACGCAACACGATGGTCTTCCAGACGTGTGTCTCCGATGCCAGCTATCAGATCTTCCCGTTCGACGGGACATTCCCAACCAGTGAACAGATTGAGAAAATGAGTCGCTCACTTGCTTGTCGTGCCATCTTCAGCTCTGCACTACTAGCCGGCATTCCAGAGTGCGATATGGGCGGATATCCTCTCCGTGCTGCAGCTGAAACCCAACTGAAGATCACAGTTGATATCAAGAACTGGTGTAGTACCAACCGGATGGCCAAGAGACGAAATGTCAATAACGCTGAAGCTGAAGGACCTTCCGTGTGATGCACAGTCGAAACTCTAGCAACCTGGTGTAGTTCCAACTACGGATCGCTTTGTTGCCAGAAACGTCAATAACGCTGAAGCTGAAGGACTAACCGTGTGATGCACAGTCGAAACTCTATTCGGAATTTGCCAGTACCTGTACACAGTGACGACGGACGGCTTAGTACGGTTGACTACGGGGATGAAAGTGGAGTACCGACCAGATGTGGAAACGCCGTTCAGCCAAGAGACGATCATGTCAATGCCTGAAATGCCGGCGTTTGGCTCTGGGAGCTTTTATGGCAGCGTAGGGTCCTCGTCAGCATCATCGACCGACATTGTTGTACCACCTCAAAACCAGGGAGTACCAGGGATCCCTCCAGCCGAAGCAGGGGCTAACAGCGCAGAGGTTGTGCACAGTATCCAGGTCCGACTCGCTGCCATTGTGGTTGTTGTTAGTTTTGTACTTCTCTAAGGTTTGTGAGAGGTTTAAGTGCTGGTGAGTGGCGTACCGGAAGTTGTCGTGGTACCAGGAAGAGAGGACAAAAAACTTGTGGCAATTGTCAAACATAGAGCTGCGTATTTCGTCTACCGGTATCATATACGTGATGTAACATCGCCCTGGTCTTATACCAGGAAGAGAGGACATTGCAGGTGTTGGTAGAGAGAACAGTTGTTTGGTATTAGGGGACCAATTCAAATAAGGACACTTCAACCTGTAGTTAGGCATCTGCGATTTTCCTCCGAGACGAGGACAACTAACCCAAGCATTAATCACCGTTCAAGACATGAGTGTTCTTTACTTTATGACCATCTTCCTGTTTGTGCTTGTGTCGTACACAAGATCTCAAGAAACTCAGAACGCAGACTTTGAGCTGGCTCCGATCGCGTCTGCAGCTCCCCAGTCGCCCACTTTCTCCCTTGTTAGTGACAAAAGCTGCGATGCTTCCGTTGTCACGGTTGTCTACGAGCTCTACGCGAAAAACACATGGAGACTTCTCCGAAGGGCGTACAAAATCTTCCCGTTCTCCGGCAAGCACCCGTCGCCACGGCAAATTGGCGGGATGGCCCGTTCTTCGCTTGCCGAGCCATCTTCACCGTCGATCATTCTCGCTGGAATTCCTCAGTGTGAAGTGTCGAACTTCGCCACGGCGATGGCGATGGCCCGTTCTCTCTGCCGAGCGGATCATTCTCGCTGGAATTCCTCAGTGTGAAGTGTCGAACTTCCCGATGCGTGCTGCGGCGGAAATGCTCAAGATCGGTGTTGACATGGACAAGTTCCCCAATTCGAGCAACACCATCCCATCCACCGACCGATTCATTGAAATGATGCACTGGCGGCGTGACGTGAATCTGGCGAAAGCTGCCGGTTACCCGTGCGATTCCGAGTCAAAGTTGTACGCCGAGTACACTAGCAACCTGTACTCAATCACGACGAATGGACTGGTTCGGTTAACGGCCGATAAGGAGGTTCAGTATCGATCATCAGTCGATGGATCATTCAGCCAGGAGAAAATCGTGACCATGCCCAACATGCCAGGGCTCAGTGGTTCTGGAAGCGACAAGGTTATGACCAGTGAAGATTCGTCCAGTTCCTCTAATGGTGTTGTGTCGCGCTGATTGAATGCTACAGCTGAAGCCTCCATCAACGGGACTCGACAGTTCCTCTGAATGGGGACAGTATGCGTTGTTACGCTCGCTGCTGAATTGTGCGCAATGATAAAGATTGCGCTTTGAAGCCTCCGATACTGAACAAACATCCAACGGCCGACCTGCATCACGAGTTCGGCAGCTCAACTGAACCTTGACAGTTGCGACTCTTTGACGGTAGCTGTGTCAGCGCAACGTGCTTGCATAGGATAAAGATTGCTTTTGAAACGAGCGAAAGTCTCCAAACAACCACATCTGCATGAATTCATTGATCAGGCTTGAAGTTGCTCTCATTTGACGCTCGAACAGCGAAACGTTTTCATGAAGCAACGCAGGCTGTTTGACGAGCAATGTCTCCATAGTTACCTGCTGCTGATGACTTAGTCCGGCTTTTGCATCGGTTCGCTATGCTTTTTACTGGGAAATGTACCGGCTTTCCAGGAATCGAATCCGGCGGATGTGTGCAGCTAAGTGATCTGCCCTCAGTTCCCGCGTAGATAACTTGATGCTTCTGTATGGAAACGGACTCGACGGTGGTACTCACGACAACATCCGAATCACGTCTCCGAGTCGCTACGAGCTTTGCACTTGCGAAATTTTGACTCTCGAGCAGCGCCAATGCGTTCCCCAGCGCTCGTCCTGCTGGCGGCGTTGATGCTTCTGTGGGAGACGGAGGCGGTGGTCTCCGACAACGGTAGACGTTTGCAGGAATTGACGAATATCGCCAAGGCGCAGGCCGGTTCCAAGACGTTCGCGTTGGTGGACAGCTACGACTGCGACAACGGCATGGTGTCGACTGTGAGGAAGTTTTTCAAGGCGAATGACGACACGTTCAACACATGCATCGAAGACAGTGGCTACCAGCTCTACCCGTACACAGGAATTATACCCGACGCGGAGATCGTCACTGGCCTAGTGAACTCGAATGCCTGCATGGGGATCATCACTGCTGTCGTGTTGCTCAATATGCCTCCGTGCATTCTTGACCAGTTGGCGATGCGCGCAGCGTGCGAGACGATTCTCTATTATTCAGTGGCGTTGAGGTACAACGTGGAAGCTCCGACGGCCGAACAGTTCGACGAGGTCATGACTTGGAGACGCAATTGGTACGCAAGTCGAAAACGTATTCAGAGTTGAAATACATGGGCAAGGCGATCACTCCAGTAAAGTCAGTCTTTGCTGCGAAACGGATTCAGAGTTCAATTTCACAGTGGATATCCTCGATACGAAGAGGCCGATTCGATCGAGATGAAGGACGGTACGCAATGTCTCTACTTTCGTCCATGGACTACTTTGTGGGTCGAGTCTCGGCTGCGAAAATGGCAGAGTTGATGAAATACATGGGTAACGACAGCGTAAAGACTGTGACGACTCCTGCGAATTCGGACGCAGTTAGACGATGGTGAGATACACGACACTAGCAATGCTTCTTGCTGCAATTGTGTGAGATTTACAGTTTAAACAGCTCCACGACTAATAATGAAGGCAAAACATGGGAATACATGTTTCCAACTCTATGCTCAATGGCAGCAGCTTTAGAACTTGGCCTTGCGCTTCAAGCTCAACTCTTTCTTGGCTTGCCTGCGGTCCTCCTTTGACGCACGAAGAGGAGCACGTCCGATGAGATACCAGCGTGTCAACACATTCGTCATGATCTTCGGTGCTTGCACATTCGTCACATGTGCAAGTGTTCCAGTCGCTGCCCAGAGAGGAGCGATAGACGTACCAGCGTGTTTCATGATCTTCGGTGCTGTCAACACATTCGTCACCTGTGAAGTGTTCCAGTCGCTGCCCAGAGGATTGCGCATAGCAGCCTCGTACTCTTCCCGAGACGTGAACGGGTACGGCACGTCCTTGACCGTATACTTGGCAGCCTTCTTGTCCTTCTTCTCGTTGATCAGCACACGTTCCATGCGGGCATCCTTACGTCCAGCCAGAGCTTTCTGTTTGGCCTCGCGAGCGATGTCCTTCGCCTTCTGCTCGCGCGCGATCTGACGCCTTGACACCTTCACGCCATCTCCTGCCCAGCTACCCCATCCGGACATTCCCATAAGCTTGGCAACCTCTGCGCCCTTCTTGGCATCAGCGTCCTGGCCAGCCAATCGGTCCTTCTCCAGAGCAAGTTCATCCTCCTCGTCAGCAACGAACTCGAACGCACGACGGACGAGCTCGTCCTGTCCGGCAGTGTTGGCCTCTTTCTTGGCAGGCTCTTTTGTTCTTCTCTGATCTTCTTACCAGCCTCGCAGCGATGTCCTTCGCCTTCTGCTTCGACATCTGCCTGCGCTCCGGACCATAAGCTTGGCAACCTCTGCGCCCTTCCTCAGCGTCCTGCTGCCAGCCTTACTTGCTGTTCATCCTCCTCGTCAGCAACGAACTCGAACTGCACGACGGACGAGCTTCCTGCCTGCTCTTGACACCTTGGCGCCATCTCTTTCGCTTCAGTCTTCGCTCCTTCTCCTGATCGAGTTTTCGTTTCTTGCTAGTCTTCGAGCCATTCGTGAGAGCAGCGATAGCTGAATCATCCTTCGTTGATTCCTTCGTGTCTTCAGCAAGTGACTCAATAGCAGCAGCGACATCTGCCTGCGCCCCCTTGACTTGCTGTGTTTGCTTCTTGTTTCTCTTGCTGCGCTTACTTTTCGTAGCTGTGTTCGCTCCAAGCACGATAGTTTTCCTCCCCATAGTTGATGCTGGTTCCATGTCGGTATCCTCCGTCAAGTTTTTGCCGGAGTCTTGCCTTTGCAGCCTTGGCACCAATCTCAACTTCTTTGCTTTTCTTCTTGTCCCCGTTCGCGAGAGCAACGTTGTTGCCACCTTCGCTGTGATCAACTGCAATCGCTCCAGAAGCACGAGCCGAAACACCACCACTCATGCTCACGTTAGCAGTCTGTAAAGCCCCACCAGCAAGTGCACGGTCAACGTTAGCCTTGTCCTGCTCCGTCACAATCACCTTTTTCTTGCTCTTCTTGCCAAGATCAACTGCAATCGCTCCAGAAGCACGAGCCGAAACACCACCACTCATGCTCTGCGTTAGCATTTTCTTCTTTGCTGCACCTTCATCACCTGAGCTAACATAGTCCTCGCCCTCCGACAAGATCATATCGCCGTCTCCAGAGCGAATCTCACGCAGGAGTTTCTCCGCCTCAATGCGAGCCTTCTCGCGTTGCTTTTCGGCCGCGCGCTGCATGAACTTCATGCCCTCAAGACCTCGCTTCTTTCCAGCCTCAGCCGAGTCCGCGTCAATCTCCGTAACCAGGGCATTTGCCTGCCTCTCCAATCGTTTTTGCAATCGCGAAGCAGCGTCACCTTCCATTTCGTCGTCGTCAAAGTCCATGTCATCATCGTCGCTGTCTACAGCGTCCATCTTGCGACGCAGCTCTTCACCACGACGCAACTGGTCGGCAATGGCGCTACGCGTAGCATCGTCGGCCTGAATACCACGACGAAGCTGATGCTTCACCCATTTGCTAGTGTTCGATGTTTGAGTGTAAGACGCTCCTAGCACCCGCTTCTCTGCCAGTTCCTCGTCAAGCTTACGGGCAAGCTCGGGGTCCAAAGCACGCAGTTCCTCTTTCTGCTTGGCCACAGCCTTCTTGTCCTGGGAGTTCCGGATTTTATGGTAAAGCTTACTCTTGATCTTCTTGACGCGCTTCTTCTTCTGCTCCTCGTAAAACAGCAGTGAACGGAGCTTTGCCAGTTCTTTCTGACGCGCAGCCACTTCCGCGGTCGACACTCGCTTCCGGGCCAGTTCCTCTTCCTCGTCCTGCGCCAGTTTCTTGTCACTCAAGTCACCAGCCTGCAGCAACGCCGCCACACTCTTCTCCATGTCTGTCTGGGCCACAAACTTGCTAGCCAAAGCAGCAGGAGTGAGTTTCTCGAGCTTGGGGGCCTGTACACGCAGATCCAGAGTCTCCTTGTTCCTGTTGCGTCGCACCACCGGCTCGAAAACGTCCACCTCCTTCGCCTTCTCCACATAGGCCAGCTTCCGTTGCGCTCGTGCGTCATGAACAGGTTCTCTATTAGCCTGTAGTGTCAGTGTGGTGCCTGTACACGTCAATCAGTCTCCTTCCTTCCAGCTCATGAACAGGTTCGAGCCTGTAGTGTCCTGGTGCCATCTCCTTCCTCGCGAACCTGTTGCCTCACACGTCTTAGATCCAGTCCTGCCTTGTTCTTCTCCTCTGCCTCCTCCTCTTCAGCAGTTTCAGCTCCTGGCTTAACTGTCTGAGCTCCAAGAAGACTTCCGAGAGTTAATTCTCCCCCCTCCGAACCTGCAGCTTCACTTGCGAATTGAGAATCAATCTCGTCCAACTTCTTCCTGCTCTTCTTCTCCACAAGAGTATCCACCATCTTGCTTAAATTCTTGATCTTATCTTCATCATCTTCTTCGTCACTAGCAGTGGAGAGTCTGGTAGCTGGAGTCGTGCCTAGAAGGTCCGACAGGAGATCTCCTCCTTCATCTTCTTCTTCTTCCTCCTCCTCTTCTTGTTCTTCTTCTTTGTTTTTATTAAAAAACATGCCATACTCCGCCTCATCTTCACTATTAAAAGCTTCATCTTCATCTACTTCCGAATCTTCTTGCTCAAACGTTGGCTCTTCATTCAAACGCCTCATCTTCACTATTGCTTCATCTTCATCACTCATACTCAAACACTTCGTCCACATCGGCACGTGCGTTCATCGTGCGCTCCTGGTGCGCAGCCTCCTCTTCATCGTCGCTAAAGACGTCCTTGGACGCAGTGCTACGAGCTCTTCCCTTGCCCTTGGGCTTGGCGGACGTAGACGCGACCTTCTTGCCTTTACGTGCAGGAGTTCGACGTGCCATGGTGGTCAATGGAAGTGGCGGTTAGTGGCTCTTGGGGGTCAGCATGGTTGGCGCACGAAAGAGATCGGATTAAGTACGATTTAATTGAAGATGGATACATTGTGTGGTGAACATAATTGCCATACACATGAAGATACTTCTTTTTTTTTCCCACGCAAGTATGATTCCGGGTATAGCTATACTTTCTTAGGATATGTACGTGGATTTTTTTAGTGTGATGTAGTTTGTTGCTACATGTACTAGCAACTTACTAGTCGTTCGTCAAGACGATGGTGGAACTTACAGTACAGCCACGAAAGTGACCAGGGTCCACTTGGTTGGCAACGCCAGGCGTAAGCTCGACTACATGTACAACAATCGACACAGCAAATACAATCTGTAATTGCACACGCAGATACATGTAGGCAAACGCAGTTGATCGTTACCACTATCGGTCTATCCTACAATATTGTTGCTACGGTTTTCAGACATTAGCAAGAATCTGAAAACTGTAGCCAACCGACTAGTTGAATCATGCCTGATCGAGTCGGTCACTGACAACCAGTCGACGAATGGATCAGCACTGACTTCGTTCGTGGTTGTACTGTACCACCGATTGATGCCACTTGGAGATGGTCGATGTGAGTTTCGATACATTTTTCACGTGATACCTGCGTCACCTTTGGCTGTTAGAACTCTACCGCTCGAGGATTCGTCTCTTCTTTCTTCCCACATTTCGTTTAGGCGGGTCATTACACTTTAGAATTTTCTATTGCTCTACCAGGAGCTCGTCCCGTTTCCGGATGACGCTCCTTCATGTATTCTTGTTGACCACTGCATTCCTCGCCGTCAACGCGACTAAATACGACATCATGGCCACATACCTCGACCTGAACTGCAGTGCATCTGAACCTTACATCGTGTACGCAAGGCAAAATGGCGGTTGTACAGACGGAGTCTGCTATGCGTATTTGCTGAACAAACGGATCAATGTGACGGACGAACGAGCGTCGACGGACTGCGCCGAAGAAGATTATCTCCAAGTCATGCGCAACTTTTACCACGACTCCCCGTACATTATCCACGAATTGTACTCCGATAGTGACTGCTCCACGTTCGAATACGCTGTTGGCTTTCTCGCGACGAATTCCTGTCTTGGGGGAAACCAGTCGTCGGGTTTGTACTACGAAGGCAGTTTAAACGCGGATGGATCGGCCACAGTGACTCCGTATTTCTTGGATGTCGGATCAGGGACAATGGAAGGGGATAACTCCTGTCTATCTGCCAGCGCAGGGGTGGTCGGCGTCGACAAGGAGACTCTATCCAACCACTCGTGTCTAGATCTGGGAGACTTTTTCACGACGGATTCGGATAGCTCCTTCCTGCCAGCTGTACGACTTTTTCACGACGGATTCGGCGAATTCAGTGAGCTCCTTCCGCTGGTACAGCAGCAACGATCATGATCCAAGCGTAAACGAGCAATCATCGTCCGAGAGCTCCCAGTCCAGCCTCGTTGATAGCACTTCAGCGTCGAACGACGACGGTTCTAGCGGTTCCATTGCAACGGAGAATCGAAGCAGTGACCTCAGCAGTGGAGCTGTTACTGGTATCATCCTCGCAGCAGTTTTTGTGGCTTTGGCGATCCTCCTCGCGATATGTTTCAGTCATCGCAGATTTAAAGCAATGCGAGAAGAAAATCGATTCGCGAGAGCTACCAGTCCGGAAACCGATCCATCGGAAGCAGGAAGTGGAAAGAGAGGCCTCTGGGACGATGAGATCATCATTGCTAAACGAATTCCTCGCGACAAAGTGAAGATCAGGAAGCTAATCAGTCGAGGAGCATTTGGAGAGGTGTACAGTGGCGTCTTCTACCAACGAAAAGTGGCAATTAAAATGCTGCCGGCATCCACACGTACCGGTCTTCATCATGTCAACGCGTTCCTCACTGAAGCCAAGATCACCGCCACTATGGAGCACCCACACATTGTTTCGTTCGTTGGAGTTGCTTGGGATTCACTCTCGGACTTGTGTGTGGCTCTGGAATTCATGGACGGTGGAGATCTTCGAGGGCTGTTGAACAAATACGAGACAACAAACCACGCCGTCGGCTTTGACAGACAGAAAACCATCATCGCTCTGCACGTTTGCCATGCTTTGACGTACCTACACTCGTTGTCTCCTCCGATAATCCACCGAGACCTGAAATCGAAGAATATTCTACTGAATAGCGCACTGGAAGCTAAGTTGTCCGACTTTGGCATCTCGCGTGAACGACTGGACCATACAATGACTGCAGGTGTCGGGACTTCGCTCTGGATGGCGCCAGAGGTGATGTTGGGCGAGAAATACGACGAGAAAGCCGATATCTTCTCATTCGGCGTGGTTTTATCGGAGTTGGACGTCCACACGCTACCGTATTCGCACGCAAGACGACGCACTCGGGAGTCCGAGGGGCGTGAACTGACAGACCCCACTCTGTTTCAAAGAGTGTCGAATGGGGAAGTTCGCGTGGAGTTTTCGTATTTCAGTCCACGCTCGATGGTGAAGCTTGGTCAGGCCTGTGTATCTGTAGACCCTAAAGAGAGACCCACTGCCGCAGAGGCGCTGTATAAACTTCAGCTTGTCCTAGCCCAGGAACTCTGCTAATAATTTGAATTACGGGACTTCAGTGCGTAATGAGCCGTTCCACTCCACTGTGGTGTTGAAGCTGTCTCGTCGATGAAAGCGGTCTCATGGGCGCGGGGCGACAACAAATCCAGTCGCAGCCTCAGCAAACGTGCATGAGTGGTGCGAACAGCAGAAGGCAGTTCCGTATGCCCCCCAAACCATTTGTCACTTTACCTTTTAACTGTCTCCTTTGCGTCTTCCCGAACGAAACGAGCTCGTCTCAAGCTTGCAAGATGCTTCGTCGGATGTTAGTGACAGCGTTAGCTGCTCAAACCTTTCAGATATCCTATGCAGCGCCACTGTACAAGATTTCCGCCTCGTACCTCGGTGACCAATGCGATGGAACACCCTACGCAGTCTACGCTTCCTCAGCAACGGACTGCACTGCGACTACCTGCTCTGCTGGCTCCAGTAACATTAATGCAGATATGAAGACGATTGACTGCTCTACAGACTACATGCAAGTGATGCGCGACAAGTTCGGTGACTCTCCGTACCTGATCGAACAAATGAACGCGGACGAAAAGTGCAAGAAACTCTCCATGGCGTTCGGGTACCCTGCGTCTGGGAATTGCGTGGGTGCTTACGACAAAAGCTACTACGTCATTGCGAGCCTCAATATGAACGGCTCGGCGTCTGTCAAATTCTACAACCAACGCTCCTGTTTGACAAGCGACTGGTACAAGACGGACAGCGTGGACCAAACTGCACTCGAAGGCCATTTGTGTACAGAGAAGGCGTATTCCTGGTACAGCAGCAACGACATTGAGAGTTCGAGTGGTAGTAGTGAAAGCACTGACGGTGACCCACAAGAAGATTTTAGAGACGAGCCTCGTGACGAAGGACTCAGCACCGTAGACTTCTTTTATGACCGTATTCTGCCATGAACGGAACTTTTGAACGGATGTAATTCCTGTCAAATCCTCATGTCATGCCAAACACGTATATTTGTTAAAATTAGAAAATGTAGATTGAGTAAGAAAGCTTTATCGCTTTCGGCTCTTAGTTGTCGCTGGTTTCTTCTCCGTAGTCTTCGCTTCCACTATAGTCCAAAGAGAAGTCATAGCCGACGGCGTGCTGCTCGGTTTCTGGTTCCAGACTCTCAACGACAACTTCACCGCTAGGTAGATCGTCATCCGAGTTGCTATCCAGCGTATCGTCGACGTCGCTGCTGCTGCAAATAGACTCTTTAAACTCGTCAGAGTCAGAACTGACCTCGTCTTCAACGTCGGACTCAGCGGGAACTTCAAAGGCATCAAAGTCTGGAGACATCGGGAGATCAATCCGCGGCAACCGCTTCTTTTTCTGGCGCAATCCTCTCGTAATATTTGACATTTTACGAGCGTACTCAGTGGACATCTTCGCGATGGTTGCAACAAAATGACGCAAACTTGGATGCGGTTTAAAAGCCGCATTCATCTCCCTATTGAACCTCTCGAGAGGGTTATTGGTCCGCGCAACAATCGTGTTGGCGATACCAAACACGTTCCACTCAGAGACAGAATACTTCCTCAGCCAGATTCTGTGAAAGTACCTCCAGAAGTTTCTCCATTGGCGTGTGGAATACGCGCAGCCTTTAGTAGCACACCGTCCCTTGATCTCGAGTTTAACCCACGCGATACCTTTAGGATCTATAAACTGTGGATCAATGACAGTCAAAATGTCGAGGCATCCCGGTGTCATGGCTATCAAAATCTCCTTTTCTGTGATGTGTTCAAACTTCATCCGCCGATGCAGTGCTTGTTTAAAATGGAAAAAGCACCCAACAACTTCTGCGTTTGGGAAGGCCTGTTGCACGGCGGATATCAAGCCGAATTCAAAGTCACAGACAATTTCAGCTGGTGTCATCTTCTTCTCCGTGTCTCGGGAAATTAAATGCAGAATATCACTGTACGTCGTCTCTGTCCTCGATGTACAGAGAACGAAATACACAGGTGTGAACATGTTGCGAGCTGGATCGTCGACCATCAAAATTAGACATTGGTGAAAGCCTCGAGGCACACACCGGAAAGTGCCGTCTACAAAAAGTGAAATGCTGTCATAAAAGAGCAACTCCTTTAAGGCTGGGTGTGCCCACCCTAGTATCCTCTCGGCAGGCTTCTTTGGGTTCTGGTGGGCTGACACAAAGTGAAACCGAAAGAAAGGTATCGCTGAGTCCGTAACTTTTGAGAAGGCTGAGGAAAAGTGAAACCGAAAGAAAGGTATCGCTGAGTCCGTAACTTTTGAGAAGGGAGGAACTTCGACGACTCCGTGGATATTGCCACCGTAGTACCTACGTCGCGCACGACGTACTCGCCCAATGACCTGCTCTTCAGTGAGACCGTCCACTAATTCATCGCGATCTTCACCGTAAAATTGAGCGCACACCAGACCCCATATCTCGTTTTCGGTCATCCCCGGGTTTTCTGTGGTAAGCTTATCAGTCATGCGTTTCATCGCGTCGGTCTCGTTTGCTAGTGCACCAACACCAACAACTTTACTTCTGCAAGTGTGACTGCCGGTAACACTCCACTCACCCACCGGGGTTATCTTCAGCTGTGCCGTGCAGCCACTTGTGCGGCGCGTGTTGCAATTAAATGCGATGTTCTTTTTAGACGCCCACGACTTCGTATACTTAAAGCTTTTGTAAATCTTCGTGATCTTGTTGCCCCGTTTCTTTTTTTTTCGCGTTTGGAGCTGCTGAGTGATAGCTTGGGTTGGTTGGGCGTCGCTGCTAGAGGAATCCTGGTCGTCTTGCTCCCGATGACTGGTCTCTCCCGATCTAATGACAGTACTCCCGGTGGCACGAGTCTCTTTTCGGCCAGAGGGGCGTTTATGCCTCGGTTGAGTCGGCGTAATTTGGCGGGCCATCGCCTTGGTACTGGAATGGGCACTTGCGTTCCGTCGGGAGAATTGTAGTCTGCGGAAGGATAGAGGTCTCAACTGACGTTCTCCATGAATAGATCGTAGCTAAGAGAGGTAGAGGCGTGAAGAATCTCTTGAGAATAGCTGCATGGCGTTTGATGCAGGTGATGTTGAATAAATATCCGCACAAAGATCCGTTCAGGGCAAACAAGGCCAAAAAAAGTTCCGTTCATAAGAGCCGTTCATGTCAAAAAACGGTCATTAAAAAAGCTTACCGTAAATACGACTCTTAACGAAGATTCGAGTGCTGAGTCCAGCGGATCTGACCACGACAGTAGAATCAGCGTTTATTCCTTTTATTTTCGAATGAATTGCGTTGGAATCCCCAACCGAGTCGACTCGGGGCACTTTGCTGATGTGGCGTGCAACAGAGGGTGCCAGAATCTAGAGTCACCCTGGAAATCCATGAACATCTCGTGCAACAACTACGACTACCAACAATCCCTAGATTTCGTCGCCAGTCTCTTTGAGGGTACCTCCTACATGTATTTACTCGTCGAGGCGACAACGCCTGTGATCACCTTAACGTGTCATCGGCGTTGAACATGTCGGTCTTGTCGTCGTATTTCTGTCCTAGCATCACCTCCGGAGCCATCCACAGTGACGTCCCAACGCCTGCCGTCATTGTTTGGTCCATACGTTCTCGAGAAATACCGAAATCCGTTAGTTTCGCTTCCAACTGTTGATTCAACAGAATATTACGGGACTTGAGATCTCGATGGATGACTGGAGGAGCCAACGAGTGCAGATACGTGAGTGCGTGACATACATGAAGAGCGATGGTAGCTTTCTGTCGGTCGATCCCCACTGGGTGTCTAGAAGACTCGTACTTATTAAGTAACGATCGCAGATCTCCGCCTTCCATGTATTCCATCACGACACACAAGTCCGAAAGAGAGTTCCAAGCGACTCCAATGAAAGTGATTCTTTCGATGTGGGTTTGTCAGAGCTGGACGTTCATACGTTGCCGTACGCCCTGTCGAAGGACCAGAATCGAGACTCGAATGGGAAAAGACTGCCGGATGCACTTGTTTTACAGAAGGTGGCGATGGGAAAACTGAGTGTTGATTTCTCCGAGGCTAGTCCGCAGGCAATTGTTGATTTGGGAATGGCTTGTGTATCTGTGGATCCGAGAATTCGTCCAACGGCAGCCGAGGCGCTGTATAAACTGCAGGTTGCGCTCACGGAGTAGCTGTAGTGGAAGCAGTAAGTAATCAATACTAGATAGGTAACATAGATTTGTGTGATGATATCGACAGGTATTGCTTGGAAGGGTGAAATGACTTATTGATCCCTTAGCTTCGGGATGATGTGAAGCGTAAAATGTAATGTGATATGTTCTGGATATCGGGATTTCGTTTAGGTTCGAATGTGCAATGACATTGAATGTTGTGTGACCCAGGTACTGCAGTAGCTAGTCGTTAGTCATCATCCACAAATTAGTCCAACCTATTTCACTTTGCGGCAGGTACGAGAAGAATCAGGCAAGTGTATCCATTTCAGTGAAACGGTAGGTTTGGTCTTCGCAAGGGCCACCGCTCATTTTCGAATACACCAAAAGCCGATCAGGTCACTGAACTTCGAGGCGCAACAGCTTCTAACATAGCTACAATGCATATGATTGCGGGGATACTAGTGTCGGCGATTCTTCCGTCTTACGCCTTGAAATTCCAACTTGGAGGGAGCCAGTGGTCACGCAAGCAGGAACTAGAGTCGGCACGTCACCAGAGAGACCCCGGTGGACATTGTCCAGTAGAGACGGCTAGGGAGAAGACGTTTAATAGCAACTACAGCCTTGGGTAGACTGATAGCTTGTCCTCTTGCTAATCCCAATATACAATATACATTATACAAGACGAATGTACCACCACATTGAAGTTGAAGTGGACACTCTTTAGTCGAGACGCTATCAATAAGCACCACAACTGCGCGGTAACTAGCCGCGATCCCCGCCACACTACGCATGCCTCCTCATCGTCGTACCTCTGAACTTCGTGCCTCCTGAGCGTATTAGTCTAGAGGTCCCTGCCGGTCCGTATACCGCAGAACAAGGCCACTCCCCTAGAGAACCCCCAAAATGCTGTTGGGTGAAGCCGGCCAGTTGCCGCAGTACTCCACGCGTAAATCGCTTCTTAGTTACTTAACTCCTCACAATCGTGCGAAATCGTAACTGAGAGTTTCGACGGCCAGCCGCACGCCAAAGAGCTCTCCTAACTACCGCCGCCCACTATACTACTCCTAACCTAAGTATGCTGCCTGCCACCGCCAGGATCTTCCTTCGGCGACTCCTTACGCGTCTTCTCCACCGTTCCCTTCCTTGTGCCTACGTCGCCCGTCCCAGTACTCCACTTGTGCGCTGTTAGTCCATCGCCGAGTCGTTCCTCCTGCTGCGATCTTCCAGCGTAGCCATTGGTCTTGAACTTCAACGTCGTCCAGTATCTGCCGGTCTCCGTAGCCTTGTAGTCACCGTTCAACCTGCTGTCGTCCCTGATTGACTACAAGTTGACTTCGTCAGCCATCGCTAGCCGTCGCCGTCATCTGTGAGGTCGATGATCTCCGTCTTGTAAGGGTGCGTCACGAAAAGCTGCTTCTCAGGAGCGTAAATTACTGCTCGTCCACACGCCATCCCCTGCCTGAAGATCGTCCCCGATCTTTTCTTCATCGAATAGCTGCTCGAACTGCTGGGCAGTGAGCCAGGCTGGCACCACTGGTCCACCTGGTCGATCTTGGTATTCAACTTGATACTGGGTCTCGTACCGGCCAGCTTTGTTCTTGACCTTGCGCTGTCCCCGCTCAACGACAGTTCCAGCGCCTGCTTCGGCCATGATAACCTTGACTGCCGAAGGCCAACGTCCTTGTCCATGTCCACGCAAAGCTCGAGCGGCACCACTTGTATCTCCAGGTCCGTTCGCTCTAAAACTGGCGCTTCACCCACGGCGTCACCTGCTCGGTTCGTAATACTACCCGAGGATCCGCCATCCCCAGTGTTTAAACTCCCGATAACTTCAAAATGGACTCGACGATGCTTCTTTCGTCTGCCGTCACCACTTGTACTCTTTTCGTGAATGGTCTCCGTCAACACCTCTGTTTCTTCTGCGTCTGCGCCACGCACTCCTTCTTGTCCAGTCTGGTTCTATCGAGTATTTGCATCCGTTCACTGGTTAGAAGTTGTCATCTGTCGGGTATGAGCTGCTGTACGTGTCGTAGATGCTGGAGTTGTCGAACTGGCTGCTTGACCTGTCATCGTCTCTTCCGGTACCAGTTTGTACCCAGCTGGGATGACTGCATTCCATAGGCCACCACTTTGAAGCGTGGCACCTCCCTGAAACACCATCAACCGTCCTTCAACGTCATACCGTGGCGGAAGTCCCGTAGCCAAGCCCACATCGTCATAACCTGACACGACAGTTCCCAAGTTTCCACCTGCCACTGAGATCTGCTGAATCCGCGTTAAATCTGGGACCAAGGCTGTTGGAGCGGCGCCTGCCGATGCTGCCCGTTTGTCGTGTGCCCGCATCGCTGTAGCGAGATCCACCCCATAACCTTCACCGTACTCCCCAACCTGGTCCACAGCGAAGTTCACTGCTTCATTCAAAGTCGCCGATCGATGTCCACGAACCAACGTCGAGCACCAAGTGTTGTTCATACCGGACAGGAACGAGTCAACCAACCACTCCTGGTTGACCGGGTTACTGGAAGCGATCTCGCGGAGCTTCTGCGCGTATTCTACTAGGGACTTGCCTCGTTGTTGACGTCGCTGTCGTAGCCTCGCGACCACCTCCGGGTTCGAACGCTTCACCATGTATCTGTCCCGCATCATCCGACTCAGATTACGAAACGTCTGATCCTCTCGTCTGCTGAACGCGTTTTCAACCGTATCGTACCACAAGAGGGCTTCACCTTCCAGGCTCGCAACCATTTCAATGAACACCTCATGTTCTCGCCACTCCGTGCGCAAGATTGCAGTTTGTCGACGTAATTCATTCTTGACCGCTTTTAACCAGGCCTTCACCGTAACCTTTGGCTCTCCCAGACCCTTGAACTTTGGCAACCGAAGTTTCTTTTCACGGCTCGGTGCCTGATACATCCACTGGGGTGCTTGTGGCATTGCAAAGTACTGTGGTGCTATCTGTACTGGTGGCGTTGGTGGCACTGGAGGTGCTGGTGCTTGATCTCCAGGGATTCCAAGTCCTGCTCCACTGCCATCTCCTCCGGGTAGTTCTGCTGCTTGGCCTTGTCCTCCGTTTCCACCACCACCTGCGTTGCCCTGATCACCGTTACCATTGCCACCGAGGTTCACTACTGCTGCCGCAGGAGCTGGTGCTGCTGCTGGTACTGCCGGTGGACCTTGTGGACCTCCACTCATGCAACCACTTTTACACCGGGGAGTCCAAAGTTTTTGTCGAGGATTACTTTGAAGACACACCATATCTAATCGTGGAGAAATTCAACAGAAGATGCGAAGAAGAAGACCTTAACGTGTCCGTGGCTTTCATGGCGTCAAACTGCACGCAAATCAGTTTCGATGCCGTGTTGGGTCGTACTTAGTGTTGTTTCTTACCGAGTTAATAACTGATAATAACTTACCTCGGTAATCAAACGAGTTATTACCAGTGGTATTACCTTTATGTGTAAATTGTGTAACACAAATGTTATTTTGAATTATTGCATTGAGCGCTGACGCCTTCAGCGAACTCAGCGAAGTCGCTACGCAGCGCTCACAGCACTACTAAGACCGGGCACCGGTGCTTGACACACTACCGCTTTGCCCCAATGAGAGGAGACCCCATCTAGAACCGTCTGGACCATGGTGGCGTGCAGTTGCCTTCGGCAAAGCATCCCGTGCAACAATGACAACCCGCTAGTGCTCAAGCAAGAGCCTGTTAAGTTCCACTGTTAGGTCCTGGTACTTGTCGACGTATCAATCCTCGTGTATCGACCGGTGGCACAGAACCCTTTCCTCTGGACGCTATCGAACGTGCCAAGTTCTATCTCAAGTGGTGGAAATGACGCGTACGGACAGAGTAAGCTCTCGTTCATCGTGCGTGAGGAGGTCGCACACTGCATGCAGCGTCGTGATGGTCATCCAGCTGATCCGGAGGACATCTACCTCACGGGTGGTGCCAGTCCAGCCGTGCAGAATTCTCTGCTGGCCCTGATCCGTGACGAGAACCACCGCTATCTTTGTACCCATCCCACAGTACCCGCTGTACTCAGCCGCAATCGATATGAATGGTGGCTTCCCGGTCGGCTACTACCTGGATGAGGCGAACGCCTAGGGTTTTGACGTCAAGAAATTTGAGCGTTCTGTGAAGGAGGACCGTGCCGCTGGCAAGACTGTGCGTGCAATAGCGGTGATCAATCTTAGCAATCCTACTGTCTGAGGAAGGTATTCAAGAGGTTGTCAGGTTCTGCAAGCGAGACCATAGTGTGCTCCTGGCTGGCGAAGTGTACCAGGAGAACGTGTACGCTGAAGGCAAGATATTTGCGTCGTTCAAGAAGGTGCTCCGCGACATGGGTGAGGAGTACAATGATGTGGAATCGATCCCATTCCACTCAACATCCAAGGGTTCGCGGGTCAGTGTAGTCGTCACAGTGGCTACATGGAGCTGGTGAACATTGACAATGTCACTATGGAACAGTTCCACAAACTCATGTCAGTGAACCTTGGATCAAACCTCGAACGGGAGGGAAATGGGCTGATTAAAGAAGTTGTGTGGCATCATGTGTGCAAGCAAAACAAGAAACAGTAGCCAGTAATAAGCATTGGCATAGCGGTTCCGCATCTTCTTGTGGTGGTGGATCCAAACTGTTTAAGTACATGAATTGTATGGAATGTACCAATTTGCACGAAACTAACCCATCGTTTGCGGTGACGATTATCGATCAAAGTAACGAGTGATACGTATGTTGCTTGCGATTGGAACTTGATTGAGGAGACTGTCGTCGACGGTCACTGCCAGGTCCTGAAAAAACGAGTCTATCGCTGGTTGGAGCGACAGGAGTTGATGTGCGTGCGGATGCTGACAGCCTGGGTGTTGATGAAACGAGCTGGTACTCATCTGCTCGCGTAAATACCCTATCAGTTACCGTAGCCTGCGTCAATGCGAGCTCCGTATCAGCACGTCTACGACCGGACGTGGATGTATCGCTACGGACTCTGTCCGAAGGCGAAAATAATGTCCGTCTAGCGCGTGGAGTAATGGCCGCAGAATTACGTTCCGGGTCAGGGGATCGTCCAGTACACCCCGAGGCTGGAGTAGCGTTTCTTCTTTCAGGTAGCACAGGAGATTCTATATCGCTTTCGCTAAACAGATCACGTGTGCCTCTATCGTTATCACCTTCCTCGCTTTCCCTGTAGTGCACTTGACTGGTAGCCACCTTGTTACCCGTGTTCGAGTACACGTACGCGAGTTTTTCAACACGTTCCGGTTTTAGCCGGTTTCTGCGTTTGTTGTGCAGAAAGGAGTGGACACTCCAAGAGCGCTCACTAGCTGCTGACGAGGTCGGAAGACTCAATACCCGTGTAGCGAGATCGTACAATAGTGGAAACCTCTTGCTCTTCAGCATCCACCAGTCTAAAGGCGAATCGCGCGAGTTGTTTTCTCGTTCATCTGGCCCCCACGACTTCTTCAAGCGAATAAACGAAAGAACATCACGCCGAAATGCGTCTAGACTTACACTCGATGGCAAACCGACACGTGCAGCTAGGTCGACGCATGCATCAATTGCATTATCCAGATCGTTGTCTTCAAATGCATCTATTGCTTTCGACGGGTCCAGCAGAAATGCAGCAAGAATTGATTCGCGTTTTAGAGATTTCCACCGGGAGCTAATACGAGATCGAATTATTGTGAGAACCGAAGAGGCGACATCGTTTGTCTCGCGGTGGTACACGACGTGATTTTGGAGTCCGCCAAAGTAGTAATAAATCATCGACAGACAGCATCCATCTCTTTCAAGCGCACCAAGGACTTTGATGACAGGATTGCAGATTCTCATCACGGTCCTAGCGTCCATCCAAAACGTTCTGTCGCCTAGAATATTCTCGACTTGGTTGAGCTTTGTGCCAGCATCTTGATATCGTGACAACAAGTCAGAATTTGAAAATATCTCCCGCAAAACTTCTTCATTCTGAACAACACTTTCAATGCAGTTGGTACTAGAGTACCAGCGTGTCGCCACGGGTAGCAGTAACGCTCGGCGGCGCTGACCTGCCCCGAAATGCTGTCGTTGCTTGGTCCTGAACTGGTAGAGCAGCGCAGCTCGTTTACGCACAAATCTTGTAACTACAACCGCCTTCTTGAGAACTTCATTCAGAAAAGGAATATCAAACATGTCTTTTAGAAGTAAGTTGATGGTATGTGCCGCACACCCATTACATGTCAGGTGTGGCATCTTCTCCATAAGTAGCTCCCATGCTCTGCGCATGTTAGACGCGTTATCTGTCACCACTCCACAAACCGACCCCTTCCCAGTGACCTCTTCAACTTCCCGAATGACCTTGCGTAATGCTGCTGCCATATAATCCCCCGTGTGTTGTCGGTCTCCACAACGTTCAGATGACCAAAAAATTGGTCGAATAAATGGAGAAGTAACCATGAAGTTAATAACGCTCTCACTATTCGGGTCTGACCAACCATCACAAACAATAGCCACATGCTGGTGTTCTTTCAACACTTCAGTCACACTCAGCACTTCAGTGGCATATACGCTGTCCAGTAGCGTAGTTGCCAAGTCTTGACGCAATGTCATTCCAGGGCGATACTTCGTCAGAATGCACCGCATTTCTTTGTTCTCGATGACTCGAAAAGGTATTCCAGAGGAGTAGAACGCTCTAGCAACTTCCAGGTGGAAATCTTTTTTCTCTGTTAAAGAGATCGGTCCGTGATTATCGACTCGAGGGGTAATACGAGCTCGCTTGGATGACTTTGGTTGGTCAGAGCCTTCCCGATATCTCTTGCTGGGTGATGAGGCGTATTTGGCACGGACGTCGGAGGGTGCTTTGGTGCAGCTTTCAAGGTGAGGACGCAGGTTTTTCTTGGGCTGACCATGGCGAATGACCCTGCGGCAGTGCCTACACTCTACGTCTGGATGCTGTTTCTTCGGCGTGCTCCAGCGGGGAACTACCACGAGGAACTCTTGCCACACGTCCCCTACGGGCCGCCCGAGACCACTGCGAAATCTAGATCGCTCCTGATGCATAGCTTAGCTACGTCGAGTCGCTTCTACAGGTAGAGGATCGCTGAGAACGAGAGTGTAAGAGGGTGAGGGAGAAATATCTTGTGATTATTGTGACACACCAAACTTACACCAAAGGTATTAACATTAATAACTGATATTAACTTGGTAATACCGGTAATAGTTAATAACGTGGTAAAAATTTACCCAACACTAGTCGTACTCTCTATGCGACTGTCAATTTCTTCACGACTAATCGTTCGCTGTCTGTACGCTTCTCCATGGATGAAAAGTGCACCATTCCCTCAGATGGATCGATTGAACTGGTTAAAGGTATTCCGTCCGAAGACATCGAAGTTGATGCAGTTCATTTGAACTCGGACAGGTGTGATAAGAATTTGTTGAGGTGGACGTACGACGAAGGTATCCCCAGCAGTAGTGAACTTAACCTTGTCAGTTCATCTAGTGGGGGGACGGCTGTACCATCCGAGTCTTCTTCAGGTTCCAACACCGGCATAATAGCGGGGATTATCGGGGGAATTGGTTCTCTACTGCTTGTTATGGGATTCATATTTACAACAAAGCAAAACACAGCAAACATTCGGCAGTGGATCACAACACAGAGCAACAGCGTACATCTAGCCTCTCAGATGGAAATAATGCCGGGAACCTCCAAGGACAGTCAGGGTTATGGACCGATGACGTTATTACTGCCAAACGTATTTCACGAAGAGATATCGAGATCTTGAACCTAATTACTCGTGGAGCCTTTGGAGAAGTTTATGAAGGGAAATTCGACGGCGGACACGTAGCTGTCAAAATGTTGCCTCCTGAAACGCGAGGAGTCATCCACCACGTGAACAACTTCTTAGCAGAAGCCAAACTCACTGCGTCGATGGAGCATCTACGGATTATCACTTTCATTGGGGTCGCTTGGAACTCTCTTTCGGACTTGTGTGTCGTGATGGAGTACATGGAAGGCGGAGATCTGCGATCGTTACTTAATAAGTACGAGTCTTCTAGACACCCAGTGGGGATCGACCGACAGAAAGCTACCATCGCTCTTCATGTATGTCACGCACTCACGTATCTGCACTCGTTGGCTCCTCCAGTCATCCATCGAGATCTCAAGTCCCGTAATATTCTGTTGAATCAACAGTTGGAAGCGAAACTAACGGATTTCGGTATCTCTCGAGAACGTATGGACCAAACAATGACGGCAGGCGTTGGGACGTCACTGTGGATGGCTCCGGAGGTGATGCTAGGACAGAAATACGACGACAAGGCCGATATGTTCTCTTTCGGTGTGGTTTTGTCGGA
>JASMQC010000058.1:32769-117913 GCA_031305395.1 Phytophthora citrophthora
GTTGAAGTACTGGATCGAAGTTTCCCCATCTACATCCAGCGTCACGACGACGTAGAACGCGGTAGATTCGTTGGAGGAACCTTCACAGTTCCCCGTGGCTGGGACAGCATAAGCTTGGTCGAAGATGGAGCAGCTGGAGTCGTTGAAAGTCACTTGGAGAATGTAGGGTGAGCTACCGAACATGCTCCTCATGGTCGTGAGGTAGTCAGTCGAGCACTTGCCGTACATTTGATCACTCTCAGCGAACATGGAGCATTGAAATGCATCGTCGTGTGTACAAGCCGGGTCCTCCCAAGTGTAGACTCCGTAGGGGGTTCCGTCGCAGGAGCTGTCAGCGTAGTACGCGTAGACTCCATAGGTACTTGCAGCAGTCGAAAACTGATAAAAGGAGACGGATAGCAGCACGACTGGTAGAATGGATCGGCTCATGGTGTGCTTGGAAAGCAGTAAATCTGACAATGAGCTGTTCGTTAGTCAGTTCGACAAGATGTACTATCATCAAAACGATCTGGCCAGAAAGTCGATGCGTTCTGAAAACCTCAACACTTTTGTTGGCTACATGTATGTCAATGGCATGATGTCATGCACGCAGGGAACGTTCGTGCTCCGATCCACTTCGTGTGCTACCACCCTGGATAGACAGAGACCTATCACCAACGAAAACGTCCGCCTAGTGGTAATAACTTCTTGCAGACATCTCTTAATTTGGGGAAAACATTGTCAACTAGCAGGTACTCGGTAACCAAACATTGATGGAGCTGGTATAGCGCATGGGATGCGCTTGGTCGATCATTGGGATGTACTGATACACAAGCACAACCTAACTCGACTAATATGTTGGAGCTGCATTGTGAAAATTCAACACGTGCAGTCCCTGTAACGATCATCTGCATCAACGTCGTGTTTGGGTATCAAACGACCTTCAGAATTGAGAATTTGCTGCTTCGTTTGGGTGTATGGCAGTACATGACATCTTGTTCAGACAACAGTACACCAAATGAAAACATATCGGCCTTCACATCGTACTGTTCGCCCATCATCACTTCCGGAGCCATCCACAATGACGTCCCCACACCTGCAGTCATCGTTTGGTCCATTTGTTCCCGTGAAATCCCAAAATCGGACAGTTTTGCCTGCTCAGCAGAACATTTCGGGATTTGAGATCTCGATGGATCACTGGAGTTGGCAGTGAATGCAAGTACGTGATTGCCTCGCAGATATGAAGAGCTATCTGGATTTTGTCGTGGGTAAAACCCAAGGCTTCTATCCAGAAGAGAGCGCAAGTCTCCATTATTCATCAAATCGAGAACAACGCACAGGTCTAATAGTGAGTCCCAGGCAACACCACTGAAGGAAACGATACGCGGATGATCCAATGTTGCTGTCATTTTGGCCTCTGATAGGAAATCTCTGACGTGCTGGAGACTTTTGCAACGCGATGGACGTAGCATCTTGATGGTGACGGGATAGTGCTTGAGTGTGCCAGTGTAAACACCACCGTAAGCTACTCCACTGAGGATTTCGTTCAGGAGAATCTTGTCACGCGGAAGTCTATTGACAACAATAAAAAAAAAATCATCGTTCAGCAGATCGTGGAGAAGTTTTACATCGCCCATGTCGTCACCTTTTCGCCAGCACTTCACTACCAGAACTATTAACACCACTGTACCAACAACTCCAAGCGTAATCTCCAGTATTGTCCCAGCCAATAGTCCGCCAGTTGCAGTATCGTCGAGACTGCTGTACCATTTGGCCCTGTTGCTGCACGAATGACACGCCAACGTCTCTTTATCTACTTTTTCAGTGTTGAACAAGGCATCAGAGGCGCCTAAACTGCGGTTAAGAAGCTGGATTGATGCCAATCCATTCGTGTTTAAACGAGCGATAGAATAGGAGAAGTTGTCTATTCTGTAAAAAGTGACGACAATGCTCCCCAACGCCGGGAACGCGTAGCTGATCTCTAATTTGTTGCAATTTTCGTCCTTGAATTTGTCCACTAAAACGTACTTGGAATCGGCAAATTGCTTCCTCAATGCGGTGACGTGGTCGGTGGTGCACTCGATGGAAATCCGTTCTGCACTGGCATTGGCAGTATACGCAGAGCACGGCTTACTCGAACATGTAGCATTTTCAAGCGCCAAGGCGACGTAGGGGGTGCCGTCACAAGAGGATCCAGCGTAGCGTGTCAAGAGCAAATACGTTGTTGCAGCCCCCATTGGCCAAGACCCGATAGCGAAAAAGACTAACCAATACAGTTGAAATATTGCGTTTATGATTATACCAGTACTTATGGGGAAATGATCTGTTCGCAAGTCACGGAGTTCGAAAATGACTATCCTTAGACTCCGTACTAAAGGACCACGCTCTAATTTGTAGCCACACAATTCCAGTCGTTGAAACGAGAATAATGGCACAACGGGTATTTATTACACTGGTTCGAATGTTGGCAATAGCTCTGTGGATCTGTGGCATCTTAAAAATTTACATCAGAAGCCGATTGAACTCGAGAAGTTTTCCGTCGAGACAGAATCCTTTGAAGAGTATACAGTGCTTCAGCTGCAGTTGGACGTTCCGTGGGGTACACTGACGTACAAGCTCGACCCAGTTCCACGATAGCTTTCGGACTAGCATCGGAGAATTCAACCGTAACGATCCCTAATGCCACTCGCTGAAGTAGAACCGAGTCCGGTATCTGATTCCCCTTGGAGTCCAGATTCTCCTTCTTAGCTCGAGCGTACGGGAGTGTGTGGACATCCAACTCGGACAGCACCACTCCAAACGAGAAAACGTCTGCTTTATCGTCGTATCTCTCGCCCAGCATGACTTCCGGCGCCATCCAAAGGGACGTTCCGACTCCTGCAGTCATTGTTCGATCCAGTTTTTCTCTTGAAATGCCGAAATCCGACAACTTCGCCGTCATATCTGCGTTTAACAGGATATTGCGGGACTTGAGATCTCGATGGATAATTGACGGAGACAGCGAGTGGAGATACGTGAGGGCGTGACAAACTTCCAGCGCGATCTTGGCCTTCTCCTTCGTGAATCCGATCGGGTGTTTCTCCTTCTCGTATGTATCCAACAACGTCCGTAATTCTCCTCCATCCATATACTCCAGCACCACACAAATATCCGACAGTGAGTCCCAAGCTACGCCAATGAAGGAAACAATATGTGGGTGGTCCATCGTCGCAGTCATCTTGGCTTCAGCTAGGAAATCGTTCACGTGATGAATCTTCCCCTGCATTGCAGGAAGCAGCGATTTAACTGCAACTTTCCGGTCATTGAATGTTCCAGAGTGCACTTCCCCGAAAGAGCCTCGACTGATGAGTTTATCCGTTAAAACTTTGTCTCTTGGGATGCGTTTGGCAGTGATGACATCGTCATTCCACAGTCCAATTTGACCACGAAGAACCGCCTCTAACGAGTCCACAGCAGTTGGAGTCATACTGGACTCGAAATGGTCGAACTTATCGTTGGCTTCAGCTTTCGACTGTCGTCTCCGAGCGATGACAGCGATAACTAGTACCATTGCAAAGCCAAATCCAGCCAAACCAATACCAACGAGAGCTCCAGAGCTGAGACTACTGGTTTTAGAGTCTTCAAGCGAGGCTGAGGCACTTCCGTTGGCTATTTTGGCGTCATTACTGCTGTACCAACGGAACCAATCGATAGTACACGAATGTGTCTCCAGTTCATCCTTGGTTACATAGGTAGCCATGTACTGCTGGTTGGCAAAACATGTCCTTTCAAAGAACAAGCCTAGAGAAGCTGATCCGTTCGTCTTGAGGCTTGCAACAGCGTAAAGACCGTCTGATTCGTTGTAAGCACCTACACAAGCTCCCATTGCAGGGTACCCGAACGCCATGGAGAATTCAGTACAGTTCTCGTCAATGTGGAGCAGTTGCAGTAAATACGGGGACGTCCCAAACTTGTCTCGCATGATCTGCATGATCTCTTCGTGGTCGGAAGAGCAGTCGTTGGTCATCATGTTAGCGTTCACAGCTCTTGAGCCGAAGAACAAATCGTACGGGTTGCACGTTGTGGCGCTGCAGTTGGTATCCTCGTAGACGGTGATAGCATAGGGGGTTCCTTCACACGAATCGCCGAGGTAAGTAGACTGGATAGCGAACATCTTGTCTGCAGTCACGAGTTGGGCCATGAGAGCCAAAACCAACAGCATTTGATGGAGCATTGACGCTTCACCTCGCGGAAAAGAGCGAGGCGAATGGAGACTGAGACCAGCAGGAGGAATCAACTCAACGGTCGGACAATAGAGTTCTTGACCAGATGATAAATAGCGTTGGAGGTTTCGGTGTGTGAGATTATGCAAGACTTACCGCAGCCCAGAACCAGAAATGCCGACAAGATTTCTAACGGCTGTGAAGCAATTTGCACCATATGAACTGCCGTTGAAAAGCGCAACATGGCGAAAAGGAGCTTCATTCTCGAGGAAGGAGCTTTGAAGTTTACTTTGTCCAGCTCTAGATATGCAATCGTTGGATTTTGATCATGCAAAAGTTTTTATAATGAGTCACCGCAACGTTTTCCGCGATAAAATGATATGAAGTCTATACAGTGCTTCTGCTGCACTCGGTCGTTGCGTTGGGTCGATTGAGACGCAAGCCCGACCAAGCTCTACCATCGCTTTTGAACTCGACATCGAGAATTCGACTTGAACACGACCTAGAGCCACTTTTTCGAGAAGTACGGATTCGGTCATTTCCCGGCCATTCGAGTCCAGATTCTCCTGCCTCACTCGAGCGTACGGTCTTGTGTGGAGATCCAACTCGGACAAAACCACCCCAAATGAAAACATATCCACTTTATTGTCGTACCGCTCGCCCAGTAACACCTCGGGCGCCATCCAAAGAGAAGTTCCTACGCCTGCAGTCATTGTCCGGTCGAGTTGCGCTCTGGAAATGCCAAAGTCTGACAACTTGGCTTTCATTTCGCCATCGAGTAGAATATTCCGCGACTTGAGATCTCGATGGATGACCGAAGGCAGGAAAGAGTGAAGGTACGTGAGAGCGTGGCAGACCTGCAGAGCGATGGTCGTTTTCAATCGGTTGAAGCCGACGGGGTGCTTCTCCTCCTCGTACTTGTCCAGCATCGTCCGTAGCTCTCCTCCGTTCATAAATTCAAGAGCCACACAGAGATCGGAGAGCGAGTCCCAGGCGACTCCAATGAACGAGACGATATGGGGATGGTCCATAGTCGCAGTCATCTTAGCTTCGGCTAGAAATTCATTGACACGATGCAGTTTCTCTCGGCTTGCAGGAAGGAGCATCTTAATTGCCACTCGTTGTCCATTGAAGGTGCCTTTGTAGACTTCACCGAACGCTCCACGACTGTGAAGAGTGTCTATCAGCACTTTATCCCTTGGGATTCGCCTGGCCGTGATGATATCGTCATTCCACAGTCCAGACTGTCCTCGAATAGCAACTTCTAACCCCACAGCACTTTTGGACGATCGAGTTGACTTGACCAATTGTAGATTTACTCGCCTCATGTAGATCACAACTACAGCAAAAATCGCGAACAGAATTAAAGAACTGAGAGCGATTCCGATGATGCTACTGATGTTGCGACCGCATTCCTCGTTTTTCATTGATCCACTTCCACTCGTAACATCAATATCGTTGCTGCTGTACCACCTAAGCCACTGGTTATCGCACAAATGGCTTGCAATTGTGTCTGTACTGATATCCTGTGCAGTGTACAGTTCCTCAGAGATACACGAACGGCTGACATATTCCTTGAACGACGCGGATCCATTCTCATTCAGCCTTGCGATGACGTACAAGCTCTCGGATTCGTTGTAAGCTCCGACACAAGAGCCTGTAGCTGGATACCCGAAGGCCATCGAGAACTTGCTGCAGTGTTCGTCCGCATACATCACTTGAATCAAATAGGGCGAGTGCCCAAACTTGTCCCGTATACTTTGTAAGTAGTCCGTCGAGCATTCCGTCGTCACCATATTCGCACTAACTGTGCTCGAATCAAACAATCTGTACTCAGAGCAGGAACTAGCAATGCAGTTGTCGTCTTGAGCGACGCTTATGAGGTACGGAGTGCCGTCGCATTCATCGCCAAGGTACGAAGAGAAAATCGCATACGTCTGCGATTCAACTAGTTGACCAGCCACAACCAGCAGCGTAAAAGTCTGCAACAGCATGAAAGTCTTGTCACGTTGAGAGATGATTGCGATATGGCCAGTGTTTGGAGACGATATCCGGTAGTGGACCATACGGCTTTCGTCCAGCTGGCCTCGCTCGAGACTACGCAAGAAATTCCATTCCATACCACAAATGATAGACAATTGGCCTTTGCTACTTTAAGCTGGCCAGGATAACTTGCAGTTTGTACATCGCTTCGGCAGCACTAGGACGTTCACTTGGATCGACCTTCATGCACGCTCGTCCTAGAGCTACAACCGACTTTGGACTTGCATCGGAAAACTCAACCTGGACAGTTCCTAGCGCCACCTTCTGGAACAGCGTCACACCTGCCATTTCTCGGCCATTGGGGTCCACATTTTCCTTCAAAACCCTCGCGTACGGCATCGTATGAACATCCAGCTCCGACAGCACAACTCCAAACGAAAACATGTCGGCTTTCACGTCGTATCTCTCTCCTAGCATCACCTCAGGTGCCATCCAGAGCGACGTCCCCACACAAGCGGTCATTGTCCGGTCCAGACGCTCTCGTGAAATGCCAAAGTCGGACAATTTCGCATTCAACTGGCTGTCCAGCAACACATTGCGTGACTTGAGGTCCCGGTGGATAATTGGAGGCAGAAATGAGTGTAAATATGTCAACGCTTCACACAAGTTGAGTGCGATCGAGATCATTTGCCTGTTTAAACCAACAGGATGGTGTGAAGCCTGGTAAGTGTTGAGAAGCGTTCGGAGATCGCCGCCTTCCATGAACTCAAGCACGACGCAAAGATCGCTAAGGGAATCCCAGGCAACACCGACGAAGGAGACGACGTGGGGGTGGTCCAAACTGGCAGTCATCTTGGCTTCAGCGAGGAATTCGTTCACGTACTCAATGTTCCCTCGTGTAGCTGACAGTAGCATCTTGACTGCAACCTGTCGGCTGTTGAATGATCCAGCGTACACTTCTCCATAAGCTCCACGACTGAGGAGTTTCCTGGTTACCACTTTACCTCTGGGGATTCGTTTAGTCGTGATGACGTCGTCATCCCAGAGACCACTTTGGCCGTGCAGAACGACTTGGTTCAGGTTCATTTCGGTCGGACCCTGTGGGAGTTTTAATTGCCTTTTAACTCTCTTCGCCTTCAAACGTCTGAACAGTATGAAGGCCGCTCCAACGATAACAAGGATCAGTAGCCCAAAGCCGATCCCAATGAGAGAACTGACTGATATCGTGAATCCACTTGTCGAGGTGGATCCAGCATCGTTGCTGCTGTACCATTTGAACCTGTTGGCGTCGCAGGAGTGACTTGAAAGAGTTGCCTGGTCAGCACTTTGCGTATTATACCAAGAGCTCGACAGACAAGGGTTTGCTGAAAAATAGTTAATGGAGGTGGAGCCGTTCGAGTTGAGTCTGCCGATGACGTAGTAGCTGTCCGTCTCGTTGAACGAGCCTTCACAGTTCCCTGATGCTGGGAAACCATAACCAATGTTGAAAATGGAGCAGGTCTCGTCTTGAAAGTTAATTTGGAGAATGTACGGAGAATCTCCGAATTTCTTTCTCATCGACGTCACCAAGTCGCTTGTGCACTCAATGGAAACGACATCAGCAGTGACAGTACTCGAGTTGTCGTCGTTATTAGAGCAAGTGGTTTCATTCGAGCAGATTGTGCTTTCCTCCGCTGTGACGCTGTATGGAGTACCATCACACGTAGTCCCAACGTAGTGAGACCGGATCTGGTAGGTCGTCCCTGTCACCCCCGAGATAACGCTCGCAACGACTGAGAGCAATAGAAACGCTCGATTCATCCGATTCCAGTGTGTCTCGAAGGAGGATCCGAATGGAAAATGAATGCCATCAACCGAGAGTCAAACGCAACGAGGAAGCCAATGGACGGAGTTGAACGCCAAAACCTGTACAGGCTGTACTACAGCTCCGGGCCATTGTGGATACATCGCACCGTCTCGTGATTCAAATCCCAGAGATTTGCCACTTGAATGACCACGAGAGAACTGACGAGAAGAAACAATGCAATTGTCAACAATTAGTGACTATAACTTAAATTACATTCGGTTTATAGAATTCTCCTCTTGGATAATATCATCTGGAGTCTGTACAGCGCCTCTGCTGCACTCGGACGCTCAGTTGGGTCAATGGAAATACACGCCCGACCCAATTCCCCAATCGATCTGGGTTTTGGATTCGAGAATTCGACTTGCAAAGTCCCTAACGCCACTTTTTGAAGGAGAACCGAGTCGGCTATTTCTCGTCCATTGGAATCGAGGTTCTCCTTCCTTGCACGTGTGTAGGGAAGTGAATGCACGTCCAACTCGGATAAAACCACACCGAACGAGAACATATCCGCTTTATCATCGTACCGTTCGCCTAGCATCACCTCGGGGGCCATCCACAACGAAGATCCAACGCCGGCAGTCATGGTTCGGTCAAGACGTTCACGAGAAATGCCAAAATCCGAGAGTTTAGCCACCATGTTACTACCAAGCAGGATATTCCGAGACTTGAGGTCTCGATGGATGACCGACGGCATCAAAGAGTGCAAGTAGGTCAGAGCATGGCAAACCTGAAGGGCAATAGTAGCCTTTTGTCGGTTAAATCCGATGGGTTGGTTCGAATCCAGATAATTGTTCAGTAAAGAACGCAATTCTCCACCATCCATATATTCCAGAACAACGCAGAGATCAGAGAGGGAGTCCCAGGCCACCCCAATGAACGCGACAATGTGCGGGTGGTCCATCGTCGCAGTCATTTTCGCTTCGGCGAGGAACTCGTTGACGAGCATAATGTTACCTCTTGACGCAGGAAGAAGCATCTTGACTGCCACTTGGTTGTCGTTGTAAACGCCAGCGTACACTTCTCCGAACGAACCTCGACTGATTAATTTCTCCGTCAAAACTTTAACTCTTGGCACTCTTTTCGCCGTGATGATATCGTCATTCCAAAGACCAGTTTGACCTCGCATTGCAGCTTCAAGTGAAGACGAACTAACGGATCGAAGACTGGTCTTGGAATTGGTAGAATCGTCTCCTTTCCCTTGTCGTTGACGAATGAAAACTCCCACGAGGAATACCATAACGAAGGCGAAAACTCCTATAACAATACCCAGGATAGCTCCGTTACTGAGTCCAGCACTAGGGTCTTCTCTTGCTGATGAGCCTGACGTTGATGAGCTTCCACTGGCCTCCATGTCGTTGCTGCTGTACCACTTAAACCAATTGGCGTCGCATTCGTGCGTTGCTACGGCCTCTTTGTCTCCAGCTTCGATGTCATACAGCGTTGTGGACAGACATGATCGATCAGGGAATAGCTCAATGGACGCAGAGCCGTTCTTGTTGAGACTGGCGATCACGTACAAGCTGTCCGTCTCGTTGTAGCCACCTACACACGTCCCGGACGCAGGATACCCGTAGCCAATTGCGAAGTCGGAGCAAGTCGCATCTGTGTAAACTAACTCGATAATGTACGGGGAACTCCCAAACTTGTCTCTGGTGGTTTGAACAGGGTCCGCAGAGCATTCGACAGTCATCATATCAGCAGTGGAAATGTTACTGGGAGCGCACGTTTCAGCGGTGCAGTCATCGGCTCGGGCGATAGTCACCGTGTACGGAGTTCCACCACACTGGTCTCCAAGGAACGAAGAGGAGACCGAGTACATGACCTCAGCAGCCATAAATGCAGGCAAACAGTGAACCAGGAACCGCTGCGATTGCGGATGAGTAGCAAATCGAGACTGAAATGTTGCAAGGAGACAACCACGAAAGCGTCGGAACATACGAAATGAAACATGGGGTGCTGGTTTAGGTGAGACTTGATTCGCCATGGCGTATTCAAGCGGTAAAGGCTCACCTTGACAGGCGCTGCGCCATCGTAAAGGTGGCAGCTATGTTTCGTGGTCTTTAACTAGCAAAAGTCACTGCTTATTTTTTTGGTTTCAAATCAAGCAAACAGAAAACTCAAGAAACCGAGCTTAACTACGGTAGACCATTGCGAATAGCTGGTTGAAGCCTGAACATGGCTTCAGGAGCGCTTGGTCGAGTGCTTGGATCTACGGACACACAAGCGCAAGCCAGCTCTGTGATAAGCGAGTTTTGATCCGAAAACTCGACACGAACAGTTCCAGCAGCAACTCTCTGAAATAACGTCGCATCTGCAAGAACACGTCCATCACTGTCCAGAGCCCGCTTCTTCTCATGCGCGTACGGCCATCCACAGACACGTGCCCCTGTTTGCAGTCATCGTTTGGTCCAGCCTTTCACGAGAGATACCAAAGTCTGTCAGTTTTGCTACCATGGCCTTGTTAAGTAGGATGTTGCGGGACTTGAAGTCTCGGTGAATAACAGGCGAAGCAAGAGAATGGAGATACGTAAGTGCTTGGCACACGTGGATGGCAATAGTGGCTTTCTGGTGGTTAAAGCCGACTGGGTGCTTGTAAATCTCGTACTTATTCAGGAGACTGCGTCAATCGCCACCGTCCATGAACTCGAGGACGACATAGACGTCAGAGAGCGACTCCCACGCGACTCCAAGGAAAGTGGCAACGTTTGGATGATCCATAGTCGCCGTCATTTTGGCTTCTGCGAGGAAGTCGCTCACGTACTTGAGGCTGCTACGTGTGGCAGGTGGGAGCATCTTTACTGCGACTTTGTTACGATGGTATTTGCCGGTGTAAACCTCACCGAAGGCACCTCGACTGATGAGTTTCTTGACTTTGACACTGTTGCGAGGGATTCTCTTAGCGATGATGACTTCGTCGTTCCAGAGTCCTCGGGTTTCTCGAGCTGAAGCTTCCAAGTGAATCTGCATCATCCGTCGTAATTTGAAGTTGTTTAGATCCGTTCTTGCTTCGGCGCTTCCACGATAATAACGGAACAGCAGATACCGATGATCGCTCCTGTACCGAGGCCGCTATCGTCGGAAACGGGATCATTGCTGGTGTACCACTGGTAAGAACTTATCTGGTTGCCATTAGGCTGGATAGACTGTAAAACTGGGTGAGCTCACGGTCATATAACGTTGTCCGTAGGCACTCATGATCCTCAAGTTCGGCCTTGTACGCACCAGGATTGTCAGCGACTTCTATACATTCCGTTTAATTTGTGTTGTGACGATACCAAAGTCTTAATCTGCTTCACTGTCCTGCAGATCAAGTGGCGTCCAGTACTGCGCTGTGTGGTCTCGCCGGGTTCTTGTATATCGTGCACAACTTCAACGTCAACAACACTCGTCGGGCCCAGCTCACCTGCGCCGGAACGTCTCCGTCCTTATTTGTATTTAACACAATCAATGCAAATATAAAACCCCCCACTTCGTTCTCTACTCTTTGTCTCAACCAATCGTTCGTCCAACCAATTGCCAACACCGACAACTGCCCTTGGATCCCGTCCTAAACGTCGAGGATACTTGACTAATGACCCGTTCCCGGTGGCCCGTTGTCAGTCACTCACCCGTCTAGCACCGCCCACAGCTTCAGCTGTGGTCTCTCAGTCGCCGTCCAGAGTCTCACTTGCGCTCCGTCCGTCGAAGGTGTTCGTTGCTTGTGCCCTACGTGGCAAGTTTGGAAGTGAAAGTCTCCGTCCAGCCGTCCGTTTTGCTCTTCCATCGCTGCTACAGCGTCCTGCACACCCATCACGCCGCACCGCCACCGACTCGTCCCTCAATAGGCTTGTCCTATTACACGCCTTCTCCAACCTCAGAGTTTTCCACGACTCTGCCGGCCTGAAAGAGCTGCTCATACTCTCGCAGTGATATTCACATTCGTCCATCGTCGGCATCGTCGGCATCGTCGGGTTCGTTCGTTCGTCGCTCTCTTGCATCGCGTAGTGGTTGCAATTCCACCTCCAAGACGTATTGACCTGCAGCATTTCTCCGTCTTCTACGTCGCAATTCCACCATCGATCTACATTGCTGTTCACATTCGTTCTCACTCGGAGTTGCTCGTTGCATTCGTTTTGCAGGTCTTCTCACTGTTGCTGTTAACTGGAGCCGTCGCTGCTCCCACAATTTCTCCTGTCGTCTCTGCATCTGACGTCCGTTCGGCCGTGCCTTCATCAACCAGCTCGTCCAAGATGTCGTCCGCCACTTTCTGCATATACTCCACAGGGTAGTGATATGCCACCAAAAATGACACATGCACTATTATCAGCTCGCCCACGTCGAACTGATCTTCTCTTTGCAGCAAGAAGTTATCGAAACCCGCTGGTTCCAACACCCTCAACGGTTCAATCCAATTATGCACAAGCTTCGAAGCCTTAGCTCCTCGTGGAGGTCGATACATCCAGACTTTGTCACCACTAACAAATGTCTGCCGTTTTCTCGTTCTTCGATTGTAGTATTTTGCTTGTCGCTTCTGTTCTCGTTCTCGAGCTTCTTCCGCACATTCAACACTGTCCTTTAGTGTCGCCACTAGTTTTCGATGGTACTCAGTCAATTCTCCAGCTTCGGTCACATGCGTAGCTCGAAGTAACTCGTTCGGCGTCCGTAGCTTACGTCCCATCATGAGTTCATTAGGAGATAGTGCAACTGTCGAATGTTTCCCTGAATTGTAGGAATACACTGCGAAGTCCACCCAATTGTCCCAATCACACTGCTTCTCGTCGCTCATGTATATTGCTACACAGTCTTTCCACGTACGATGACATCGTTCAACTAATCCGATCATTTGTGGTCGATATGGTACAGGATTCTTCTGTTGTGCCTGTAACAAGTACATCAACTCGTCGATCATTTTGCCAGTTAACTCCGGTGCTCCATCCGTCAGCAATTCACGAAACGGTCCGAACTTCAACACGATGTTCTTCATTAGGAAAGCTGCCACATTCTCAGCTTCGTGCGTCTCCACCGTAGTTGCCACTGCGTATCGCATCACGTACTCTAATGCTGCGATCACATATCATTGTCCGTTATCTCCAACTGGTAGCGGTCCCGCCACATCTAACGCCCAACGATCTCCAACATTTCCACCCCTCAAACTTCTTAGTGGCGGTATCACATCACGCGGTCTCGCTTTACGATTTCCACAATCTTGGCATCCACGCAGCCAACGTCGTACTTCTCTCGCTAGGTTCGGCCACCAATAAATCTGTGCAACTCGCGCTTGTGTATGTGTCGTTCGTAGATATCCAGCCCAAATCGAATCATGGCACTCTTTAAACGCCAACGCCCACAGTGCAGGTGGTAAAATCACACGCATTCCGTCCGGAGTTTCAATCACAGCCAACCCGTAGCTCGTCGTGACATACATGTTCCTGTACTCGCCCTCCTTGATCAATTTTTGCACCATTTTGCTCTTCATTTGCGCATCCATGATCTCTTCGTCTGTCAGTTGCAACGTGTTGCCATGTTCTCTTCGCCGCCGTCGTTCTTTCGCACTGCGTTCGGAAAGCTGGTGTCGCTGGCTCTGTGACATCGGTACTCGGTGCTGTACGTCGTCCGGTCCTCTTACTAGCTCGTGGCCGCCCACAGCTCGTTCCTCCGTGTTTCGCGTCTGTTCCGCTGGTTGTCCGAGGTTGTTTGTTCATTCGCGGGTTTCTGCTTGTTCACTGCACTCACGGTTCGTCGTTCAGGCTCGTCATCGGCGTCGTCATCGGCATTGTCATCGTACGCCAACTGCACATCCCGCGACTCACTTGGTGTTCGTTTTAGCGTTTCACCTCGTGGCAATGGCCTCTTCTTCGTCAGTGTCTTCGCCGTAGTAGTGTCTCGCCGTCTAGCGTCCATCGTATTCGTTTTGCGTTGTCCACTAGCCGTCCGTCGATCACGACTCGTAGAATTAGGTTGTCGTACTGCCCTTGTATTCCGCTTTACAACAGGCGCACATGTCGTCGCACTCGCTTGCACCTCCGTCGCTCTGCACGCCTTCTCCAGATTCGAACCATCGACTCCACCAAGTTCCTCGTGCACAGCGTCTCGTACGTTACCATTATTACTAAGTGTCGTTTGCTGTACACCACTGACATCGTTCCCGCCATGCATTGCAGCTCGTTCTTTCGCTAGTATGGTAGGCGCTCGTTCGTCGACAGGATCACCATCTCCTAAGTTCCCTTCTGAGTCTCGTCCTCGTGGCGTGTCACCATGGTCCTCGCCGTCATCCGCCACAGTTCCGCCAGCCGTAGCCGTAATAGACACAACACTCATCCTCGGGGCCCTTCTTCTTTTATTTCGCCTTCTGCCAGCCGCCGCTCTCACCGCATACACCAATGGTGCTCTCGAAAGCGCATCAGCAACCACGTTTGTGTTCCCAGGTCTGTATTCCACGTCAAAGTCGTACTCCTGCAGCGTCAACGCCCAACGGTGCAATTTGCCAGTCAAATTTGTGCTCGTCATCAACCACTTCAATGCAGCGTGATCAGTGACTATCACGAATCTCCGTCCATACAGGTAAGGTCGAAACAATTTTATCGCCCACACCACTGCCAGACATTCTAACTCCGTTATACCGTACTTGGTTTCAGCTTCGTTGTTAACTTTGCTCGCGTACGCCACAGGCCTCCAACCATCACCATCGTTCTGCATTAGACTCGCACCCAAGCCTATCGTACTCGCATCAGTAAATAGTCGAAAAGGAAGTCGGAAGTCAGGGTAGCGTAATACTGGTTTCGTAGTGAGCACTCGTTTCACCTCGTCGAATGAAGCGTCTTGCGCCGGCCCCCAATCCCAATGCACATTCTTCCTCAACAGTTTCGTTAGTGGCTCCATCATTGATCCGAACCCCTTCACGAATTTTTGGTAGTATCCAGCCAAGTGCACAAACCGCTTCACTTCCGTAGCGTCCGTCGGCTTCGGGAATTCACATACAGCGTTCACCAGTCGATCCAGTGGCCGCACACCTTCCTTACTAAGTTCATGCCCGAGATACTCCATTGTCTCCGTTGCGAACACGCATTTCTTCAGCTTCAATGTCAGACCAGCACTGGACAACCGTTCCAGCACACACGCCAACTCCAAAATGTGTCGTTCGATTCCACCTCTAGTGTAGATCACTATGTCGTCTAGGTAGACTAAGCACGTAGTCCAGGTTAATCCTCGTAATACACTGTTCATCATGCGTTGAAATGTCGATGGTGCGTTCATCAGTCCGAATGGCATCCTCGTGAACTGGTACAATCCTTGCTTCGTAGTAAATGCCGTCTTCGCTTTGTCATTCAGCGCCATCAGAATTTGCCAGTAACCCGCTTTCAAATCAAGAGTAGTGAACAACAGTGAACCACCCAATGATTCCAAGGTATCATCGATTCGTGGTAGCGGATATACATCTTTCCGAGTGATCTTGTTCAGTGCTCTGTAGTCTACACAGAAACGTATTTCGCCATCCTTTTTTCGTACTAGGACCACAGGAAACCCCCACGCTCCGTTGCCTTCTTCGATCACGCCCGCAGCTAACATCTTCTTCACGTTTTCTTCAATAATGGCATCTTCCGTTTGAGCTTGTTTCACGTATCGCTGGGGTTCCATAGTTACTTCAAGTATTTGTGCTGCATTTCCCTGGACTTCCATCAGTTCTGCTGGCTCCACAAACTGCTGCTCCGCCTGAGGTCTCTCAGCAGCATCGTCATTCTCGTCAGGGAACCGATTCGCCACCTGCGTCGTCAATCTCTGCAAGCCTACAGCTAACTCTCGTATTCCACCCGGCATTGCATCTCCGTTCACTGCTTTGCTACGGGATACTGCTGTTTTCAATCGTTGGACTATCTTCGCAAAAGTTTCCAGCTCAGCATCGGTAAGGCCTTCATCAGTCTGTGCTTCTAATGATTCAGTAGCTGCGTTGCTAAAGGATTCTACGGCTCTGTTTCGCGTCCGTTCCTTCCCTTCTCTGACCAATTTCAGCTCTGCCCCACTACTCGGTGCCTCCACATCGTCACCTGTGTCGCTGTTTTCCACTTTTTCTTCGACATCCCGTGGATTTGGCTTTTTACTGCGCGTCGTACTTGCTGCTTTCGTAGATGCCGTCACTGTCGCTGTGCGTGTACTCATTGTACTTGTTTCTTTCTGTCGTTTTCGTAACTCATTCTTTTTCGATAATTGCTGTAGCCCCTGTATGACCACCATGTGACGATACCAAAGTCTTAATCTGCTTCACTGTCCTGCAGATCAAGTGGCGTCCAGTACTGCGCTGTGTGGTCTCGCCGGGTTCTTGTATATCGTGCACAACTTCAACGTCAACAACACTCGTCGGGCCCAGCTCACCTGCGCCGGAACGTCTCCGTCCTTATTTGTATTTAACACAATCAATGCAAATATAAAACCCCCCACTTCGTTCTCTACTCTTTGTCTCAACCAATCGTTCGTCCAACCAATTGCCAACACCGACAACTGCCCTTGGATCCCGTCCTAAACGTCGAGGATACTTGACTAATGACCCGTTCCCGGTGGCCCGTTGTCAGTCACTCACCCGTCTAGCACCACCCACAGCTTCAGCTGTGGTCTCTCAGTCGCCGTCCAGAGTCTCACTTGCGCTCCGTCCGTCGAAGGTGTTCGTTGCTTGTGCCCCACGTGGCAAGTTTGGAAGTGAAAGTCTCCGTCCAGCCGTCCGTTTTGCTCTTCCATCGCTGCTACAGCGTCCTGCACACCCATCACGCCAGTAACCACCACCGACTCGTCCCTCAATAGGCTTGTCCTATTATTGTGTATTCGTTAACATTAGTCTTCGTAATATTCCACGAAGCGTACTCGGAGTTCAGTTCACTTGTGAAGGCGTAATTGGATTCCTCAACGTCATCTTCAAGAAAAACATTCCCACCAGTGCAGTTGTACGTCACGACAGACCCTATGGCATACTCGAACTCCAAGCAGGCTATGCCAGAGTACAGCTTCTGGATGATGTACGTGTTCGAGTAGGAGCCAAGAAAACTTCTCATGACGGCCAGGTAGTTGTCAGAGCAGACAGTTGTTTTCTTACTCCCATGGCTATCGTCAATGCATTTGACGTCGCCGTCGGAACAAGCACCGTTAGATTTCGCTTTTACTGCATAGATAGAGTTGTCATAACAGTCATCGCTGTAGAACAGTGAAATCTCGTACATGGCGCCGTGAATCAGACTCCGCGAAATACTAACAATAAGTAGCAGGAACGGCACCAGATTTGTCATCTTCAGGACGATTTGGGAATGAGGTGCGCTGTGCTCCAGCCCTGCTGGCATGGGTTGATTGTCAGTGCATGAACTACATGATGTACTGGCAACTTACCGTTGCCGAGAGGACAAGACACATCAACATCGAAGTATATTCACCAAGCTGGATACTTACTGATCATCTGGGTCAAACGGAGCCGCAAAGATGACTGGTTGGGCTTATAACTTAATCTTGCACCCCATATCAAGCTTCAGGTATGCCTTTGCAGATCACATGCAGCTTGTACAGCGCTTCCGCTGCATTTGGGCGTTTCGCTGGGTCCACATCGAGACACGCACGACCGAGCTCCACCATCGCCTCCGGACTCGAGTCTGAAAATTCCGCGTGCACTTGACCCATCGCCACCCTCTGCAGCAGCACCGAGTCCACCATCGCCCGCCCATTCGACTCGAGGCTTTCCTGTTTCGCCTTGGCGTATGGCATCGTATGGACATCAAGTTCCGAGAGCACCACTCCGAACGAGAACATGTCGGCCTTGTCATCGTACCGTTCTCCCATCATCACTTCAGGGGCCATCCACAGCGACGTACCAACACCCGCAGTCATGGTCTGGTCCATTCGTTCTCGTGAAATACCAAAGTCCGAGAGTTTCGCCTCCATGTCGCTACTGAACAGGATGTTACGAGACTTTAAATCTCGATGAATCACGGGTGGATCCAGCGAGTGGAGATACGTCAAAGCGTGACAGACTTGAAGCGCAGTGGTGGCCTTCTGCTTGTTGAATCCAGTCGGGTGATTCGCCTTTAAATACTGGTCTAACAGTGATCGGAGTTCGCCTCCGTGCATGTACTCAAGAACAACGCAGAGATCAGAGAGCGAGTCCCAAGCGACACCAACGAACATCACGACATGCGGGTGGTCCATCATAGCGTTCATCTTGGCTTCTGCGAGAAACTCATTCACATGCTTCAAGTTCGTACGGGTGGCAGGGATAAGCACCTTGACAGCAACTTGTTGGCCGTTGAAAATACCAGCATAAACTTCACCAAAGGCACCGCGACTGATAAGTTTCTGCGTCTGCACCTTGTCACGCGGGATTCTTTTGGCCGTGATGACATCGTCGTCCCAAAGTCCGGTTTTCCCTAGAACGCTACGTCCAAGTCCAGAAATCCCAGTTCCTGGAGTTTCTAACAAGGCGACACTGCTCCTGTCCGAGTTCAAAGTCGTCGCTTTCGTGTCCTTGAGAGCTTGAGCCTTAATTCGTCGCTTGTAGATGAAGAGAGTGACGGCCACGATCGTCGCTACAAACGCGGAAATCCCCAAGACAATGACGACAATGGCAGCAGTGCTGAGTCCTTCGTCACGAGGCTCGTCTCTAAAATCTTCTTGTGGGTCACCGTCAGTGCTTTCACTACTACCACTCGAACTCTCAATGTCGTTGCTGCTGTACCAGGAATACGCCTTCTCTGTACACAAATGGCCTTCGAGTGCAGTTTGGTCCACGCTGTCCGTCTTGTACCAGTCGCTTGTCAAACAGGAGCGTTGGTTGTAGAATTTGACAGACGCCGAGCCGTTCATATTGAGGCTCGCAATGACGTAGTAGCTTTTGTCGTAAGCACCCACGCAATTCCCAGACGCAGGGTACCCGAACGCCATGGAGAGTTTCTTGCACTTTTCGTCCGCGTTCATTTGCTCGATCAGGTACGGAGAGTCACCGAACTTGTCGCGCATCACTTGTATGTAGTCTGTAGAGCAGTCAATCGTCTTCATATCTGCATTAATGTTACTGGAGCCAGCAGAGCAGGTAGTCGCAGTGCAGTCCGTTGCTGAGGAAGCGTAGACTGCGTAGGGTGTTCCATCGCATTGGTCACCGAGGTACGAGGCGGAAATCTTGTACAGTGGCGCTGCATAGGATATCTGAAAGGTTTGAGCAGCTAACGCTGTCACTAACATCCGACGAAGCATCTTGCAAGCTTGAGACGAGCTCGTTTCGTTCGGGAAGACGCAAAGGAGACAGTTAAAAGGTAAAGTGACAAATGGTTTGGGGGGCATACGGAACTGCCTTCTGCTGTTCGCACCACTCATGCACGTTTGCTGAGGCTGCGACTGGATTTGTTGTCGCCCCGCGCCCATGAGACCGCTTTCATCGACGAGACAGCTTCAACACCACAGTGGAGTGGAACGGCTCATTACGCACTGAAGTCCCGTAATTCAAATTATTAGCAGAGTTCCTGGGCTAGGACAAGCTGAAGTTTATACAGCGCCTCTGCGGCAGTGGGTCTCTCTTTAGGGTCTACAGATACACAGGCCTGACCAAGCTTCACCATCGAGCGTGGACTGAAATACGAAAACTCCACGCGAACTTCCCCATTCGACACTCTTTGAAACAGAGTGGGGTCTGTCAGTTCACGCCCCTCGGACTCCCGAGTGCGTCGTCTTGCGTGCGAATACGGTAGCGTGTGGACGTCCAACTCCGATAAAACCACGCCGAATGAGAAGATATCGGCTTTCTCGTCGTATTTCTCGCCCAACATCACCTCTGGCGCCATCCAGAGCGAAGTCCCGACACCTGCAGTCATTGTATGGTCCAGTCGTTCACGCGAGATGCCAAAGTCGGACAACTTAGCTTCCAGTGCGCTATTCAGTAGAATATTCTTCGATTTCAGGTCTCGGTGGATTATCGGAGGAGACAACGAGTGTAGGTACGTCAAAGCATGGCAAACGTGCAGAGCGATGATGGTTTTCTGTCTGTCAAAGCCGACGGCGTGGTTTGTTGTCTCGTATTTGTTCAACAGCCCTCGAAGATCTCCACCGTCCATGAATTCCAGAGCCACACACAAGTCCGAGAGTGAATCCCAAGCAACTCCAACGAACGAAACAATGTGTGGGTGCTCCATAGTGGCGGTGATCTTGGCTTCAGTGAGGAACGCGTTGACATGATGAAGACCGGTACGTGTGGATGCCGGCAGCATTTTAATTGCCACTTTTCGTTGGTAGAAGACGCCACTGTACACCTCTCCAAATGCTCCTCGACTGATTAGCTTCCTGATCTTCACTTTGTCGCGAGGAATTCGTTTAGCAATGATGATCTCATCGTCCCAGAGGCCTCTCTTTCCACTTCCTGCTTCCGATGGATCGGTTTCCGGACTGGTAGCTCTCGCGAATCGATTTTCTTCTCGCATTGCTTTAAATCTGCGATGACTGAAACATATCGCGAGGAGGATCGCCAAAGCCACAAAAACTGCTGCGAGGATGATACCAGTAACAGCTCCACTGCTGAGGTCACTGCTTCGATTCTCCGTTGCAATGGAACCGCTAGAACCGTCGTCGTTCGACGCTGAAGTGCTATCAACGAGGCTGGACTGGGAGCTCTCGGACGATGATTGCTCGTTTACGCTTGGATCATGATCGTTGCTGCTGTACCAGAGGAAGGAGCTCACTGAATTCGCCGAATCCGTCGTGAAAAAGTCGTACAGCTGGCTAATTTCTCCCAGATCTAGACACGAGTGGTTGGATAGAGTCTCCTTGTCGACGCCGACCACCCCTGCGCTGGCAGATAGACAGGAGTTATCCCCTTCCATTGTCCCTGATCCGACATCCAAGAAATACGGAGTCACTGTGGCCGATCCATCCGCGTTTAAACTGCCTTCGTAGTACAAACCCGACGACTGGTTTCCCCCAAGACAGGAATTCGTCGCGAGAAAGCCAACAGCGTATTCGAACGTGGAGCAGTCACTATCGGAGTACAATTCGTGGATAATGTACGGGGAGTCGTGGTAAAAGTTGCGCATGACTTGGAGATAATCTTCTTCGGCGCAGTCCGTCGACGCTCGTTCGTCCGTCACATTGATCCGTTTGTTCAGCAAATACGCATAGCAGACTCCGTCTGTACAACCGCCATTTTGCCTTGCGTACACGATGTAAGGTTCAGATGCACTGCAGTTCAGGTCGAGGTATGTGGCCATGATGTCGTATTTAGTCGCGTTGACGGCGAGGAATGCAGTGGTCAACAAGAATACATGAAGGAGCGTCATCCGGAAACGGGACGAGCTCCTGGTAGAGCAATAGAAAATTCTAAAGTGTAATGACCCGCCTAAACGAAATGTGGGAAGAAAGAAGAGACGAATCCTCGAGCGGTAGAGTTCTAACAGCCAAAGGTGACGCAGGTATCACGTGAAAAATGTATCGAAACTCACATCGACCATCTCCAAGTGGCATCAATCGGTGGTACAGTACAACCACGAACGAAGTCAGTGCTGATCCATTCGTCGACTGGTTGTCAGTGACCGACTCGATCAGGCATGATTCAACTAGTCGGTTGGCTACAGTTTTCAGATTCTTGCTAATGTCTGAAAACCGTAGCAACAATATTGTAGGATAGACCGATAGTGGTAACGATCAACTGCGTTTGCCTACATGTATCTGCGTGTGCAATTACAGATTGTATTTGCTGTGTCGATTGTTGTACATGTAGTCGAGCTTACGCCTGGCGTTGCCAACCAAGTGGACCCTGGTCACTTTCGTGGCTGTACTGTAAGTTCCACCATCGTCTTGACGAACGACTAGTAAGTTGCTAGTACATGTAGCAACAAACTACATCACACTAAAAAAATCCACGTACATATCCTAAGAAAGTATAGCTATACCCGGAATCATACTTGCGTGGGAAAAAAAAGAAGTATCTTCATGTGTATGGCAATTATGTTCACCACACAATGTATCCATCTTCAATTAAATCGTACTTAATCCGATCTCTTTCGTGCGCCAACCATGCTGACCCCCAAGAGCCACTAACCGCCACTTCCATTGACCACCATGGCACGTCGAACTCCTGCACGTAAAGGCAAGAAGGTCGCGTCTACGTCCGCCAAGCCCAAGGGCAAGGGAAGAGCTCGTAGCACTGCGTCCAAGGACGTCTTTAGCGACGATGAAGAGGAGGCTGCGCACCAGGAGCGCACGATGAACGCACGTGCCGATGTGGACGAAGTGTTTGAGTATGAAGAGCCAACGTTTGAGCAAGAAGATTCGGAAGTAGATGAAGATGAAGCTTTTAATAGTGAAGATGAGGCGGAGTATGGCATGTTTTTTAATAAAAACAAAGAAGAAGAACAAGAAGAGGAGGAGGAAGAAGAAGAAGATGAAGGAGGAGATCTCCTGTCGGACCTTCTAGGCACGACTCCAGCTACCAGACTCTCCACTGCTAGTGATGAAGAAGATGATGAAGATAAGATCAAGAATTTAAGCAAGATGGTGGATACTCTTGTGGAGAAGAAGAGCAGGAAGAAGTTGGACGAGATTGATTCTCAATTCGCAAGTGAAGCTGCAGGTTCGGAGGGGGGAGAATTAACTCTCGGAAGTCTTCTTGGAGCTCAGACAGTTAAGCCAGGAGCTGAAACTGCTGAAGAGGAGGAGGCAGAGGAGAAGAACAAGGCAGGACTGGATCTAAGACGTGTGAGGCAACAGGTTCGCGAACTGGAAGGAGATGGCACCACACTAACACTACAGGCTAATAGAGAACCTGTTCATGACGCACGAGCGCAACGGAAGCTGGCCTATGTGGAGAAGGCGAAGGAGGTGGACGTTTTCGAGCCGGTGGTGCGACGCAACAGGAACAAGGAGACTCTGGATCTGCGTGTACAGGCCCCCAAGCTCGAGAAACTCACTCCTGCTGCTTTGGCTAGCAAGTTTGTGGCCCAGACAGACATGGAGAAGAGTGTGGCGGCGTTGCTGCAGGCTGGTGACTTGAGTGACAAGAAGCTGGCGCAGGACGAGGAAGAGGAACTGGCCCGGAAGCGAGTGTCGACCGCGGAAGTGGCTGCGCGTCAGAAAGAACTGGCAAAGCTCCGTTCACTGCTGTTTTACGAGGAGCAGAAGAAGAAGCGCGTCAAGAAGATCAAGAGTAAGCTTTACCATAAAATCCGGAACTCCCAGGACAAGAAGGCTGTGGCCAAGCAGAAAGAGGAACTGCGTGCTTTGGACCCCGAGCTTGCCCGTAAGCTTGACGAGGAACTGGCAGAGAAGCGTGCTGAGGAGCGTCTTACACTCAAACATCGCAACACTAGCAAATGGGTGAAGCATCAACTTCGTCGTGGTATTCAGGCCGACGATGCTACGCGTAGCGCCATTGCCGACCAGTTGCGTCGTGGTGAAGAGCTGCGTCGCAAGATGGACGCTGTAGACAGCGACGATGATGACATGGACTTTGACGACGACGAAATGGAAGGTGACGCTGCTTCGCGATTGCAAAAACGATTGGAGAGGCAGGCAAATGCCCTGGTTACGGAGATTGACGCGGACTCGGCTGAGGCTGGAAAGAAGCGAGGTCTTGAGGGCATGAAGTTCATGCAGCGTGCGGCCGAAAAGCAACGCGAGAAGGCTCGCACTGAGGCGGAGAAACTCCTGCGTGAGATTCGCTCTGGAGACGGCGATATGATCTTGTCGGAGGGCGAGGACTATGTTAGCTCAGGTGATGAAGGTGCAGCAAAGAAGAAAATCAAGAAGAGCAAGAAAAAGGTGATTGTGACGGAGCAGGACAAGGCTAACGTTGACCGTGCACTTGCTGGTGGGGCTTTACAGACTGCTAACGTGAGCATGAGTGGTGGTGTTTCGGCTCGTGCTTCTGGAGCGATTGCAGTTGATCTTGGCGAAGGTGGCAACAACGTTGCTCTCGCGAACGGGGACAAGAAGCAAAGCAAAGAATTTGAGATTGGTGCCAAGGCTGCAAAGGAGAAGACTCCGGCAAAAACTGACACGGAGGATACCGACATGGAACCAGCAGCTATGGGCGAGGAAAACCCGTGGCTTTCGAACACAGCTACGAAAAGTAAGCGCAGCAAGAGAAACAAGAAGAAAACACAGCAAGTCAAGGGGGCGCAGGCAGATGTCGCTGCTGCTATTGAGTCACTTGCTGAAGACACGAAGGAATCAACGAAGGATGATTCAGCTATCGCTGCTCTCACGAATGGCTCGAAGACTAGCAAGAAACGAAAACTCGATCAGGAGAAGACTGAAGCGAAAGAGCCTGAGCAATCGACTGCTGGTAAGAAGAAGAAGAACAAAAAGGCCAAGAAAGAGGCCAACACTGCCGGACAGGACGAGCTCGTCCGTCGTGCGTTCGAGTTCGTTGCTGACGAGGAGGATGAACTTGCTCTGGAGAAGGACCGATTGGCTGGCCAGGACGCTGATGCCAAGAAGGGCGCAGAGGTTGCCAAGCTTATGGGAATGTCCGGATGGGGTAGCTGGGCAGGAGATGGCGTGAAGGTGTCAAGGCGTCAGATCGCGCGCGAGCAGAAGGCGAAGGACATCGCTCGCGAGGCCAAACAGAAAGCTCTGGCTGGACGTAAGGATGCCCGCATGGAACGTGTGCTGATCAACGAGAAGAAGGACAAGAAGGCTGCCAAGTATACGGTCAAGGACGTGCCGTACCCGTTCACGTCTCGGGAAGAGTACGAGGCTGCTATGCGCAATCCTCTGGGCAGCGACTGGAACACTTCACAGGTGACGAATGTGTTGACAGCACCGAAGATCATGAAACACGCTGGTACGTCTATCGCTCCTCTTGTGCTGTCAAAGGAGGACCGCAAGCAAGCCAAGAAAGAGTTGAGCTTGAAGCGCAAGGCCAAGTTCTAAAGCTGCTGCCATTGAGAATAGAGTTGGATTTTGTTACATGTATTACCATGTTTTGCCTTCATAATTAGTCGTGGAGCTGTTTAAACTGTAAATCTCACACAATTGCAGCAAGTACCAGCATTGCTAGTGTCGTGTACCTCACCATCGTCTTCGCGGCGTCCGAAGTCGCAGGAGTCGTCACAGTCTTGGACGCTGTCGTTACTGGGGCATCATCAACGCCATTTTCAGCAGCCGAGACTCGACCCACAAAGTAGTCCATGGACGAGTTAGTAGAGACGAAGGAAGGTTGTTTACCGTCCTTCATCTCGATCGAATCGGCCTCTTCTGTATCGAGGATAACTGTGAAATTATCCAGCACGGTGACTTTACTGGCAGTGATCGCCTTGCCCATGTATTTCGTGAACTCTGAATACGTTTTCGACTTGCCATCGTACGGTTTGGCCGCTGCTTTCGCGAAATTCACATTGCGTCTCCAAGTCATGACCTCGTCGAACTGTTCGGCCGTCGGAGCTTCCACTTTGTACCTCAACGCCACTGAATAATAGAGAATCGTCTCGCACGCTGCGCGCATCGCCAACTGGTCAAGAATGCACGGAGGCATATTGAGCAACACGACAGCAGTGATGATCCCCATGCAGGCATTCGAGTTCACTAGGCCAGTGACGATCTCCGCGTCGGGTATAATTCCTGTGTACGGGTAGAGCTGGTAGCCACTGTCTTCGATGCATGTGTTGAACGTGTCGTCATTCGCCTTGAAAAACTTCCTCACAGTCGACACCATGCCGTTGTCGCAGTCGTAGCTGTCCACCAACGCGAACGTCTTGGAACCGGCCTGCGCCTTGGCGATATTCGTCAATTCCTGCAAACGTCTACCGTTGTCGGAGACCACCGCCTCCGTCTCCCACAGAAGCATCAACGCCGCCAGCAGGACGAGCGCTGGGGAACGCATTGGCGCTGCTACGAGAGTCAAAATTTCGCAAGTGGCAAAGCTCGTAGCGACTCGGAGACGTGATTCGGATGGGACCTCGTGGAGTAAAGTCGAGTCATTTCCATACTTGGGTAAGTTATCTACGCGGGAACTGAGGGCAGATCACTTAGCTGCACACATCCGCCGGATTCGATTCCTGGAAAGCCGGTACATTTCCCAGTAAAAAGCATAGCGAACCGATGCAAAAGCCGGACTAAGTCATGCAGCAGCAGGTAAAGTATGGAGACATTGCTCGTCAAACAGCCTGCGTTGCTTCATGAAAACGTTGCGCTGTTCGAGCGTCAAATGAGAGGTCAACTTCAAGGCTGATCAATGAATTTTGATGTGGTTGTTTGGATTCTTTCGGTGGTAGGAGGTTTCAAAACGCAATCTTTATCCTATGCAAGCACAAGCACTGACACAGCTACCGTAACCAGAGTCGCATACTGTCCCCAGTTCAGTTGAGCTGCCGAACTCGTCGATGCAGCGTCGGCCGTTGATGTTTGTTCAGTATCGGAGGCTTCAGAGCTCTGTTTAGCATTCGCTTTCAATTCAGCGCGAGTCACAACACCATTAGAGGAACTGGACGAGTCCGTGGACGGCTTCACTGTACCATCAGCGACGTAATCGGTCATAACCTTGTCGCTTCCAGAACCACTGAGCCCTGGCATGTTGGGCATGGTCACGATTTTCTCCTGGCTGAATGATCCATCGACTGATGATCGATACTGAACCTCCTTATCGGCCGTTAACCGAACCAGTCCATTCGTCGTGATTGAGTACAGGTTGCTAGTGTACTCGGCGTACAACTTTGACTCGGAATCGCACGGGTAACCGGCAGCTTTCGCCAGATTCACGTCACGCCGCCAGTGCATCATTTCAATGAATCGGTCGGTGGATGGGATGGTGTTGCTCGAATTGGGGAACTTGTCCATGTCAACGCCGATCTTGAGCAGAGTTTCCGCCGCAGCACGCATCGGGAAGTTCGACACTTCACACTGAGGAATTCCAGCGAGAATGATCGAGGTGAAGATGGCTCGGCAAGCGAGAGAACGGGCCATCCCGCCAATTTGCCGTGGCGACGGGTGCTTGCCGGAGAACGGGAAGATTTTGTACTGCCCTTCGGACACACAAGTCTGGAAAACCATGGTGTTTTTCGCGTAGAGCTCGTAGACAACCGTGACAACGGAAGCATCGCAGCTTTTGTCACTAACAAGGGAGAAAGTGGGCGACTGGGGGGCTGCAGACGCGATCGGAGCCAGCTCAAAGTCTGCGTTCTGAGTTTCTTGAGCTCTTGTGTACGACACAAGCACAAACAGGAAGATGGTCATAAAGTAAAGAACACTCATGTCTTGAACGGTGATTAATGCTTGGGTTAGTTGTCCTCGTCTCGGAGGAAAATCGCAAATGCCTAACTACAGGTTGAAGTGTCCTTATAAGAATTTGTCACGTGGAGCTGCCCCTAATACCAAACAACTGGGGTTCTCTCTACCAACACCTGCAATGTCCTCTCTTCCTGGTATAAGACCAGGGCGATATTACATCGCCGACGTATATGATACCGGTAGACGAAATACGCAGCTCAATGTTTGACAATTGCCACAAGTTTTTTACGACACAACTTCACGCCACCACACCAGCACTTAAACCTCTCACAAACCTTAGAGAAGTACAAAACTAACAACAACCACAATGGCAGCGAGTCGGACCTGGATACTGTGCACAACCTCTGCGCTGTTAGCCCCTGCTTCGGCTGGAGGGATCCCTGGTACTCCCTGGTTTTGAGGTGGTACAACAATGTCGGTCGATGATGCTGACGAGGACCCTACGCTGCCATAAAAGCTCCCAGAGCCAAACGCCGGCATTTCAGGCATTGACATGATCGTCTCTTGGCTGAACGGCGTTTCCACATCTGGTCGGTACTCCACTTTCATCCCCGTAGTCAACCGTACTAAGCCGTCCGTCGTCACTGTGTACAGGTTGCTGGCAAATTCCGAATAGAGTTTCGACTGTGCATCACACGGAAGTCCTTCAGCTTCAGCGTTATTGACGTTTCGTCTCCAAAACATCAGACTCACAAAGCGATCCGTAGTTGGAACTACACCAGGGGCCATTGGGAAGTTCTTGATATCAACTGTGATCTTCAGTTGGGTTTCAGCTGCAGCACGGAGAGGATATCCGCCCATATCGCACTCTGGAATGCCGGCTAGTAGTGCAGAGCTGAAGATGGCACGACAAGCAAGTGAGCGACTCATTTTCTCAATCTGTTCACTGGTTGGGAATGTCCCGTCGAACGGGAAGATCTGATAGCTGGCATCGGAGACACACGTCTGGAAGACCATCGTGTTGCGTTCGTAGAGCTCGTATATGGTCGCGACGGCTTCCGAGTCGCAGGCTGAATTGTTGACAAGTGTAAACGTAGGTGAATTCGGTGCAGCAATTGCAATGGGAGATGCCTCGAATACTGCACGTGGGGGAGTTTCAGCCCTTGTCCAGGAGAAAAGCACAGCTAGAGAAAGCAGATTGAGTGTTGAAAAATTCATCGTTGAGAGACGATGTGCGTCACGAGATAAAAGTATAACTGAGAGCCACTTGACTGCAGTCAAGACAGGAGCTTGAGCAGCTTGTGTTGATTGACAGTCAGTAAGCAGCTGGAATACTCAGTCAATGCGATCACCTTACGCTTTCCGATAAGAACACTTAGCTTTAGCAGTTGGTAGAATACAATTCACGCAACAACCCCCCTGCACACTGCTCATAATAATTGATTCCAAACAGCAACCGTACGAAATCTGGCCACCACTACGACGGAATAAATTGCAAAATACTAACGCTTGTGCTTATGCTGTTAAAAGCAAAGCACCGAAAAGAAGACCTACCACAGCAGTGACAACTCCATTCACAACAACGTACGATGCGGTGTTTCCTGCCGCAGTCGAGTTCTCCTCGACGTTGCTGGCTTCACTGTCGCTGATTTCCGAGCTCCCGCCACCAGCAGAAACTGTCCCCACAGTGTCATCATCGCTCTGCCCGCTGCTACTTCCAAGCGTAGTGTAGTCTTCTCCATCAGCGTCGTACCACGAACCGGTTGCCAGTTTGTACTCAATCTGATGGTTCGACAGTACACGAATGGTGTTGTTGCTGCGTGCGGTATTGAGATTCTCCTCGTACTCCGCGTACAGGGCCGAATCCGAGTCATAAGGCACACCTGCTTCCTTAGCAAGGTTCACGTAGCGCCGCCAAGACATCAGTTCCTGGAATCGCTCGGCAGTCGGGGACGTCGCGTATCCGTAGAAGAGATCCACGTGGATCTTCAGTAGAGTTTCCACCGCAGCTTTCAATGGGAACCCCGAGATCGTACACTGAGGGAAACCCGCCAGAAAAACACCAGTGAAGACAACGTCACACGAAGTGGAAGTTGCCATGGCTTGTATCTGAGCGGCTGAGGGCTTCGTTCCGAGGAAAGGGAAGATCTGGTACTGCGCATCGGACACGCATAAGTCGAAGAGTGCTCGGTTCTTGTTGTAAATGACGTAGATCATACTGGACACGGTGCTATTGCAGTCGACATTGTCCACAAGCTGGAATGTGGTGGAAGTGGATGAAGGCGTGTTGATCGGCGTCGGTGTCACCTCCGTTTCATTTGAAGCGAAAGAGTTAGATGAGGAAGGGACGATTGTCGAGTTAGCGGTGGCTTCGGTCTCCAATTCTACGGTGGCGCCGAGAGTACCGGAGCCAGAGGCACTGGTGTGGACGACCAGGAACGCCAGCAACAGCGCGATGAGAGACTTGACTGTCATAGTGAGCGGTTTGACGGAGATTTCGTTCGGGTCGAAAGGTACGCACAAGACAAATGCGCGTGGGGTGCTGCCGAAAAGCTCAGAGCTTCACTGAGACGACGGCGAGTTGGAAAATGCATCGAAGGAGATCAGAGAACCGACCAGAGAGGGTGAGCCGTAGAGACAAGGAAGTGATCCCGAATTGACCAGAGTCGACTGATATGCTTGACACGCAGAGTTCAGAAACTAGTCGGAAAACACTCCCAAACTGTATACTGATGATTATATAATATCAAAGAAGGTTTAATCAAAGGACCAATTTAGAAAGAAAATATATTCAAGTAGTAAACGAAGTACAGTGAATAATTATCACAGTAAAGAAATACTGATACCGTCTATCTCTGGTCAAATTGAAGCCGTTAGGTTCGTGACAGTCTCCTGTAAGACCACCACGATGGTCTCCGTCTGCAGAGGATGAACTTGCAGAAAGATCTCATTCCTCAATTACGCAGATACCTGGACCACTCAATCTCTGCAGCACTCTCCTTTTTTAAGATTCGTTTGTTCCCAGCGTCCTGGCACCATGACCAGTGCCACACGAGATATCTTTCATCTTCTTGTCTGAAGCTGAACAGCGGACGACCCGGTAGAGTCGAGGTTCTCTACGACTATTCCAAAGGTATCGTCCGCCACTTCACATGGACAACGGTTGGCCGGCAGTCAGCGTATGAGTTGCACGGATCGAGGAACTACAAACAGGTGTCGGACTGACAATTGACGCTATGGATACTTCGTGTTCATATTCTTCGCCGGTCAAGCAAAAGGACGGAGATAACTACAACTACTGCTACATTCCAGAGAGTAGGGATGCAACCTGTTACATCGTCCGATGACTCGCTGATGATCCCCGCAGTGCTACCAGAAGATTCGGCGCTGCTAGCGATAACGTAACCTGGTACCAAGTCAGATGCACTGGCATCCGTGACAACGAGATCGATCGCATCTTCAAACGCTTCGTACGTGCCGTTGGCGAGTCGAACGTCAACCGACAAGTCTTCATTCACACGGATCGACGTATTGGTGAGTGCTACATTCAGGTTGGTTTCGAACTCGTGATAGAGGTCCGAATTGCCGTCGTAAGGCACCCCAGCATCTTTTGCGAGATCCACCGCGTATCTCCAAGCCAGAAGCTCCTGAAATTCGTCTGCGGTTGGAGCTTCGTCCTCATTACCTTGCTCCAAATCGACACTGATTTTTAGTAGCGTCTCCACAGCGCTGACAAGCGGCATGCCGCCAATTGTGCAAGCCGAGAAGTTGGCCTCGATTACGACGATGAAGACCGCAACGCAAGCGTCAGACTCTGTCATGCCTTGGATTTGGGCTTGCGTCGGGTGTTTACCTTGGTATGGGAAGATATGGTAGTTCGAAGCTGACACGCACAAGTCGAAGGCAGATCGACAGTTCGAGTACAACGTATAGACATTATCAACCTCTTCCTCGCTGCAGACTGCAGTAGGAACGGACTGGAACGTTGACGAGTCTGATCCAGGTTGAGCGATGGAAGCTTCACCGTCACTGTTGGTATCTGAAGCGGTAGGTCCAGCAGATCCACTGCCACTTGATGTTGACGCGCTATCAGAGCCGCCTGAATCACTGAACGCGGAGCTTGGAGACGTTACGATCCTTGGAACGCTTGTCGATTGTGCCGTGCCCGATACTGAAGCGCTGGAATCGTCCGACTGAGAGCTACTGGCGCTATCAGACTCGATGTCAACTACCGGTTCTGTAGCGGCTGGAGATGCAGGTTGTTCAGTCACGGGCGACAGCGTTGAGGGTATCGCTGTTGTAGCGGTGGGGAATGTGATGGCGTTAGATGACGATCCCGAATTTGAAGCATCAGCTTCATTGCTTTCTTCGTCTCCACCTTCCAATGACTCCTCAATGAACGCTGCTGAAATGACTCCAGTGCCAACTCGAGACTGCTTGACAATATATCCTGGCATGCTGTGGCTCGTGGATTCATCGCAGTTTGACTCCACGCCCACTGCTACCAACACCAACAGCAAAGCGAAGACACAGCAGAGCTGCTTGAACCGCATTGTAAGCGTCAACCAACTCGTTGAATGGAGAATAAAGAACTGGGACTTGCACCCCAGCGCCAAGTCGGTCAGCGGTGCATTCCATCCAAGGAAACCTGATCGATGATCGACCTTCCCATAGGCTCGTCGCTTACGCTCGAGACACAACAGTTCCAAGAACAGGGACAATAAACGAGAGGAAACATGGTGGACATGCTGAAATGAGATGCAGAAAGCATTGGCACTCCTTTCCCCACTTGCATGGCAGCACCAAAGTAGTAGGAAGACCGTGGCCTTCAAGTTCATGAGTAGGCTTAACCCTTTTTTAAGCGATATCGGAACTTCTCGACCAGGACAGTCAATCCCAGCTGGCATGGGATATGCACACATTGGATACACGGCGGATTCACCTCGCCCCGCGATGCAACGTGCTTGGACAGTGTCCAATGGACACTCTACAGTAGAGTCTACACCAGACTGGTGTGAGCTCTCAGCATCGTTCAAGTGTCATTATATTAGATGGATGTCATCTGCCAATAGTTATCTGTGCAGTCACCAGTAGTCAGCAGCTTTTGAGTTGATCATCCAGTGAACTCTGGAGGTAGTTAGCCACGTAAACCGCAACAAATTCAAATTCATCCGAGATGACTCATCGACCTTATTGACATTGGTATATGTATGTAGCCATCATGAAGACGGCAATCGTGGAAATGGAGACCAGTAGACGCAACAACACTCAACATATTTCTCGTGAAAGTGGAAAATGGTTTACCAATTTGCTCTCCTTTCCTGCACTGTAGACAATATCCTTCGAATCTCGGAGTCTTCTTCGTTCCCTCCTTTTCACTCTTTTGGAGACACGGCAGCTTCGTCCGCTTTTGTTTTAATATATTCCAAGCGCAATTTCTTCAACTGAGCTCGAGTGGGAAGGCATTTCACCAAATCAGGGTTTAGACATTCAAACAGACGCACTGTAGACCCTCTCTCGATAAATGCATCGGGCAACTTATTGTCCACTTGAAACGCTACGAGCGCTTGGAGGAATTCGTCGATAAACTCTTGCGTGATTGGAGGTCGACCGCTTTCTTGTCTGGGAGATGCAGACTCAGCAGTTTTAGCAGCTTCTTTCTCCATCAGCGTAACGGAAGCCTGTTGGGCCATGCGGAACTCGGGGGCGTGAGGGCAGCGCTGCAAATGAGCGCGTAAGGCCACGACACTACCGCGGATTTTCGGGATGACGAACGCTTCCGCCTCCTCTTTGCTCGTCTTAGCCAGCTCTTCTTTTGCAGCGACGCAGTGGAGACAGACGTGATAACATTCTCCGTGCTTATTGCTCAGCTCTTCTGTCTTCTGGAACTGTAAACGCACTTGATCAGGTTTTCTCCCCATTTTGAAAGGTAGAGAAGAAATCTGGAATGAGTAAGGATTTTTTTTTTTAAATTTAACAATCGTACTTATACGAATACAAATAATGACAATAGAAGTTATCTTTTTTTTATTTTTTTTGCTGAAGAATTCTTAATGATAGTTTCTCCTAGTGTCTTCCGAGTGCTCCCTGCTTCCATCCACGGTATCTCTCACATTCCTGAACTAGTCACAACTTATCTCCTCCCACATACTATCGATGCAGCGGTTTATATGGACCTCCGAATTGTTGTTCGAGTCTACGGAGATTTTCTATCTTGGACTGTTGCAGCTATGGACGGAGCTGCAAGTAGAGGACGTCTCGATATCTGCCGCTTCCTCCAATTTACAAGAACGGAAGGCTGTTCGGCTGTAGCTTTCACTGGAGCTGTAATGAACAGTCATGTTGATTGTCTACAATGGCTAATCGAGTTCTATCCAGATCTGTACGATCCCGAAAAGTGCTTAAATACTGCTGTAGTCGACGGACAAAACGACCTGGTGCGGTATCTAAACCAACGGATGGGAAACTACGTCAAAACGCCATACCTTGAAATCGCCGCAGCTAGTGGAGATCTTAGAGTTCTAGAAGCACTTCAGCCTTGGGCTGACGATCCTGATCTTGCTAGACCCCTTCATCAAGCATTTCTCCATAGTCAGGAAGAAGTATACAATCTTTTTATCGAGACATTTACCAGTGATGAAGCGCAGTGGCTCAATAATGTGAGTCTGGATATTGCAGTAATGCGTGGAAAAGCGAAGATGGTAAAGCTGTTGCTTAAGAAGGGTGCCATGATCGCTGAGAACAGGGGAACGCTCTACGCCGCAGAGAATGGTCATCTTGACGTGATGGAGATTTTGCTGCAGGAGTGCAAGCTTCCTCCTCCAGGTATATTTTCAAGCGCGTTGGATTTGGCAGCTTTAAATGATCATTACGCTGTTGTCGAATGCCTGCTCAAACACTTTGCTGGTCAAGAAGAAGAAGCCAAGGGTGGTCAGATTATAACAAGTAGCATCGCCAATGCTTTTCGTGCAGCAGTAGGACGAGGAAGTATCAACATGGTAAAAGTTCTTGTGGCACGATGTCCAGATGATATTCTTGGGCAAGGGCTGCAAGAAGCTGGGATTACTGGAAAGCTCGAGCTTGCAAAATTGCTGCTAAGTGAGTGCGAACGAAGACATTTGAACGACAGTGTTTATATCGCAGCAGTCGTTCAGAAAGCTGCAGAATGCGGCGATCTGGAAATGGCGAAATTGCTCGTCCACAAGTGTCTTCCGCCTACTGCGGGAGTAGCACTATTGAGTGCTGTTGCGAACAAAGACCTCGCCATGTTGGAGTTGTTTGCGCCGATAAATGGAGTGTACCAGGCTGAAGATCCCTACAAACTCAGGGCACTTGCTCGCACAGCTGAGGATGATCAAGTTGAAATGGTGGAGATCCTGGTCCAGCATTGCGATCAACGCACTATTGAGTCGACTGTAGCGATGATTCCTACTACATCCACCGCCGTCTTCAATTTACTGCTGGAGAAGTTCAATTCGGACGCCAGAAAGCGGATATTTAGCAACTTGGCAGCTAAGGGATCCATTAATTTGGCTGGGCAGTTGTTGGGTGAAATGGATACTGAGAGTTTACGCTGGGCACTGATGTCTGCTGCTTCAAATGGTCATCTGGACACGGTAGAGATGCTGCTTTCAAAGACCGACACAATGTCTGTGGACTGTGCTCTCGAAGTAGCAGCTATTAACGGTGCGTTGGACGTTGTTGAACTTCTTCGAGGTCGGTGCAGTTCTCGAGGTTGCAGCGATGCAATATCAAGTGCGAGTGCGAATGGCCACGAAGAGATTGTCCAAGTGCTGAGGAGCAAGTGCCGTCGCATTTCTGGTGATGAATAATTGGAAATGGTTCGAGTTTTGTTTTGAGTTTCTCGAGACGTTTTCGACATATGAGTAACGAAATGGAAGTTAACCAAACGAGGATTGCACATCAATAATTTGTCTAAGCTCAGATTGAGAAAGGTTATGTCCAAGGCTGCTAGAACAACCTACAGGTAGGCCTTGTCCACCCACCAGGCAGACTCGTAGCCCTCTCCAAGGATTTCCGTGATAGCCACAGGTTTCTCCAGAATTCCGCTGAATGCCACGCGCTTGTCAGTAGCAGCACCAGCGCCCGTGTTGTTGAACTCCTTGAAGTAAACGTTGGCCGTGTTGTTGTCACCGTTCCAAGTCTGCCAACCGGCAGGGTTAACCACATCGCTTAGATTGCTATTCTGGAAAACAACTCGAGCGTAATTGCGCCACGGACGGCCCAGGAAGGCTTGTCCAGGCGTAGAACCGAAGACGCGGGCGTTGTTGAAGACGTATTCGGACGGGTTCGAGTCGTTGGTACGGCCATTGGCTGTGATGCAGCCCTTCCCGATCGATTCAATGTCACAAGACTCAAACCAAGCCTTAGCATACAAACCGAACACGAAATCGACGGCACCATTGATGTACGACTTAGCGAAGAGTTCAGGACCCTTGTTAGCGTACAACGTGTCCTGGTATCCAGTAAGATTGCAGGCGTAGAAGCCGTAGTTTGCACCGTCAACTTTCATGGCAATTGCTTGACCGACATTACCCGCCGTGTTGGCGACATTGAGGTTGTACACTTTCACGTTGCTGGATTTCAAGAGCAGAGTGGTGGTGTAGTCGTTGCGGCTCTTAGTGATGTTGGCTGGGACGTCCTTTTGGGCCATCGCGTGGGTGATAGTGACCTCGTTGGAAGCGTATGAAGTGGCGTCACACGTGTAACCCTGCACGACTAGGTTACCCTTGAGCTTTGGGATCGTGACCTGCTCTTGGTACGTGCCCGGCATCAGGAACAGAGAGTGTTCTGCCGTCGTGTTGGACAGTTTGGCTACACCTTCTGCGACGGTCTTGAAACTACCGGCGAACACACCGGTAGAGTCCACAACGATGGCACCTGCAGGCGGCGTAGTACGAGCGTTGGGGCCGGTGCATACACCTTCAGCAGCGGCAACGAGGCTGACAAGAGCAATGAGAGGGGCGAAAATCTGCATTGTGGAGCGACTTGAGTGGTTGAGGAGGAAATCCAAAGTGAGGCTGTCTATCCAAGAGCTCCAGAATTACCAAGTTGATGTCGCTGGTCGCAGATCATGAGTGCACCACGTAGCGCATCGTAACTGAACGGCCCGACTCAGCTACTTACATGTACCATAGTCCGCCAACACGATGGACGACTATGTCGATCTTCGGATCGGACGTAGGGCACCCTCAACCGATCACTCGTGTACAGGTAGAGAGTGTGAGAGAGAGAGGAGACTGTTACGTTTCCCCTAGCGAGACGGAAAGCTATTCACTATGACCCAAATCTGACAAGTCCATCTTGGCTTTACTAGTACGCCTTTTAGTGATCGTAGTTTTGGTGGGGTGGAGATTTTACGGTGTTATCATAACGAAGCTGATTGCTTGAAGCTACTTCGTCATCAGCACAAAAGGCACTTCGATGGTCGCTGCATCGCACACGAACAGCAAGATCCTGGACTTTGGGAAACTGCGAGAATGTCAGCTGGTGTACATGTTTACAGTGAGCAGTATGGTATGCATCTCATAGTTTACCAGTTAAAGTTACTGTACAGTTTTAAATCAACCGCCTGCTTTGCATGGCCTCGACCTTCCCATCCCAAGCTCTATTCGAGCTCTTTTTGAGCATCGACAAACGTCTCACCTTGAGCCGAAACACCTGAAGTTCGTACGTGAGGCAAAAGCCATTTCTAACACCGCATGACGCAAGCGGAAATTCGCCAGAAGGGAATCATTTGCAGTCGCTTATCATCCAACCGCCACATTTCAGGCTCCAGATCCTGAAGAGCTCGCAATCCGTTGCCGCTAGCAGAAACTTCCACTTCTTGTAATACCCAAACGCATACGCGCTGGTTCCACAAATGGTAGAACAACCGCAGCGGAGCCATCGCAGTCAAAAGATCCCAGTCGTCAAAACTGATAATATAGCGGTCTCCAAACACGACGTACCCGAGTCGGAGTAACTCGTAGCTGTTCATGAAAATGCTTGGCGTTGCAACGATTGAATTTCGCGAAGGATCCTTTTGTAGTATGTGGGGAAATGGAGCCGCTTTAGGCTTAGAATTTGAAGGAACCACTTCGTAAGGAGCTGCCAAGTAAATGGGGGAAGTTCCCAAACCACCAACCTGCTTAGCTTTGAGAGCGAACGCCTTCTCAACACCACGAAGAACTTGATGCTCTCGTCGTATAATAGGCAAAGGCCGGGACACAAGTAGGGGGAGAAGATTGAACGCTAGTAAAGTTAACTTGGTCCAGAAGATGCCAACGACTCGTCCATTGATTCTCCAAGCCAGATCACTGGTAAAATAGTCCAACAAAGTCATTCTCTTGATCTCATCAGAGAATACCAGAGTTGATACGCGGCCATCAATGTCGTTCCAGACGGGGGAAGCTGCTAATTCACTGCGGAAATAATGGATCAGACACAGAAATGCCACTGAAGGGCCGAAAAGAACGTCTGTCATGCGGCGTCTCGCAGCCTTGGCCAGTACATTGAGAAGACTGAAATACATGAGCATCAGCTGTGCAATCGAAGGGTAAATCGTAAACCAGGCCTCCGAAAGCCCAGCCTGTTGTCCTTCAAAGCGACAGCCAACAGTCCAGAAAGCAGTTAACGTCATTTTCAATTGTGGAAGCATCGAGAACAGTAACAGATCGAAGATTTTGTAGCTCGAGACGCATCCAAGGCCCCCACCGTAGCATGGGATTCTCCCTCGTAGGACACCTCTGTGCAGAGCGACCAAGCATAATATCCAACGGATCAAGACAAGAATGACGGATAAATTCGAGACAAGAGTCTCCCAATCATAGATAATCCGAACCATATCTCCTTGGTTCGATTCGTAGAGGTACAGACCGTAGCCCGCTCCGGTTTGGATCGCGAGTGAGTTTAATTGCCTTGGAGATTCGTACGTAGTGAATTTCGTTCCCCAACGATTAACCTTTGGTTCTGCAAGACAGTCATCTTCAATGAGGCAATCCACCTCTAGCCCAGACAACATATCGAACATCCGATATGCCATATAGTACGGCGGACCTGGGTTGGAGCTGGTTAAATCTGCAAACCACCGTCCACCTTCCAAGTCTTCGTACCACCCATTCTTCCAAACTCCTCCTGGTCGCTTGAGCCATTCTTCAGTACGCTGAAACCGAATTGTTCGATTAACTGCTCGTAAACTAGCTTTGGTAGTATTACTACCGCCATTGGCATTGCCCGTAAAAGCGTCTTCGAGCCGAAACATGCAGGATTCCCCCTGATACGTGGGTACAGTGTGGCGAGCTTGTTCCGTATTGTCCCAAAACGGCAGGATGAGGACCGGAAGGGAGTATGGTATTCGGAGTAGTCGGCTACTGTTAGATCCATCCACAACTCGAAGTTCATCCGTTGTGAGATTAGAGTAACCCAAGGACAAACAAGCATCCAAAATGGCGTCGACTGTGATAGAAATCAAGCTACAAATCTCCTGGTATGACGAGTAAACCGAAGAATCGAGCTTATCCGATTTTTTACCAACTCGCCGCTGAACGAGACGGTAACCGTGTCGAGCTGTTCCTGTTGCGTCCTCCAAGATCGCTTCTGTACCTTCAGAAGCTAATAATGAGCTCAGCAGTCTTGGCTCGTATTTTCTTCCGTACCGAACACAGGCAACAGCGCGATCAGCATAAGGAATGTCGTTGTCCCCCAGAACTTGATAAGGCCCACGAGCCGGATCACGCCCATACAAAATGTGCCGGGCAGTGGTGGTCGTGTTCCTGAGGCCACTTAAGAGTTGAGCGAGCACTAGGAAAACGATGGAAAGACAAATAATCCATTGATACAAAGCACCAACAACTTCTCGAGTTGTTGGTTCCCGTCTTCCTCGAAAAACTTCAGGAGTTCCCCGACGCAGCCGAATCGCTCCTGTACGTATACGAGACTTCCAGTGCGATGCAGACGATGCATGGTCCATTTCGTCCTCTGCTCGACAAACACACCGACTGGACGAACTACAAATATCAATCTCAGAAATAACTCACCCGTTTTAGACAACTACTGGTGCAATTTGAAGCGTTTGGAAATACGCTAGGAGACTAGGTGACCTCAGGGAGCCTCGTGTCTAGGCCGATCAATTCACAATGACTAAAATAGTATGCACTAACATAAACTCACATAAAGTGTCTTTCACTTTTACACCTGATTAACTGTGTCAAGTTTTACACAATTCGAAACAAAAAGATGATGATTGAGTTTTTTTTTTTCATTCACTAAAAGCTCGAATAGCTTCGGAAGTTGTTCGAAGAAGACGAAAACCAACTGCCCAAGGACCGTTATCAATTTCTTTTCAATCGTTTTCCTGGTACTCTCTAAATTCTTAGAAGAAAGATTCTAACTTACAAAATCCGAGTTGGTAGTTGACATCGTTCCAAACGCTACGTTTTACGTTTTCATTTCTGAATGTATCCCAGTTACCTATGGCGCTAAGGTTTTGCGTTGTCTAGCTGCCAGGTAATGGAATGTTTCTTCTTTACTGCGCTGCGTTCGTCGTTGCGTTGGCTTCCGTCCACGGGTCTTCCTTCACGTACTTCGACGCCGAAGGGAACTGCCACACATCTAGTGCACTCATTACCTCTGGGAAATCGGACTTGAGCTTGCTTCTGAATTGCTCATATACCGCTTTGTTGCCTGCAACATTGAAGTGAATTCCATCCGCTAGCAAAGTGTTTCGAGATTCCGGAGACTGAGCGTTGAAATGCTCATACAAGTCGAGGATCGGTACTTTGAGTAACTCTGCGACCTCCACACAAGCTCGGGCGTAGTCTCCCATCGCAGCGTTCGAACGATCCACCATTCCTTTCTTCTCATCCGTTCGGTCAGCAGCGTACTTGATCCTAGCGTCGTCGTCGATGTGAGTGGGAGTGATCATCAAGATATCTGCTTCAGGGGCTGCTATCTGGAATTTCCGTACGATTTCGTCCACATTGGCTTTGTACTCGTCGATGGGGACATGCATCTCGGAATTGCTGCCGTTCACGAGTACTGCGTCGTTGGTTCCGAGCCAAATCGTGGTCAAAGACGGAGAGGTGTAGGCTCCAGTGGAGATTTCTTGCTCGAGTGCTGGCATCACGTACTTTAAGAACCATTTCGTGTTGTAGCCGGAGAGTCCTCGCGTGATGACATCAGTCGATCGTGTGTACTGAGCTTGCAGGAGAGAAACCCAGCCGTCTGAGGTTGGATATGTTCCTTGTTCTGTCAGTGAATCACCAGTGAGCAAAAGTACTGGACGTGGGCTGGATGGAGCTCCCAGAACACAAGCAACAGAGAGCACCAAAAAGGCTGAAAGGGCTTGAGCTGTGTGTGAAGAGAGGACCATGAGGTCGACGGCAAATTGAATTGTGGTGAGTGAATTCGTTGGGAGGCTGAGAAAGGATTATCATGCTTGCGTGAAGCGTAATTGTCGGAAACAATGATGTAATCGTAGAGCATGGCAAGGAGATACAGTACTGTACCTTCACTTGACGTTTTGGTCTCCTCAAACTTTATCAGCTAACATACAGATACGACAGTTGTTGGCAACAAGTTAGTCAACGGAAAGTGACCCCATCCAACCTACTGCATCCTCGGCACGTCAACAGTGTACACTGTATGAAGCAAGAGCAAGAACAGCGGGGGGTTATCGTGAAGAACAACATCTAGAATAGTCAGACTCAATAAAAGCTCATTGTAAATGTCTAATGAGCGCAATACGCACGCATTTCGTATGAAAAGTTTCGCCATGTGATATACTCAGCAGTACTGAGTCAACATTTGGTAGTACGAGTGGCCACAAAACTGCGTCCCGTGATCAAAGACTACAGATCTGCTCACGAATTGTAAAGTGAGCCAGACTGTGGTGTTTTTAAGCTGCTACGAGTTGATCCATCTCGGCTACGTCGTTTTCGGGAATAAATACGTGGTAGTGGACGCAAACGTGTCACCACGGCGAAGATAGAGTTCGGCATGAAGAGCATGACACTCATGGATGAGATCAGTACTCGTATTGACAGTGATGCGACGTTTGACATCGTTAAAACAGAGCACAGTCTGGTCAGAAGACTGCTCATGCTGATGGAGATTGACACAAAAGAGATATGAATACCCGTCATCACAATGCCTAAAACAGTACGCACTTACAAACTTTACCAAAGTATCTAATGAATATGTAACACCACACCATTTCCATGATTCAAAATCGATGTTACGGCCGTTGTCTCCTCCTCTTCACCCTCCTGCGCTTCGAATGGGCCTCCTTTCCTCTAAAGTCTTAACATTTGACGAATTTCTACTGAAAGAAGAGCGATTCGTTCTCGAAGATCTTGACATTATCCAACCCATCCCCATACTCCTCGCCCCAGAGGAGACCACAAGCGAGTACGAACAAGCATTCGAGGAGTATCTACAAGCTCGTAACGTACCGTTAACTTCAATGGAGAGTTCCCCGCACGTGGAGCGGCTCTTTCGATTGGACTTCGCCAATTTGAGATTTATGGGGTTTCGACGACGAAATCTGAAATCTTGGATAGGATTCAATTCAAGTTTTTCTAACCACGATTTGGTTTCTAAAGCACAAAATTTCCAGTGTAAATCAAGGATATCGGGGGCTTCGTAGTCGCGACGAGTTATTAGCGCAAACTGTGGTGTCCCTGCCGGTGTTTTTAAGCGCAATGGCAGATTTTGGACCTAACGGACATCTCAGGACAGACCGAGTTTTACGCTCAATTGCAGTGGTTCTAAAGCCAGGAGAGACTCCTGAGCAGTACGAAAACAATTTCAAGCGGTGGCTCTTTAACAAGAAGAAGGTGAAGCTGAACATGCTGAAAGACGATCCGGAAGAGGAGTGTCGATTCCGGCAGTGTTTTGTGCACGCGATGGTGCGCGATCTTAAGTACCGCGTACGGACCCCACCACAATTGGGAAATGACTCTAGGCTTCAACTTCCTGACCATACGTTGAAGCGTCCACGGATTGAGCTGAATGTGGATAATTCAGATTTGGTAAGAGGAGCGGGCGTCGAGCCGGTGAAAGTTCTTGAAACGAAAGAAGATGATGTCGTTAGTTGCAGCTCTTCAGCGCCACAATATCGGAACCTCCACTTACACCACGGAGTGATGTTGAACCTCTACATGAAGATGATATGACTGATTCTTACACTTCTTGTGTCAAAATGGAAGTCAACAGCTGGTTGGCAGTGACGATTCTACTCTTATTGATGATCGTTACACTACTGACGCCGTTATTCACGCGGATTTGGAGATTTTAATCCCGGATATCTATGAAGTCGGATCAAAGTTACTGGTTGAGGCAAATAAATCGAAGGTTGACTCTACGGTACGACAGTTAACTCAATTGAGTCACCGGATTCGCCTTAACGAAGAAGCGATCCAGGATTCTTTGGACTATCTGGAGAATTCTAGCACAGATGAGACAGAATTTGCGAGACAGGTTGATGAATTGAAAGCTGCACTTAGCAAGGAAAAGAACGTCGCGACGGAATTTTAGCTTCTGTTATAGCCCACGAAAGGAAGAATGGATGTGTCGAATTGGAAAACGGTGTTCAAGAATCGACTGGCGGGAAAGCAGACACTTCGAGAACATGTTCTTCCTCAGAAATGCTGTTGTCTACTTTGGACAAGTTGGAAAGTTGTTTTGAAGAAATACGAGTTTTGCGAATTAAACTCAAGAATCGGCTACATTGGCTGAAGCCAACAGATCAAAACCGAGATGCGCAGTTCCAAGAGCTGAGGGTACTATCTGGTACTCTTTCTATGAAACTATTGGAGAGAGCGCAGCTGGAGGTGCAACGTCGACCGTTATGTCTACAGATAGACATAGCGTCTACGACCTACTAAAGTGACGGAAGATAAGCAGATTTAACAGTGAATTTTGTGTGGATTGCGAGTATTCAACTAAAAATACTGGTCATTTCTGGTGCCACATCGCCACTGCCAGTCAGAACAATCGGAAACTCTTTGATTTCAACTACGTGCAAAAACTTTCACATTTCTCCAGCGAATAAAGGACTGTCAGGTCCCCGTATCCACGATCTCGTTGGTCAATACGACAAAGTTCCTCCAGAAATGAAGCTGACAAGCTGCGCATTGCTGAACGCGGTCTATCAATGGACTTTGTGTTTGTTCATCACTGCTCTTGTGTTATCTCAAATTTTCGGAGCTGTCTGGAACGCTATCACGATTTCAGGAATTATCGAATATGGACGGAATCCAATGCAAGGACCTTACCAAGTTGTAGGCACGAACGATGTTCCGTACGCAGATCGTGTTATAAGCTGCGTACGGAATGGAAAATTCTACGAACCTCGACTTGTAAGTTCCCTTCTGGCAGCTGAAGGTATTGACGCGATCTTAGAGGATTCAACTGGAGCTGCAAAACACGGATACCGTCTCGTTCAACGGCGAAATGGCTCAATTAATGATGAAATTGACTCAAGTGTACGCACATCTTACCGGGAAATCTGTAATTTGATCTCTAGCACACTTGAAGCCATCTTGGGATCATGTTCGGCTCTTGGATACTCGAATTTCACTGTAGGTACCCTTCGAGTTGTCGAAAATGCTACTAGTAAGAGACTCTTCCGACTGCCGAACTCTTTACCTGTTCTCATCATGCCATTTTGGGATAATACGGAACTAGCACGACACGCTGTACCAACTTGGAGCGGGGATGCTTGTGTCTTTCGGCTGGAAGACGCGTTTTCTGGAAAAGCCGCTGCAAATACGTCCAAAGCAAGTTTCCGTGGGGTAAATCGCACGATTCGTTTCGAACGAACTATCGATTGGCTCAAGAAACCTGGCGGATCCTGGAAGAATGGATGGTACGAAGATTTGGACAGTGGGCGATGGTTCTCAGACGTAGCAAGTTCAAATCCAGGAGCTCCGTATTATATGAGCTATCGAATGTTCGATATGTGGACGAAAGCAGAAAGAAATTGCTCAATACAAGAAGATTGTCTGGCATCCCCGAGAGTAAGTCGATGGGGAACGAAATTCTCTTCTTCGAGCTACACACGAAATATCGATTCTATTACGATTTTGAATGGCTCGTCATTTGGGATATTCCACTACAGGGCCTTACAGATCCAAACTGCTCATATCACTTACGACTGGGAAACTCTTGTATCAAATACATCCGTAATTGTCGTACTACTGCGGTGGGTCATGATATTAGCGGCTTTGCACAATGGTGCGGTATGCGGATGCTTACCGTGCTACGGTGGAGGCATTGGATGTCTTGCAGGATCGAGTAGTTTTTCCTTCATCATTATCTCAACATTACCACAACTTAAGATGATGTTGGCAGCCTTCTGGACCGTTGGTTGTCGCTTCCAAGGCCAACAAGCAGCTCTTTCCAATGCCTGGTTTACTGTGTATCCAGCTATTGCTCAACTCATGATCTTATACTTCAGTTTACTCAATGTTCTAGCCAAAGTGACTCGGCGTCGGATGTCGGACGTTCTTTTTGGACCAACTGTCATTTTCTTTTGCTGTCTTCATTATTATGCCGGTGCTTTAGCTTCTTCTGGATGGCTAAAGGGGATCGACGGACGGGTAGCTACTGTCGTTTTCTCCGATGAAGTCAAGAAACTCCACCTTCATGACTATTTTATCAGTGATCTCGCTTGGCGGATGAATGGCAAAGTCACTATACTGTTTTCGACAAAACTCGTGGTGTTGGGTATTAATCTGCTGCCGTTGCTGCTAGCGCATCCGTTTAAAGTACACAAACGAGACGCCAAACTCCACTTACGAGGGATTGAACAAGCTTTAGCTTTAAAGGTGAGCAGAGTCGGAGGATTGGGATGTTCACCGATTTATACGGGCATGTCGACTTGTATTTATGGGCGTAAAAGTATGATCACTCCGAGCCAGACTGTGGTGCTTCTAAACTGCTACGAGTTACTCCATCTCGGCTACGTCGTTTTCGGGAATAAATACGTGGTCGCTTGTGACGAATGGGATCTACTGACTGCTATGGCTCCATTGAGGAATTATTGCTACTTGTGGAACCATCGCGTCTGCGTCTGGACGTTGAAAGAGCTGGAAACGGGGGGAACCAATGCAAGATCAGGTTTACGAGCTCTGAAGAGCGTTCAGCCTGAAATGTGGCGACTTGATGACAAAAGGCTGGTGCGGATTGCGTGGTGGCAAATATCGACGTGTGCGATTCAATGCTGACAACAATGTACATGTCTGTATCTAGAATGGCATCGTACAGCATCGATTACAGTTCGTGGGTTGATCCTGTTTTGACAATCTACCAAAGGAGCATTGTACATTTGCGCGCTTTTCACAAAGAGTTTCTGTAACTGTTGTCCTTTACTGTACGGGTTACAGTGTAAATCCACTGCTACACGACGATTCTGCAGTATCATCCTTGTTTCGACACATGTACCGCTGTTGACGTGGCCCGAGGATGCATTAGGTTGGATGGGGTCGCCGATTTCGTTGACTAAGTTTGTCTAAGTTATCACAGTATCTCTGTACCATCACGTGCTCAATGATTATTCATGACAAAGCGCAAACACGTCCAGTACTTTTGCTCACTGGTGACTCGCTGACACAACAAGGAACATATCCAACCTCAGACGGCTGGGTTTCTCTCCTGCAAGCTCAGTACACACGATCGACTGATGTCATCACGCGAGGACTCTCCGGCTACAACACGAAATGGTTCTTAAAGTACGTGATGCCAGCACTCGAGCAAGAAATCTCCACTGGAGCCTACACCTCTCCGTCTTTGACCACGATTTGGCTCGGAACCAACGACGCAGTACTCGTGAACGGCAGCAATTCCGAGATGCATGTCCCCATCGACGAGTACAAAGCCAATGTGGACGAAATCGTACGGAAATTCCAGATAGCAGCCCCTGAAGCAGATATCTTGATGATCACTCCCACTCACATCGACGACGACGCTAGGATCAAGTACGCTGCTGACCGAACGGATGAGAAGAAAGGAATGGTGGATCGTTCGAACGCTGCGATGGGAGACTACGCCCGAGCTTGTGTGGAGGTCGCAGAGTTACTCAAAGTACCGATCCTCGACTTGTATGAGCATTTCAACGCTCAGTCTCCGGAATCTCGAAACACTTTGCTAGCGGATGGAATTCACTTCAATGTTGCAGGCAACAAAGCGGTATATGAGCAATTCAGAAGCAAGCTCAAGTCCGATTTCCCAGAGGTAATGAGTGCACTAGATGTGTGGCAGTTCCCTTCGGCGTCGAAGTACGTGAAGGAAGACCCGTGGACGGAAGCCAACGCAACGACGAACGCAGCGCAGTAAAGAAGAAACATTCCATTACCTGGCAGCTAGACAACGCAAAACCTTAGTGCCATAGGTAACAGGGATACATTCAGAAATGAAAACGCGCGAGATAGAAGCAATCCAGATTACTGGCAAAATGTCTCGGCCGAGAGGAGTTCAATGCAACCAAAGAGCAGCTTCATCGATCAACTGCCTCGTCAATTGAAAAAATGCGTCATTGGACCGGGTCAACGCCATACACAATTGCTGTCGAAGGTTTTCCAGTGCAGACCTCTTGGGACACAGTTGGTAGACTAGTCGACACAATTTCTAGCTCTTGGAACGCAGTACCGCTTACACTTTGTGCGTTTTGCAGACAGCTTTCGAGTTTGACTTGCAGCGCCACTATCCCAGCTCCATTCTGATGGAGATCGATTAAAACGTGGGTGAGTTTCTCATGCGATGCGTGTAGTGGTTCTGTTGGCTCCACTTGACGTACCAGATACTCCAATTCACTCTTTTGGTCCTTTCACTCCTGAGCAATCACAGCAGCTAGTGCAGCATCACGTCGTCGTTTCTTACAGTCAATGCGGACAGCTAGCTCCTTAATCCGAGTCGCACACGCAGTGATCTCAGCGCGTCTTCACAAGCATCCAGACCCTTTACGTACGCCAAAGAGTCCCTCAAATCTGCCTCGTTCGTTATCACATACGAGCTCAAACTAGTGTAGTCTTTTGCAAGGCGTTTTCGTGTCGGATCTGACTTCACTCGCGCAGCTTTCTGCAATAACTCTGTTGCCATTCGAATAGGGTTTGAACAGGTATACTGCTCGACAGTTGGCAAGATATTATCAGGTGGGTGAGCGTCAAATGTTTGAGTTGGTTCCGAAGGGCTAACTGCAGGTGTCGATGGTTTGCGCGCAGAGTCATTATCACCACGCGAGCGATATTGAGTCTTCGAATCGAAATTCGAGTGTTTATCACCTCCACGGTCCCAGTGTTGCTGCACCGCCGTAGTTGCTCGAAAGTACGCGAAAGTTTGTCGTTCTTCATCTGGATCATCCTGAAGCTTCAAGAGAGTCGTCCCTCTACGGTCCAACCTGTACTGGAAGTTCTCTTCATATCTGTGAAGTGGCTCATTTGGTCTCAGGACGATCGCGATGGGTTTCAATCTCTCACCAATGTGCATGGATCCGTTGGGCCCGAAAAGCTTCATTGACTGCAAAAACCCATCGGGAAACATCACCTTTGTCTCAAGCAGTTCTCGACGACTTCGGCTTCTTCGTGGGAGCTTTTTGATGTCGGAATCACTTCTTCGAAGAATTCGCTCCTCCAGTTTCTTGAGATGCTGTGAACATTTCAATCAATTGCAAGAAACACTACTTAAGTACGCTATCTTGAGAACACGACTGCTTTGGCGTTTTCCAACGGAATTTCCGCTTTTGTTTCTTTCTTTGTGGATGAATTCTCCTTCGTCAATTGGGACAAGGCGAGTGGGAAATGACCGTAACGAGTTGCGCAAAATTTAAAAGAAATTGTTCACTTTAGCCACAAATGTGCTTCTGCAATGAGCTCCTTCGCGAGAGTGTAAACTGCGTCGTCTCTTCTGGCGACATCAACACTCAATTCCTGTCGATAGCGCTCCTTATCCGTCCATTCCGAAATGGTCTCTGATAGTGCTTTCGACAATTTCTTCACCTCTTCCAGTTGGGGGCTTGTTTCAGTGCCATCCCCATTCACTCAGCTGAGTATCTCCTCACCAATCCGATTAAGTTGAATGTACTCCCCTGCCAACTGCTCGTATGATGAGCGTGAAATCGCCGTTAGATCCACTTGCCCGGCCAAACGCTCGAACTCTTCCCATTTGTGTTTCCACTCCTGTGCGATCACAGCAGCTAGAGCGGTACCATGGAAGCTTTCAGCTCATTAATCTGCATCATACGATCGTCAACATCAGCGCCGCCTTCGAGGGTTTTAATGTACGCCAGTGAATCTTGCACAGCCGCCTCGTTCATCTCAATTTGATCGTTCAAGCGAATATATTCCTTCACCAACCGCTTGAGAGCTGGAGCTGGTTGCGTTTGTGTCGCTCTCTTGAGAATCTCCGTCCCCTCGTTTAAGATGTCAGCTTTGCCAGGACTCTCACATTCGCTCTTAACCACCGTACTTGGTGTCACCTCCATCACTTTGCGAAGCTGGAGCACCAGCTACCTCTACTTTCTTTTGATTCTGCGAACCACGGAGTAATTCTCCGTTGGTAACTTGAGATTGCGCTCTTAAAGCCTTTAATTCCCGTTCGAGCTCTGAAAATCGGTGAGAAACGTTGTTTTCCAATTGCTCGACCCGTTTCGCCATCTTCTCCCATTCCCGACCAGCATTTGGTTTCTCTGCTTGAACGACCTCACCGGATTCCAGTCGCGAACGCTTTAAATCTCGACTTGAGGCTTTTGACGGACTGCGTTTCCGACTTCTGCTGGGCGATCGGTGTCGAGATCTCGAGCAATGCTCATTAGAATCGCGACGAATGTCCACCGTAGTGGCCCTCATATACGCGAAGCTTTGACGATAGCGTCGCTCCTCCTCTGGGTTGTCTTTCAACGAATCTAAATCCACAGATCTTGTTTTGAGCCATTTCAGGAAGGCATCCTCGTACCTGTTCCTCGACTCGCCATTATGCAACAGAATCGCAATGGGTTTGAGTTTCGTGCGGAGGATCATTGGTCCATTGGGTCCGTAGTCCTCCATTGACCGCAGAAAATCCTTCACAGACATCATTTTGCTCTTCAGTAGTTCATTTTGACTACGAATGCCTTTGTATGTGTATGTCTTGACTGAAGGACGAGAGCGAGAGCGAGATGCATTGCAAAATTGCCATTGATTGACACGTTAAATGAGATTGTAGCCATGTATCATTTTTTTTGTTGATCTGGACTAATTATTATGGTGTGGCACACATAAATGATGGTCACCAACAACCAATGGATCAGTGGCCATTCAGTCAAGAAGCGCTTCCAGGTGTCCATTGCAACGTGAATAACTCATCATGCCGCGTAAAGGAGGCAAGCGCGTACGTATCTTCATTTCACATATTTTATTAGTTATTTAACCGTGCAACAACGGTCTTTCACCGCGTTGTACAAGTCGCAAAACATCCACTAACAGTGTTTCCTTAAATTCTAAATTACTACAGAGGAAAACCCGTACGCACGTCGTAGAAGCCCCCACAGTGGAGAAGGATGATACGCCTATGAGTTTCGTCTTCAAGATGGGCAAGGTGCCAGGGGTTGTGAGTACTCTAGTGCAGGACATGCGCCGTGTCATGGCTCCGTACACGGCTGACAAGTTGCGCGAGAAGCGCAAGAACACGCTTAAGGACTTTGTCCACGTGGGAGCCCCTCTGGGTGTCACGCACTTTGTCTTCTTCACTAACACGGAGGCTGGCACGAACTTGAAGATTGCGCGTATTCCGCGTGGTCCGACGTTGTCGTTCAAGGTGACCAAGTACTCCCTGATGAGCCAGATGCACCTTGTGGTTAAGCGTCCCGTGGATGCGTCGCAGGCACTGAAGTCGAAGCCGTTGGTTGTGCTCAACAACTTTACGGCGCCGGATGACCACATTAAGCTGATGAATGTGACATTCCAGAACATGTTTCCAGCTATTGACGTGCAAACAGTAGCGCTGACTGAATGCAGACGTGTGGTGCTGTTTAACTACGAGAAGGAGACGGATACTGTGGAATTCCGTCAGTATGTGATCCGGGCGGCACCGCTAGGGCTTTCCAAGAGTGTCAAAACCATTGTGAAGGCCAAGGTACCAAATCTGAACAAGCTTGAGGATATCAGCGAGTATGTGCTGGGCAACGGCGCTGGTATTGGTTCAGCTTCGGACAGTGAGGTGGACGATGAGGCATCTCATGTGACGCTGCCGGATTCATTCCGTGGACGTGGCAACCGCAAGGCAGAGAAGAGCGCTGTGCGATTGACAGAGATTGGGCCGCGACTTACACTTAGCCTAACCAAGGTGGAACGTGGCATCTGCGAGGGTGACGTGCTGTATCACGCGTACAAGACGAAGACGCCTGAGGAGGCTGCCAAGGCCAAGGCGAAGCACGAAGCGGCTGTGGCTCTTAAGCGCCAACGTCGTGAGGAGCAGGAAGCGAATGTGGCCAAGAAGCAAGAGGTTAAGGACGCGAAAAAGCAGCGCAAGGCCGAACGCAAACGTAAGCGTGAGCAAGGTGAAGACGACGATGAGTACGACGAAACCACTGCTAAAACTGGTGGCAATGATGACGACTCGGAAGTGGACGACGTGGAGTACTACCGCCAGGAAGTTGGTGAGGAACCCGACGCGTACATGTTCGCTGAAAAGAAGAAGGAGCCGAAGAACAAGAAACACAAGGCTGCCGAACCGAAGAAGACTAAACCAGTGCAGAAGCCATCGGAGGTGGCTGCGTCAGACAAGAAAAGCCGTTTCTTGCGGCCTGGTGCTAAGGCTCCCAAGGGCCAAGTCATCCGCCAGCGTCAGCCCAAGAAGAAGTAGACGGCTTCAATCCAAAAGCAGAGCTTCTTGTCATGCTCTGCTCTCTAATAGATTTCATTTGATATCCTCACTTCTTCCATTTCAACAACTTCTTCACCAATTTAAACAGTTTATCGACACACGTTTACATCTCCATGTCACTCTTTGTTTCATCAGGTTCGGTGTCTTGATACCAATTCTCCAACACACACGCTAAACTAAACGAGCCTACCTTAGCCTACTAGTTGAGCCCCAGAGCACCAATACGCAAAAGATGAAGAGGTGCTCGGCAAGGGCCAGCACTAACGCTCACTTCACCGTCTGCCGGGGGGAGGTTGCAGCGACGGATGCTGGTGCTGCTTCGGGTCACTCATGGGGATCGGGAAACGATCGCGACGCCCGCCTTGTGGAACACCAGCAGGGCCACCTAAGTTCTTCGGGTTCAGTCCAGCCAGGCGCTGCGGTGGTGCCTGGAGTTTGCGGTCGCCACCATCCATAGGGTAACGCATGCCACCGACCTTGCTCTCTTCCTTAATAGGCCGGCCGGGCATTCCTCGGCGGCCATCCTGCTGCATGTGCACGGCTTGGGCATGTTGTTGCTGCTGCTGCTGCTGTTGCTGCTGCTGCTGGGCCTGCATCTGAGCCTGCATTTGTGCGTGGTGGTGCGCTTGTGCTTGAGCCTGGGCATGAGCATGAGCCTGAGCTTGTGCCTGAGCGTGTGCCTGAGCCTGAGGATGCTGCGACTGCATCTGCTGGTTCTGCTGGGGATGCTGCATGCCAGGGACCATGCCGCCCATTACACCACGAGGAATCATTCCACCGCCGTTCATGGGTGCGCTACGGCCCATGCCACGCATCATATTCATACCAGCACTACCCACTGGCAATCCGCGCGCCATGGCGCTGCTGGTCTCCGGTCCACTCACACTCATCGAATTGGATGTTGGGGCCGAGCCCATGCTCATGCTCATCGGAGGTTCACCTGCACGGAGCATGTGCGCCATTGGGGCACCCTGACTTGCAGGTGGAGCACCGTTAGGTTGGGCTCCCTGTGCGGGAGCTCCCTGCTGCTGTGCTTGGTACTGTGTTTCTGCCGTGGGTCGCGATGAAAACGTCGGCATGGGGGATGTTGTGGGCGGCTCTGAAGGGCCAGGTGCCGAGTTCGCTCCAGCCATGCCAATAGTGGATTGACCCGTTTCCCGAACTCGAAGGAGCTCTAATCGCTCACGAATAAATTGTGCGTCGGCACCAAGCTCAGCAGCCTTCTGGTAGGCGTCACGAGCGTCGCTGGTTTGGTTGCAAGTGTCGTACAGCGTTCCCACGTTGTACCAGACCTCACAAATGTTGGGGTTGATGTTGATAGCACGAGAATACGCGTCCAGAGCATCTAAATGTTGGTTCAGCTGGTAGAAAAGCACACCCAGGGAGCACCACACATTCGGGTTCTGCGAGTCCGTGGTCACAGCATGCTTGTACGAGTCGTAAGCCTCTTCGAACTCCTGCACGGCCATGTAGCAACGTCCGAGAAGGTACCATCCCTTGCCATCCTGTGGGTCAATGGTTACGGCCTTCTTTAGGTAATCAATAGCGGGTGGGTGCTCGCTGTGCTTGAGGCAAAGCCATCCAAGCTGCTGAAGCGGCTTGGCATTATTAGGGTTCAGATCTGCCACCTTGAGATAGCTGGACTTAGCGAGCTGGATCTCGTCCTTCAGCTCATACACGTGTCCGATCTGTGTCCAAATATCACTTGCCATCTCGGTGGTCTGCACATTTGCTTGAACATCGTGCAGAACGGACTTGAGGCGCTCAAGCGCGCCTTCGTAGTCTCCACGCTGCTTGGCGATAATTCCGAGGCGAAACTTGACCTCTAGGGCCATGTTAAAGTTGGGTTCGAAGCGGAGCACTGCTTCGAACGATTCTTGGGCGTGCTCCAACGATCCGAGACGTTCGTAAAGCTGGCCAATGCCGTACCACATGTTGGGGTCCTTCTGGCTCATGGGGTTGTTGTACATGGCGTACTGGTAGGCCGTGTGTGCGCTCGTAAGGTCGTTCATCATGAGGCAGCAGTAGCCGAGGTGGCCCCAGGCATCCGAGTTCTGCTCATTGAGCGATACGAGACCACGGAAGCAGTCGGCAGCCTTGGTGTAGTCCTCCACCTTCTCGTAACAGCATCCAATGGCGAACAATGCCGTCGCGTTCAGTCGGTTGTGGGAAAGCACCTTCTCGTAAGCCAGCATCGTGTTCTCGTCGTCGCCCATCATCTCGGCAATGCGTCCGAGAGACAACCACGCTTCCTCGTTCGCAGCGGAGAGCTGTCGGCCAAGCTGTTATTTGGTACACATGAGTTAGCCATGTTGCAAGCACCTAAAGTTAGTACCATCACTCTCGGGGTGATGAGTACATTCACTCTTTGTGTGTGTAGACGCACCGTGTTGTTCTCCTCCATCTTGGGGGTGGCCATAGTATTATGTCAATTTTCTGTGAGGGGAAGCGAAGCGTCCACTCTCTGATTTGAATGTTTGAACGGTTCTCGTCGCTCCGGTGTCTTCCTTCTCGCGCTCTTCTCGACTTGCGCGCGAGCCGTCTGTTTGTCTACTGCGCTGATTTGATGGTGGGCGGGGGAGCTTCGGGGAGAGAGGGGGGAGGCCAGAGCCTCGGAGCGACAGGGGGAGAGCGAGAACCCCTAGCCGCCGCGATCTTGCACTTTTGACACAAGGTGGTGCTATTGATGACACAGGAGGATTACACTGGATTAAAGTAAACAAGGGAAATGTTCATGGATTTTTGCACCCTTGATGCTGTAGCATTAAGTGAGCAGCGACCACAGCACCGATTCATTTATTATCAGCGCAAATGTCATAACTGCCTAGTCAAGCAGCTAGAATTGTGCATGGCAGGCGACTGGAAGATACTGGAAGGTGTGGTGCTGTCGGAGATTCATTAGTCTGCAGCACTGAGGTAATTGTTAGAATTGTATCACTGCCGCTAAGTAAAAGAATTTGTCGGTAGAGTTATTGTAGACATTCGATCTGCTGATTGAACAATACAGTGTGGGCACTTGAATGCATGCATTTACTGGGTAGAAAACTTTGCCATGGCGACCACATCTCACCGAGAGCGGGGCAGCAATTCTTGCGTGATAGTACCAACTTTGAGGCAAAATGCAGTGACACAGCGACAGTCCATCCCTTACTGTAACTGAGCGTGACGAGCGTGACGGACGTACATCGTAGCCAGCCAATCCCAGCCGACCGGTGATCAAGCGGAGAGTCTCGACGAGTCGTCTGGGCGTCTCTATTTTGAGCTGTCGCAGCCGAACCGGCCGGAGCAGGTGTTGCCAACGTCGCGATTTATTTGCCGCGCTTGCTGCTGGGGCGACCAGAGCCGGAAGTGCTGTAACGACGGGAAAGCGCGACGGTTTTACGTCAAGTGGCGGCTCTTAGTCCAAAATGTCAACCGTCCGCACCGTTCCTCGGTGTGGCGATGTATTATTGCGTGGTGGGTGCTGCTGCATCTTTCGAACGAGATGCAAAGTCGCTCTGAACCCATGCCCTGCCGTCGGATCAGTGCCAAGCCATCCTCCTGATCCAGCTGTTCATGTGTCAATGGAGACGCCCTTGAAGTCGCGTTGGGACTCCGGACGCGGCGAAAACGAATCTTTTTCGATGGAGGCATATATCGTCGCGCGTTGGCAAAAGCAGTTACCATTCGTCCATGACTTCGATTCCGAGGCTCGGCGCTGCGAACGTCGCTGAAGACGGTGTCGGTCATTCCACCACGTGGCATCGCGCAAAGCGCACGCGTGTGCTGCCTGGTTTGTGTATGGTGGTACACAACGCCGCCTCATCCGCCCCAGAGTGATGGTCGAGATGTTGCATTTGACCATCGGGTGTTCGTGACGAGCTATTTATTAGTCGAGCGTATCAGCTCATTTCCGGGCCAAGTCACTTACCCCTGAATTCAGCGGCGCCGAACGGATAGCAGTCCACAACGCGTGAGGCATGAGTCACCGACATCCGTAGTGGCCAATGATGACCTATCCAGGTGTCCTCACTCTACTTCAAAGGAGAGTCGCACCTGATCGTCACGACGCCGAAGATTCTTGGTAGGAAGAAGCACGCTTCGTGCCAGCAACTCCATCCGTTGTGCTTCACAACTTGTGATGTAACAACACGTATTTGGTATGCATGTAATGGTGCCACTATTTCCTACGAGGCCAATGCTGGACTTATAGTGCTGTTACTGCACGAATTCCATTGTTGCTGTCCAGAATGCGCGTGCATCTTGATCCATTATCCGGATGCAATTGTCCGGATAAGCATCGATTTCTACGGGGTTTTATTAGTCTTGAGGTCAACATCGCCGTCCATTTCTCGTTTGACATCCACTGGAAGTTCCGCAGATGTGGCGCGTGCGCAGCGGTAGCAGCGTCGTTGCGTCTCTCAAGCCTCGTAACAGCAAGCGGTTCTCACCGTCGAGGCCATTGCAATGGCAGCAGCATGACTTCCGACTCGCTAAACATCTGGCCAACTTCAGCTCCGAGACTTCGGGTCGAACCGTTCAACATCAAAGTGAAGATGAGACCAAAGCAACTGTACCAAAATTCAGCCAGGGTGATGAAGCTATGAAAATTACGCGTGTTGGCATGTATGTGAACGTGGCGATGGCAGCAGCCAAGGTGCGAATCGACTGCTGATTTGGGTCAGGAATGCTTGAGTGACATGTTATGGTTTGTCTTTCGGACTGCAGGGGTCTGTTGGTTTGGCGATCCATTCAAGTGCTTTGATAGCAGATGCAGCGCACTCGTTGTCGGACTTGTTGTCCGATGTGGTGACGCTCTGGAGTGTCAAGGTGGCACGACTTCCGCCTGATCCGAAACACCCTTACGGTACTTGGCAATTTCGTAGATGATGTCTACTGCAGAGTACTTCACGCTGGTGTAGGCTGTTGTTGACATTGCTGTTTGGCAGGATATGGCAAGTACGAGGCTGTTGGGTCACTCTCTGTGGGAGTCATCTTGGTGCTTTGCGGATTTGGTATCGGTGCCGACGGACTGCAGGCCATGCAGGATATTTGGAACGGAGTTGCAGCCACAAGTCTACCAGAATTTAACATCCCTTTCCTATCAGGTTTTTGATACGTTTTTCTTTTGGTGCAAGAAAGCATAACTAACGTGTAGATACGTTGACGACAAACAGGAATTGATCGAAGCACGCAATGGGCTCTTGCATTAGGTGCAACCGGTGCATCAATTGCAGCAAAGGAGGCCTTGTTTCGTGCAACAGTGAGAATCGGTGAACAGGCAAATAGCAAGGTACTGATTGCAAATGCATGGCACCACCGCACGGACGCAATTTCCTCTGTTGTGGCACTTGGAGGCATTATCGGTTCCATGGCGGGCGTACCTCTCCTTGATCCAGGTACGCCGAATCTGCATTTGTGATAAAGTCCTTGTCGCTTATCCTAATGCGTTCATTATGTTGTTATACAGTCGCGGGCATGGCTGTTGCTGCGATGATTGTCAAGACTGGTGGCGAAATCTGCTTGGACAGGTACGATGTGCTTCACTCACAAACACAGATTGAATCATCGATCCTCCCAGCTCAGCATTCTGACTAAATATGCTATGTGCAGTGTCCAAGAGCTAACCGATAATACAGTGGAGGCAGAAGTCCTCGAGACGCTTCAAGAAGTGGTAAGGCTTGGATGTCAGGAACAATTATTGAAGCACTGCTGATCCCAATGCTCTATTGTGTGGAATAGTCTCGGGGTGTTGACGATGTGTTACACGTCTCACAAGTGCGTGCTCGACGAATGGGCCCTTATACACTAGTGGATCTTCGAGTCCATGTACGTGATGCTATCGTACAGTACTGTATTCCCAATGCTACCTAGATTTTCGTTAATTGTTGGTGTTGGTTGGTAGCTGGACGCACGGACAAGCATTTCGATGGCTCAGCAGGTACAACGCAGTTGTTGCTCCATCAAAATGGGTCTTGACATAGTGCTAACAACGACTTGTTATGCAGATCTCCAAGCGTGTGCGATTGCATATCTTGCAACAGGTCCCGGACGTAACTGAGGTTCTCGTGCACATCGATGTTCAATTCAGTACGTTATCAACGTTGACACATTATTTTCTTCAATCGCTCCACTAATCTGCGCTACTGTACCGTACAGACCACTGCGCTGGGTCTAACTCGGCAGAGCTTCACGAGATGGACGTTCGCCCGTACAAAGAGATCAAGAACGACATCAGCTACACGCTAGCCACAATCCCGGAGATCACTGGGACGACTCATATCAACACTCATTGGCTCCCACACTTAGGCGGCCAAGGAACTGTCGTAGATGTCGCCATTGTCGTGCAGCCAGACCTGAAAGTCGGCGCAGCAAACGCCGTAGCCAAGAAGGCGAGGAGGTACGTCGCTGTCTGGAATCTCTTCCTTTCATTTCCTCACCTCTTGCATTATATCCAGAGCCATCGAAGCCATCCCATACATTGTCGAGGCCGACATCCACCTAGAACTGCAAGACGACGACAGCGAGCAGAACTAATACGCCTTCATCAACATGAAGATCGGATGAACATGAAGTTCGGATGAACATGAAGTTCGGATGAACATGAAGTTGCCCTTTTCCTGCGACGTGTGCGAGCAAACTTTCACTAAGCAATTACACGCCATAGTGAAGTCAAGTCACTGGAGTGTTTGCGCATCCTCGGAATGTGGTCCACACAACGATTGTTTAACGTCACTGACGCTCCAATCCACTTCCGTTCTGACCTGTTCGAGGTCAAGTCGTTGTCTGAACTATGGCAGATCGTGGCATTCTAATGGACTTTGTGCTGGCCAGTGCAGCCACTAGCGGCGCCTGTGTGGTCTCTAACCCTATGGAAGTCATCAAGACGCGTATGCAGCTGCAGGGCGAGCTGGCACACAATGTCACGCGTGGAGCAGCTCCTGTTGTGCAGTATCGGAATTTCGCCCATGCGTTCTACACCATCGGAAGGACAGAAGGTCTACGAGGCATTCAACGTGGCTTAGGACCTGGAATCTCGTACCAAATCTTCATGAATGGACCGCGTTTGGGACTGTTCGAGCCATTGCAGAAGGTGTTCGGAGCGACAGACCCGACGTCCTACTCGTTCCCATTGCGCAATGTCTGCGCCGCTGCTACCTCTGGAATGATTGGTGCGTTTATTGGGAGCCCCTTCTTCCTGGTTAAGGCAAGGATTCAAGCTGCTAGTTCGGTAGGGAAGATCAATGCTCAATACGCGTACAATGGAATGGTAAGGGAGAGAAGTGGAGGAAGAGAGACAAAGGATACTGATATTATTGTTTGTAGATGGATGGTTTCCGGCAGATTGTCAAGGCTGATGGACTAACAGGGTTGTACCGTGGAGCTACAGCATCAATTCCCCGTGTTGCAGTACGTTTTTTTTAAATTATTTTACCGTGAGAGGTGAATATTAACGATTGTACTGTAGATTGGCTCTGGTACACAGTTGGCGACGTATACACAGGCAAAGACGCTCGTAATTGCGGCTGGCTTTGAAGATGGCGTGCAGGTTCACTTGGGGTGTAAGTGGCTGAGGCTTGGTATTCGTTGGAAGGCATAGACTGACTGGGTTATTGTGTTGCAGCGAGTATTTTGACGGGTCTAGTGGTGACAACGGCGATGAATCCGATGGATGTGGTGTCGACGCGGATTTACAGCCAGAAGGTTGTGAACGGCAAGGGAAAACTGTACTCGGGCGTGATGGATTGCATCATGAAGACCATGAAGAGTGAAGGCATTCGTGGTTTCTACAAGGGCTGGGCAGCGCACTACATGCGGCTAGGCCCTCACACCATCTTTACGTTCCTCTTCTGGGAGGAAGCCAAGAAAATTGCCGCTGAACTTGGATACTAGGGCGGAAGCTACAGTAGATAGACACGACGTATGCAGCAGATTTCTTTAATTCGATCAATGCTGTAAGATTCTGGTGTTGTTGTGGGTATCTAGGGACATACATGTAGTCCTGACGTATTGCTTGAGCTGGAGCTAGCTAACAGTATTGTGAGTTCTATTGTCAAGACACAGTCGTTCGAGATCAGCAGCAACTTATTACGACCTGCCAAGACTGAAACCTGGTCGACCAATAGCCACTTGTGTCTTTTTCTGAGCCTTGATAACCTTGCGAGGATCACCTCGGCCTGTCTTCTTCGTCTGGGAATTTGCCCCACCAGTTCTAGCACCAGATCCAGTAGCAGAGGTCTCTTCAGACGTTGCTGCATCAGAAGTCGCTGTCTCCCCACTTGGAGTCTGCCAATTCACATGCGCACTGCTGCTCTGCTTCATCAGTTCACGAATAGCAATCGTAGCATCGGAGCCATAGTCCAAATCAAATTCGAGAACCAAGGCGCGAGATGGGGTATTTTCCTGCTCTGATGGAGACTCCAGTGCTTTTTCTGCAGTGTCAGGAGAGTTTGCGAGCAAGGCTTCCACATCGTTAGGAATCAACGGCTTCGTCGGATCCGTGTAGCGTTCCAATCGAAACGAAACACGCGTAGGTTTTTTCACCAAGTGGCGGTATGACCCATCCAGTAGATACGTTTGACTGCCATCAGGTCCGAAGTGAGCGTTCAGGTCGATTCCGTCCGTTGTGAGCATCTTCCGGTATGCGGCACCAACTTCGTTGCTAGGGTACTTAATCGCGTGGCCTGGTAGAGGCAAAACCACATCCTCGATGGAGTATTGATCTACATTGGCCTCTGTGAGTTCCATGACCTCCGGGATCACCCTCTTCCTTGTGTTTTTGCCAGTTCTCATCCGTTTCCTCGCGGGTTCAGAAGATTCATTTGACTTCTTCGTCACCTTCGCGTTGCCAGTCTCAACAAGCACGAGGTCGCCAACAACAGCTGATGTCGACGAGAACTTCGATACACGCAGACTTGCCATTTCATTCCACACGAAGTCCTGGTATGCCTCCACGTAAGAAACGCGAAGTGGTTTCGGAATGTTGTTGAATGCGAGCTCATGTGCATCGATGCCATGCTGCTGGTGGCCTTCAAGAACAGCACGTTCCGGAATCAGGAAGGGCGGGAGCATACGCAATGCAGCAGCCACATCCTTGTGCTGACGAAAGTGTTCTCTTGCTGCACGGATCTTGCTGGCTTCACCCTCCTGTGGACGAAGCAGCAACAACACCGCTAGCTTGTAGTCCTTGCGCAACATCGCACGACCAAGAAGGTGGTAGGACGTGCTGGCATTGCCGAAGCGCTGGAGACCGAAAAAGTTGATAAACCCACGAGTTTCCCAGTCCCGGATAGCCTGACGAATATCCTTCTCCTTCTCTTCCTCAGGCAAAGATCGAATAGCCATCTCGATGCGGTTTCCAGCACAGTCTCCCAGCTCGAGCTTCTTGGAAACGTAACGCAGGTCACCCACGAGATACTGCTGGTCTTCTAATTTCTTGGTCCCTCCGGGCTTGAAAACCGACAGAGCACGATCTTTTGGGATGCGGTAAACCGTACAAAGTTGTGTAGTAATTCCACGCTTGTCCTTGCTATCAGCATAGGAGAATAATGCTGGGGAGATCTTCAACATCGCCGCGAGCTGATTAATCACTGACGATGTGTCCTTATTCCGCTTGTACAATGTAAACTGCAGGTAGTCCGCTGTAAAACACAATGACTCATTAGTTTCTCATCGTCCACGTCAAAACACAGTGCACGTACGTTGTCCAACAGGCCAGTCCCTCCTCGAATCTCGTTCGCCAGGCAGCAACTTCACTGCAAACTGCGGCCTCACGCGAATAACCGCCGTATCACTTCCAATATTCAAGGTATCAGCAACAATTCTCGTCTTGCCATACCGTCGCATAGTTTCATGAATAAACACTCGATCTCCCTTTTCATTCAGACCTCCAAGATAGAAGGAAAGTCCTTCTGCAGCAGCAAGTGCCGCCTTGGCGCCTGTATCCTCCCCCATCTCCTTCCTCTTGGCGGCAAACTCCACTCGAGCGAGCTCCACCTTGTCCAGAAACTGCTCAAACTCCTTCCCTTTCTTGGCTCCAATTTCCTTAGTAACCAGCACCACGAGCTGCTTCAAATGATAAACCTCCTGTGCAGCTTGACCCAGCTTCTGCTGTTTGATCTCTGTCTGTTGCAGCTTCCGTCCCAGACGACGGACAGAGCCAACAACCTCATCCTTATCCCGCACCTCTGTGGGCTTCTTGCTCTCCTCTTTAGGAACTACAGAACCTAGTAAAAAGTCCAGAACGCGTTCCTGGAACATCAATTGCACTGTTTTGCTCTTCTTCGCCACAGTTTCCAAAGTAATCGGCTGCTTCGAGCGTTGTGACAATTCGTGCACCACAAAGTCGGCGAATCTCTGCTTGACGACGCCCTGGAAGCCCTTCTGCGCCGGATTTAGGAACCCAGAGATACCTGCCACTTCTTCCGCAATGCACACGCTCTCATGATCGTTGTAGCCCTCGCCTTTGAACCACACTGGGCCAGAGCCTCGTCCACCACGTCGGAATCTCCTTCCTCCATTATGATTGCCGTGATCGAAGCGTCTGCCGCGTCTGGAGTCCATTTGCTGCCTGCACTGATGGACACCGAGTGGCTACGACTGGCGGGTAGATCGGATGGGAGCTAAGAGAATAGTGACATGGCCAGTCAAACGAGGTTAATTACTAAGTACGAATACGTACATAACCAAATAGATAAGGTATTCATAACATGTCACTCAGATGAGGTATTCATTTAAGTACGAACATACCATCACCTGAGCCAAAAATCGATCGACCTCCATTGACCAATAAGCCCCCATAGTAAACGTTAGGTTAAGTGGCACTAGAAAATGAGCGTGGAAGCGGACAAGACGCATGCGGAGGCGCTACTACTGCAGACAATTGGAAGTGAAGGGTCTGTGGCTGATACGTACGAGTTTTCATTGGCCAATGGCCTGTCTCACGAGCTGGTGGTGGGCGTGATGAAGTCGCTTCTGGTGGACGCCTTTGTGGCCGATGTTGAGCGCTCCACGTCCTTCTACGTGCTTAAGGACGAGGCCAAGAGCTTTTTGGCCAATGGATCTCCTGAAATTCAGGTGTTCCACGCTATCCCCGCCGAGGGTATCGACCGCAAGGCTCTGGAAGCGGCTGTGGGTTCTGCAACACTTAAAGTGGGTCAAGGCGCGTGCATGAAGAACAAGTGGATCCGTCTGGACAAGGCGGACGGCAAGTTCTACCGCAATGTGGAGGAAGTTAAGGACGAGGTGTCGGATATGCTACGCCGTGTGGAGCAGGCGGACGGCGCGATCTCAGCTGTGTCCAAGGATGAAGCCAACACGCTCAAGCGCCGTAAACTGGCTGAAGTGCGTACGCGCAAGTCGTACACACTGACGAAGGGCGCCAACTTTGCTCTGCAGAGGAAGAAGCAGGCTGCTGGTCTCACCAAGGAGATGCTGGACGGAGAAGCTTGGAAGAAGGAGACGTTCAAGCCGTACAACTTCAAAACCATGGGATTGAGCGTCGGTGGCGGCCACTTGCACCCGCTGATGAAGGTCCGCGCTGAGTTCCGTCGTGTGCTGATGGACATGGGGTGAGTGGAGTTAATTCTGGATGTTCTGGAGGTTTGTACTAATGATTTTGTGATGGATGATGCAGATTCCAGGAGATGCCGACGAACCGCTACGTAGAGAGCAGCTTCTGGAACTTCGACTCGCTGTTCCAGCCGCAATCGCACCCTGCGCGTGACGCCCACGACACGTTCTTCCTTACTCGTGCGTTCCGGATTGGCTTGAAGTAGACTTTTGAATGAAATTAATATCTGACTATTGAATTGTAGAGCCCAAGCACTGCCTGACGGTCCCCGAGGAATACTACAAGCGCGTGCATGACATGCACGAGAACGGCGGCTTCGACTCCATTGGGTACGTATATTATGTCCTAATTAAAGAAGGCGTAGCTAACTTTCGGTCTGTTGCAGTCACGGCCGTGGTGCTTTCAAGCGTGAGACGTCCATGACGAACATCCTGCGTACGCACACGACCGCCATCTCGGCTCAGATGCTGTACAAGCTGGCCAACCAGCCCGGTGGCTTCACCCCGCAGAAGTACTTCTCCATTGACCGTGTGTTCCGTAATGAGAGCATGGACGCCACCCACTTGGCCGAGTTCCACCAGGTTGAGGGTGTGGTCGCGGACTACGACTTGTCTCTGGGTGACCTCATCGGTATCATCAAGGCCTTCTTCTTGAAGATCGGTATTACGCAGATGCGCTTCAAGCCGGCGTACAACCCGTACACGGAGCCCAGTATGGAGATCTTTGCTTTCCACCCGGACTTGAAGAAGTGGACGGAGATTGGTAACTCGGGAGTGTTCCGTCCGGAGATGCTGCGTCCTATGGGTCTCCCTGAGAACGTTCGTGTCATTGCCTGGGGTCTGTCACTGGAACGTCCCACGATGATCAAGTACCGCCTCAACAACATCCGCGACCTGTTCGGCCACAAGATCGATCTGGAACAGACTCGATCTGCCAAGCTGTACCGCTACTAGACGTGGCTCATGTGCTGGAACTCTACCAGTTTTGGCTGCGGTGAATCTCTCATCTAGTTAGTAAGTGGCGATCCATGGAGGGATCCGCTGCCATCAATAAAGGTTGGGATTGTGAGTACCAGTACGTGTTTGTTGGCAGTCTTCAATCGCAACTACATCTAGAAATCTGGTTGCAGGATCAATATATTTTCTTTGAAATGCCAAGGTCATTCGTGTTGTGACTGAGAAACAACACGTCGTAGCGATAGCGACAGGAACAGCTCTGCAATCACGAGAAGAGTTGTCGTCACTATCAGCATCACTGTCCAGCTTGAGTCCTAGGTAACCACAAAAGTCGTAAGTTTTCACCATTACCATCTCACTTGTTCTGTTCGTACAATCACGCAGTACTTCGTCTCCCCGTCCAAACTGTGAAAGTAAAACTGCGAGCAGTCTGGATCTACAAGTTGAAAGCGTAAATCAAGACAAATATTTCGAAGTACTTCAGAGTTGAACAACAAACCTTTGCAAACGTTCAGGTGTAAGACGTATTCTTGACCTCCAATGCATGATACAGACTGAAGACAAGATGCTTTGGTTTGTTGCTCGTAGTCTACCTTTGCTGAAGGTTTCCGGATACCAACTCGTCTCGTCAACTCATTTACCGTGACCGCCCCCAAGGCCTCCAGTACCATAGCGCCAAAGGTGATGGGAGAGTCGATCATGTTATACACAGGAATCCCCGTGGACCCGTGAAGTCTCTGTAGACGTGCTACCTCCGCTGCTGAGGTGGTTGGAGCTGCAAATGCGGCAGTGCCTCGTTGTAGCATCGAACCAGCTCTCTGGATACAGAATTTGGTCGAGTTCTCCTCGTTTGAAGAAGACGATCCAGATAATTCGGGTAGAACCAGCGACTGCAGTGGTAAAGCAAGTTGAACGCCATTAAACGATAACGAGAAGAGCAGATCGGGCAGGGAAGAGGCTGGAGCTGTCATTTCGGATAGACCAAGTCTCGAATTGAGTCGGAGGCCAGTCCAACCTGCTAACTGTTGAAGAACATTACGTTGTCAGTGGTTTAATCTACAAATACGGTTCAACACTTACGGCATCGTAGAATTCCTTGGGGAGCTCAAGACATGGTGCATTAAAATCCACTTTGACATCCCAACTACTGGAATAGTCGCCAAAAAGCTGCACAGATTGGGAAATAGTGTCGCTGACGTTCTCTAATGGTGCGTTGCAGGTAAAATGGGCTCCCTGAACTGTATCAAAGAAGCGAAAGATATAACAATGCTTGTCAATTTCAAGTCAATGATAAATGAGTTGAAGCTCTCGTACTGGAGAAGATGATTCCTTGAGAATTAGAGACGTCACCACTGTTATCATCCAGCGGTACAAATGGCTCACTCCAAACGTAGCGGTCGACTTGCTCTTCCTCACTGCTCTTGGCTACTTCGACCTCGTTGCTGATGATGAAAATTGGCACATTCTTCTTCGAGTGATCAAAACTGTGATAGTTGTTGAAATTTTCTTCTGTCTGCTGAATCGTTTCGGAAAGTGGAGACTGGTCTGGATGGAACGTAAATCCCGCTCCAATAAACCCGTCAGCATCCAAGCTGCCCAAATAATACGCTAGTGCTGCCATCTGCAACTCTTGATTGTCCAATCTGAAGAAACCAACGTTGACACGTCCGCTAAATCCCAAAGCAGGAGTTTGAACATCGCACGTTTTGATTTCTGGCGATACCCAATGCAACTCATAGCGCAGTCGCTTACGTGCATTGTCTAGGCACAAAATATATCGTTGTAAAAGACAACATAATCAGAAATTCTACATTTGAGCTGCAGGTGACGTTGTGAAAACGCACCAAATTCCGAATCCGTCATGAACCAGTCTCGCCGCGACGTGTTTGCATCTTCACACACCAAAATTCCGTCAAAATCTACACAAAACAACATGTTATCACGAGGTTTTCAATGGGATCGTTCGGACATGATCGCCACCAAAACCTGTGGTGAGAATGAGTCTGACGGGGTCTCCATGAACGATCATTTCCAGTACAGGGTTGCTGTTGACCATCTTCACTGGGGGGAAAGTTGGCGACACTGCCTCAAAACCATTTAAATGAGATAAATGGATAGAGATAAATGACACAAAGCTCAGGAATCGGAAGCGATGGCTTTGCATGTGAACTAAAGGTCGCAATCCAGAATAGATGCAGGAAAAGCGAGTAAGTTCCAAAAAACAACATTCCTCTCGGTTTGAGAGCAGCAGAAAATCATGTTTTTTCAGCTCTTCTTTGAGGAGTATCAATAAATTTCAGCGTGAATAATGTCCTCGACATTCGAATCTCCACGCTCTCATCTTCGGACACACTGTTGCTACGAATACTTCCTTCCACTTCAGATCGACTTGGCTTTATTCTCCTGCTCGTAAGTGAGCTCTCCATCAAATACTTGTGCAAGATAGCTGAGCAAACGGCCCGCAATCGTACTAATACTCCCAACACGCGTCTTGGACTTCTCCATTTCGTACGCCACACGACATTCTTCATGCTGCAATAGAAACTTGACGATATCCGAGTGGCCATTCTTCTTTGCAAGCAAAATCGCCTCAGCAGTGCAGCTTTCCGTTCGAAGCTTGTGAAGATACTTCACCACTTCAAGGTGACCATTCTCGGCAGCTACAGAAATCGCAGCATTCGTAGACACTTGGTTAACTTCATTCACCAAATACTTGACAATCTCCAAATATCCTTTGGACGCAGCGTTGACCATAGCAACCGGAGTGCAGCCTACAGCGAAATTCTCATTCACCCACTTGACAGCGGCTAGATATCCTTGTCCTGCCGCATTGTCCATTGCTGCAGTGGAACAGCCTTCAGATCGATTTTCTTTCAACCAACGAGCTACAAGCGCATGACTATTGTTGACTGCGCCATCCATAGCGGCAGTGGTGCATCCTTCAGTGCGGTTTTCATTCAGCCACTTGACCATCTCGAGGTGTTCATTCGTCGCAGCTCCATCCATGGCAGCAGTGGTGCATCCTTCGGAACGATTTTGATGAAGCCATACAACAGTTGCAAGGTGGTTGTTGGTGGCAGCTCCATCCATGGCAGCAGTTGTGCAGCCTTCATTACGATTTTCGTGAAGATACTGGACTGTTTTAAGATGGCCATGCGTTGCTGCTCCATCCATTGCTGCTGTCGTGCAACCTTCAAATCGATGTTCGTGAAACCAAACCACGTTATTGTACAATCCATTGGTTGCCGCGTTATCCATTGCCTCGGTGGATAATGGTGCATCGCAGTTAGCAAGCAGCCAGTCGAAGTTAGCCCAACGTCCGCTTCTGCAATAGTATACCTTCGCCCTCTTGCAGAAATCTCCAACCCCATGGTACTTGTCGTGCCATTCCGATGGATTCGATTTCCAGACTTCTTCGCGGGACTTGGGAGCCATAGTCGCTTGCAAAATGAAAAATGGTAGGCAACAGTCGCGGAATTCTCATGATTGATGGAATTGCCTCCGTTTTACACCTTTCCAGAAATCTCGTTCCTTTTTCCTTAAAAGCTTTGTGGGGTAATTTCTGCATCGCCAGTGTCAATTCAACTTCACGCATCTTTTTAAATATTTAAAAAGATCACAAAACTTTCTCGTTTTTATGGATTCTTCTTTAGATGACTGGCATCGCAAATGTTGGCTTGGTAGGCGTGTGACCACTTCCAGACGTAGAACTAAAGAAGAAGCGGATGACTCAAGCTTTTTTCAACTCTTCTCCAAGCAATTCCTTCCGAATTTCCGCTCGTATCTAGCAGCTCTTTTGCACGTCTTGTTCTCTGCCGTCCTTGTGTCGTGCAGGAACTTCAGCGTCGTCCTTAGGCCGTGAGTCTTCTTCTTGTCACTGCGAAGGTAAGGAAAGGCACGAGTGTGTGTTGTGGGGTAAAACCAAAAGTGTATTTGTTCTTACTTGCTTGCCTGTTACCAACAGCAAGAGGAGGAAAGCCATCAGGCACCGAAACCCCTTTTAGACTAGGGCAGATCACGTCCATCAGAACGGTCCCCACCTTCCCGTCACCTGAGTGATAGGCCTTGACACTGGCGATAGTTCTGCACCCGAGCCAGACCCGCTCGACTGATACTCCCCCGGAACTACGCGACTGTGTCTCGACGGTCAGCACCAAGCCAACCTTCATCAGCTTCGGTCATGTACACATGCCGATCTTCTGTTGATGGTTCGCACCGCCTCACAGCGGTTTTACTTTCTTGGCATTTCGCCACTTTTACGCTTGGAAGCCATCCAGCGCCTTTGCCATCGTGCGAACGGTCTTCCATGTCCTCATCCTTCTGGCGTTCATTATCCACGCCCAGGCGCATATATACGCCCTTCACATCTCTAACTCCAAGCCCTTCTCTTAGCTTTTCGAAGCGTTGGGGTCCCAGAGCCTTCGTAAACATGTCAGCCACGTTGTCTTCTGTCGGCACGTACTTCACGTTCACTTTGCCCTTGTCCACTAGCTCCGCAATCTTGCGGCTTTTTTCGCGTAACGACGAACTCCGTCAAAGTTACCAGCCTCCGTGCACACCTTAATAGTGCTTTGATTGTCAATCAGCATCTTGCCGGCTTTTGGCTCCAACTTCAGCTCCTTCAGCATCTTCTGTGCCCACAGTAAGTCTTCAACGCACATATTGGCCGCTACCAGCTCGGTCTTGCAGGTGTCGTCGGTCACTGATGCTTGCATTTTGCTCTTAAATCCGAAGCTAAAACCATTCAGCCTCAACACATATACGGTCACCGATCGCGACGTATCCGGACAGTTTGCATGGTCGGCGTCACAATAAGCACTTACTTGGAATCCGTCGCTCGGCTCCGCGTCACCACGCAGATAAATCAATCCATATGTCCTGGTCTTCCGTAGATACCGAAGTACTCGCTTGGCCGCTGCATAATTCTCCTTGGTATAATTGCTTGCGTGGCTACTCAGGTTGCGCACGGCATTAGCGATGTCCGGTCGAGTGCACGTCACCAAGTACTGAAGTGCGCCAATCAGTTCCTGGTATTCCAGTTCTTTGTCGTTAATCTTGGTCTCGTCACGCTCGATAGGAAGAACCTTCTCGTTATGCTGTTGAGGAGATCGTTCAGTCTTAGCGTCGGTCATCTGGAACTTCTTCAAGATCTTGTCATTGTACGCCGTCTGAGAGATACAGAGCGACTTACCCGGCTCATAGTTTATCTCCATTCCCAGCAAGTAGTGTACACGTCCCATGTCCTTTAGTGCAAACTCCGCTTGCAGGTTCTTCTTTATCTGATCAATGTCTTCACGAGCTCCAACATACAGGACGTCATCCACGTACACAGTTACTAGTAATAGTCTGCCGTCGATCCACTTGTAATATAGCCCAACGTCGAAAGCACTGCGCTTCATGCCCAACTTCTGCAAGTGCTTGTGCAGCGCCAGGTACCACAACCTTGCCGCTTGCTTCAGTCCGTACAGTCCTTTCAGTAATAAGTACACTCTGCCAGTCCCGTCGTCAAACTCCGCCGGTTGCTTCAGGTAAATTTTGGCTTCGTCAATGTCACTGTTCAGGAAAGCCGTTTCAAAATCTCCTTGGTCCACTTTCAGTCCAAGCAGCAAAGCCAACAGCAAAACCACCAACATTGTCATCCAGCAAACCACTGGTGAGTAGGTCTTCCAGTATTCAAAGCCAAACCGTTGCTTGTGACCATGAACAACGAGTCTTGCCTTGTAACGCTGTACATTTCCGTGTGCATCGCGCTTCACTTTCAGTACCCATCCTGTAGTTACCACTTTCACGTACTGTCCATTCTTGTCCTTGGGTCTGTACACCAGTTTCCACGTTCCGTTCTTTGCTAGCGACTCGTACTCCTTCCTTAGAGCTTCCTCCCATTCCTTCCATTGAGGTGAGTCCATTGCCTCCCCCAGCGTCGTCGGGTCACCGACCTCAGCGCCCATCAGCAGCTGGTAATTACTAAATCGTACATTCGGCCTTCGCGCTCTGGTGGATCTTCTTAGTGGCTGTTGGGGCTATGCGGCTTGTCCTGATCCTCCATGTTGTTGTCTTTGAGGTTGCACTGCTTGTCCACCAGCACCTTGTCCAGCAGCACCATGTCCAGCAGCACCATGTCCGGCAGCGCCTTGCCCACCAACAATTAGTCCCGCACTGGTGTCCACCGGTTCGTCATCTTCCGACTCGTCACTCGATACTGTCGTGTCTTCATCCACGGTCATAGCTCGTGCAGATGTGACGTCACTTGGCATACTTGACTCCACTGACCGCACTTTTCGCTCATTTACGCTCTCATCTGCAACGAATTCAACGGGAGGAGGCACGAACGGTATGTAGTCGTAGTTCTTCTGATGTCCAAGTAACAACGCGTCCAAGTACTTCTTACTCACTGTCACGTCCTCGCGAAACTTTATGTCTCTCGCTTCCACAATTCTGCCAGTTCGAAGATGCAATAGTCGATACCCTGGGGCAGAATGCGCGAATCCAAGTAGCAACGCAGGGTCTGCCTTGGGGCTCAGTTTGTCTTTCCGCTTGGGCATTGGCACGTACACAAACCCGACCGAACCACATACGCGTAACTTGGCCGCGTCCGGCTTCTTGCCATGCAGTTTCTCTGATGGTGTCATGCCGTTCAACGCCTTAGTCGCTCTCATATTGTCAATATCCACGATGTAGCGTAGCACCTCCGGCCACAACTTCGTCGGCAGGTTCGCAGCCTGCATTGTGGTTCTAGTTTTGTTAGCCAACACACCATTCAACTTCTCCACCAGAGCATTCTCCTCCGGCGTGTACGCGTACGTCGGCACGAAGTCAATTCCATTCTGCTCCAGAAACTTCTCTAGCTCAGCATTCACAAATTCACCACCGCCGTCACTTGAAAATGTCTTAATCCTGTGTCCTTTGACGATCAACTTCTTTATCAACGCGATGGTATTTGCGTTCGCGTCACTCTTCTTCTTTACCGGGTAGCACCACTTGTACCTAGAGCCCTCGTCTTGAATCAGCAGAAAGTATCGAGTTCCTCCAGATCCAGGTATGTACTTCCCCATATCGCAGGTGTCCGACATCAAGCGCTCATAATTGACTTTGGTTCTCTTGTCCTTAGCGCTCTTCTTGTACGACATGCGACGCTTCTTCTCAGACATGCAGGTTAGGCACTGAAACTTCTTGTTGAACAGTTCCCTTGGAATGTCCATGCCGTCCACCACATTCCGGTCCATCATACCCTTGATGGCGGATACATTGAGATGTCCCAGCCGCTCCTGCCACAGCATTAGTGGGCTAGCGTCGGCATCCAGCGTCGCCATCACCATGCCAACAGGCAACTCAGTTTCTAACCAGTAGTGAGATCCGTCCTTCACAAATTCCAGTCGACCAATGTCGGAGTCCAGCCAGCACCTTCGGGGAGTCATGTCAGCCGCACTTAACGATGGGGTCCATCCCTCGCTCTCCAATTTGCCCAGGCTAATCAAATTCACAGTCCCTTCAGGCGACAACTCCACGTCCTTGAGCTCCATTTCGGTCATGTCTCCACCATCCATTTTAGGTACTTTCAATTTCACGACACCACACAGAACTCCCTTAGTGATCTCACCAGTCCAGACCTTGAACATGGCCTTGGACTTCTTCACACTTGAGTACATATTCTTGTCCACACACACATGCGTGGAGCTGCGGACTGTGGCAGCTCCACGAGCTTCGCTTGCCCGCCAGCTGCGACTTCACTACCATACCGACCATAGAAAATTCACCGTCTTCCTCGTCGTCACTGCTGCTGCTGCTCGCATACTTACGCACGATCCTCGGCGCATTCTCGTTCAGAATCAGTATGTTAGCTCGAATCCCGGGCTTGTCTTCAGCCTTGGACTTGTTCTTCTTCTTTTTTTGTCCGTCTTCCCAGTTTTTCCTTCTGCTCATCACTCGCCACCTTCTTCGTCTTATTTATGTAGTGCCAGCACTGCGCTCGAATGTGCCCGGCCTTTCCACAATGATAGCACTTACGCTTCTTCCAAGCCCCCCCGCTTCCCTTGAACTTTTTCTCCTTGTCCTTGGGCACGGAGGTCGTACTCATCACCACTTGTGGTGCACCACTGCCTCCGTTCATTGCTTCTGCCATCAGAAGTCGTTTGTCGCGAAGTCGGTGAAACTTTGGTCACGGAGCAGGTGGCGTATAGTGAACCCGAGTTATACGACTACTGAAAAGTAGTTTTCAGTGTCGTACAACGTAGGTGGGCGTGTGGTACCTTGCGGTATCCTCGTGGGTTCGTTACCTTGGAAATATGACCCTCGCCGGAGTCTGAGAGTTTGCAGATGAAGAGAAGTTGAGGCTTCCTTGATGTCTGGTGTCGGAATTCAGGAAATCCTTCCAGGAGCGTTCGGGAGTCGGAGTTTCTGGAAACCAAGCTGGTTACCAGGAAGTCGGCGGTCGGGAAGAGGTTAATATACCAGAGAAAAGTCTGAGATCGGTGTCTGAATATCACAAATTCAGTACCGAAACACTTGACTTTCAGAGATAGACAACCAATATACAGAGTTCAGGAATATGCAAATATATAGCCGTTCTTATTCTTTCTGGGCCCTTGAACGGTGGGCTAATACTCCAGGTCAACTAGGGACTTGTTACCAGACACCTGGTCTGTCTAGTATCCCTTTCACGTTCGCGCACCACCCTCTAATATAGAGGGAAAATATAAACCAATACAATCGGCTATATATAACAGTCTACCTTGCACTCTGAAAACGACTGTCTAGTTTCCAGAGCCTGTCCAAACGAGCAATATGAAATGGGCTACCGCTAGAGACAAAACAAACGACCCAACTAGTATATGGAATAGGCGGGTCCTCTCAGGTCTCTACGTTACCTGATCTCCACCTAAGGGGACTGAATTTGGTGGAGATCACACGGCGTACGTCCTCGACGCAGTGGCTTGAATACCTCTCAAGCGGACTTGTGCAGTAGCAAGCAAATTGAACTCTGTTTATCTTTTATCTTCCTCATAATTCTCATATCTCTCTGGTAACTCTCTTCTTCTTGCCTTCCTTGGCGTTCTTCATGCAGTCAGTCTTCGTATCTCAGGTACACTTGATTCTTGTATGCATCAGGTATCTTGACTTGGTCTCAGTATGCAGTCAGTGCAGCAGATCTCGATGGGTTGACAGGTAGAGACGTCATTACGGGGGATGTGCAGGTCAGGCATCACTTGATTGCGTGACTTGAACTTGGGTTGACTTGGTTTTAGTATGGTCTTGAATCTTCGGTGATTTCAGAGTCTGGTATCCTGGTTTTCAGAGTCTGAAAACATTTTGATTTTCAGAGTCTTAGTCTTCCATAGTGGGAATACCAAAGCCTTGAGTGGGGTGTCAAAGTACGGAGCACCAATGCTCCAACGTACACGAAGATCTTGAGAGGTTGCGCGGGTGCGCGGCGTCCGGCGCGCGATACTTGGTCTCTGTGGGTAAATACTTGTGAATCCTTGAACCATCAATCGTCGCGCTGGACAGTAACGGGATGAGGTCTCTCAGAGATACATTCTTCTGAGAGACTTTCCGCCAGGAATTAGGCACTCATCGTCGGGGAAAGTCCGGTGACCAGACAGAGTGTATTTGACCTTCAGAGTTGTGCACACTCCGAAGTGCACTTCCAGTCTTTTGGGCCCCTTTACAGTCAGGCGAAGGTTCATCCACAATTTCCACATATGTCACACGGGTGCAGCCGCGTCCCAAAATCCCTCTCGCTCGTAACCCATAGTATAACCAATCACCTCGTAACGAAATATCCACCTGTCGCTCGAAAATCGGAAATAGCATCATGTCACGTTCATCCTTCGACCTCAGCGCACTGGTAAACTGCTGAAGGGTCAATGGTGTTCCTTGGCGAACCGGCAGGTCTAACTGTTCCACTATCTCAGGATGCGTCAACATTACGCCCATAGTCAAGACGCGCAACATCTCATCGTCGTCCACTGCATGCGTAGTTCCCATGCTACTCAGTTGTTGTCACAGCCGCACTATACTTGCCCGGTACTCTGTCAGCGTCTGTCCCTTGACATGCTTCGTGTTGTACAGCTGCGCCTTCAGCAGCGCCACGTACGAGTAGTCTCGCTCCGTCTTGTCAGCCACGATGGTGTCCCACATTTCCTTCGCAGTAGCCGTTACACATATCTTGTTTACTTCATCTTCTTGGCACCCGCGTAATCCTCACAGGATCGCTCCCTTGGCCGTCCGATTCTTTTTGTCGAAGATGGCCTGCAGGTCACGGTCCGCAGCGTCTCGCACTTCATCACCGGTCACAACTGCCCACGATTCCCGATCTTCCAGGTATAGTTGTAGCTCCACCTTGTAGAGCTCAAACGTTCCTTCGAACCCCGGAGCCTTTGAACCCCCTCGAAGCGCCTGTTGCGTCGCGGCAACAACTGCACCAGCACCAGCAGCCGCACCTCCACCGCCTCCAACACTCATGTCTTCCTAGTAGTAGTAATTGTCGTTCACAGCCTCGTAGAGCTTTGGGCTCATAACCTAGCAGCTCTTTTGCACGTCTTGTTCTCTGCCGTCCTTGTGTCATGCAGGAACTTCAGCGTCGGCCTTGGGCCGTGAGTCTTCTTCTTGTCACTGCGAAGGTAAGGAAAGGCACGAGTGTGTGTTGTGGGATAAAACCAAAAGTGTATTTGTTCTTACTTGCTTGCCTGTTACCAACAGCAAGAGGAGGAAAGCCATCAGGCATCAAAACCCCATTTAGACTAGGTGTAACGGGGTTACACGGCGCTGTGCGCGATGGCTACACTAGTGTGGTATACACCGGCCGGAGGCACAAGTCACAGATCTGTGTATGACACACCGTGTATCTCACACGTCACATATGTAGCCATTTGTTGGCAGTTAGCTCAGGGCCACACATTACATTTTGACTAGGATTTAGTATGCTAGATACTAAATCCGTTACATTTAGGATTAGGGCGATAAAGACAATAAAAATCAGTTTGCATTTTATACAATTAGTGTTAGTACCTTTATTATAGGGACACTGATTGTGGGAGTCCCGTATTTAGTGGACTACTTGGTTCTTGTATAGAACCGAAGGCTAGTGCCTTGCAAGCAGGACTCTACGAGTCAACTAAACTTCCTCTGTGCGGTGCACCCCTACGCAGCCCCGCTGCATCTGGTAGCACTTGTAGTCAATCCAACCCCTGAGTTGAAGACTATTTCTCTGTGAGAATGGAGCAAGAAGCATACGCCCACTTGACTCCAAGTCAGCAGGACACGCTTAACAAGCTTACGTCCTTGCTAGGCCCTGAAGGTATGGCGCACCTTGCGTCCCAAGGGCCGGAGGCCGTCAACGCGCGCCTCGAGGCATTCGCCTCGTACGAGAACGTTCTCGTTGAGCACATTCAACGGAATGTAAAAGGGGTTACCCCCGCTCCGAGAGCTAAGCCCGTCACGCTCAGCGTGAAGACCTTCCACGGGCAGGAGGGAGAGAACCTCCTGTTGTGGACCCGAGAGGTCGAAATGGCCATGGGGGCCGCTATGCTCCAGTTGGAGGGACAACGCGTGGCGTTTGCCATCTCTAAGCTCGAAGGGCGAGCACGAGAATGGGCTTTGACGTCTGGGACGTCGGTAGAAGCGGCCTTCCCCACGTGGGGCGAGTTAAAGGCCAAGCTCACGCAAGTATTTGCTCCGCCTAACCAGGCATATCGCGTGCGTTCACGCTTCCTCGCATGCCGGCAAGGCAAGAAGGATCTGGTGGACTATGTCCAGGAGCTACGCACGCTCATTGCCGGCATGGCTGCCGATCCTCTACCCGAGGTGGTCACCGTGACTGTCTTCATAGAAGGCTTGCGAGCTGGTGTGGCCAGGACGGAGGTATTCCGTCAGAGCCCCCGCAGCTTCGAGGACGCTGTCAGCGTGGCATTGAATGCCGAACACAACTTTAAGTTGTCGAGGGTCGGTGCTAACAGCACGGGATCCGGTGGACCCGAGCCCATGGACCTCAGCTATGCTGAAGATGAAGTAGCCGAGCTACGAGCTGCGGTGCAGTGTATGAGCACCCGTCGGTGCTACACGTGTGGTAGTCCCACACATCTGAGGCCCAACTGCCCCCTGCGCAAAGAGCGCGTTGGCCAGAATGGCCGAAACCCTGCCGCGGGTCCCGCTTTGGGCTCTGCCCAGGGAAACGTCGGCTCCCAGTAGACGCGGGGCGGTCTACTGGGGAAGAACTGAGTTCTGCAGTGCGTGAGAGGCACTGGGGCTCAGCCCCGAAGAGCTCCGTGCTCTTAAACACGGAACGTGGGAGCAAGCAGGGCTTGCTGGTCGTCCAGGTGGACGTGAAGAGCTTTGAGAAGCCATGGATCGTGTTGATCGATTCGGGGGCGTCTGGCAACTATGTCAGACGCTCCACCGTTGAAGGTAATCAGCAATATGCTGAGGCGCTTCGAGCGCGAAGGGGTGACACAGTCACAGTCCGTCTAGCGACGGGCGTCCGTGTCACGGTGGCCAAGGTCCCCACGGACCTGCGGCTGAAGTTCTTGGACTTCGATAGCGTGGAACGCTGCTTGGTCCTGGACCTGGATTCGAGGTACGACCTCATCCTTGGCATGGTGTGGCTGGAGCGCCACGAGCCATGGATTGATTGGAGGTCGAAGACCCTAGGTGCTACGCACTTCTCTCCTAGTGGAGCTTTGGCGAGTCATGAACCCACCTCTGCTAGGAAGCAGAAGCGCTATTGGCGCGAGCATCGAGCCGAGTCGGCTATGATGCTGGAAGTCGGTGTGTCCGAGTTAGTGGACAGCACCGAGTGCGAGGACCGCAGTCCTGTTGAGCGCGTAGCGCTGGTTGACAGTGAGTCAACGTGTGGGCAAGGCCCACGTAACCCCTGTGGGGCGGCACGTACTCCGCCGAGTGACGCCGGTCATGGACCGTCACTGGATGCCGATGGCATTGGGCCTTATCAGGCCGTGAACTGTGGGGCGGCACGTACTCCGTCGAGCGATACTGGTCTTGGGCCAAGTCGATCGCTGAGTGTCTCTGACACTGGACCTGTTACGGTCATTGGTTGTGCAGCGGCACGTACTCCGCTGAGTGGCATCGGTCGTCGACCGAGTAGGTCGCTGAGTGTCACTGACAATGGGCCTGAAGAGGCCGGAACCTGTGCGGCGGCACGTACTCCGTCTAGAGACGTCGGCGGTAGACCGAGTCAGTCTCTGAGTGTCCCTGACACTGGGCCGGGTAAGGCCAAAACCTGTGCGGCGGCACGTACTCCGCCGAGTAGACGTTCGTCGGCTAGGCGACGACGTCGTAAGGCCCTCAGGGCGAGACGCTATGCGTCTAAGACGCCCGTGACGTTGAGTACCGACGCACGGGAGGGCTGTGGGCAGCTTTACACTCTGGTTGATGGAGTGGACGGCAGTGCCGAAGGCGGTGTCCAGCTGGACAGACTGCCGAGTGTCGACAAACTCCTGGAATTAGAGGAGATGTCGTTCGCCGACTTTGGCGATGCCTTGAAGGCTGGCGAACTCGCCGAGGTGGTCATCGTTCGACCTGAAGAAGAGTTAAACTCATCGTCCGTCGTTGACGAGTCCGTTTTGACCGAGGTCAAGAAGGCGTTGAACGCCAGGAGCGGGTCGGAGATCCTCAAGAACCCCTCGGATCCCTTTTACTCCTTGCTGAAGGAATATGGAGACGTTGTCTCGAAGGAACCACCGAGTGGCTTGCCTCCTGACCGAGGCGTGCGTCATGAGATTGACTTAGTTCCCGGAACTAAATACTGCGTGACCCGGCAGTGGCCTCTTCCCAAAGAGCAATGCGACGTCATTGACGCCTTCTTCCGTGCGAAGCACGCCGCGGGTCTTGTGCGCGAGAGCAAGTCTCCGCACTCCGCACCAACGTTCTGTGTCAGAAAGCCGAATGGCAAGTGGCGTATCGTTCATGCTTTTAATAAGCTCAACGCTGCCACGATCCCGGCACAGACGCCGATCCCTAGGAAGGACGTTCTTCAGAACAACATGGTGGGCTGCACCATGTATAGTGCGCTCGACTTAGTCGATGGCTACTATCAGCTGCTCATGCGAGCCAGCGATATCCCGCTTACAGCGGTGAGCACCCCGAGCGGCATGCTCTGGGAGTGGCTGGTCATGCCCCAAGGGCTGTCGAACGCGCCTGCAACGTTCAATCGTCTAGTGACACAACTGTTCAGGCCCCTGCGGGCATTCGCACAGACGTATTTTGACGACGTGTTCGTCCACAGTCAGGCCGAACACGGCAAGACTGACGTCGAGGTGCACGTGGAACACGTGAGAGCTGTGCTCGAGTGCATGCGCACGAATAAGTTGTACGCCAACGCGGACAAGTGCGTCTTTGGCGCGGAAGAAATCCCTTTCCTAGGGTGCTTCATTGGGAAGCATGGCCTTCGTGCTGATCCAGCAAAGGTCAAGGCCATTGTGGATTGGCCGGTTCCCTTGAACCAGAAGGACTTACGTAAGTGGCTTGGCTTGGCCAACTACTTGCACAAGTACAGCGAGAACTACGCTGAGTTGGCTCGGCCACTGACGGATCTCCTTAAGAAGGATACCGAATGGATGTGGCGTGCTGAGCACGAGAGTGCGTTCACTCACATCAAGGATAGCCTGCTTCAGGCACCAATTCTGGCGTTACCAGATCCCGATCGTCCGTTTATCGTCGTCTGTGACGCCTCGGACTTTGCCATCGGCAGTGCTTTGCTACAAACAGACGCCGAAGGGCGCGAACGCGTTATTGCGTTCGAGTCTCGGCAGCTTAAGGCTGCTGAGAAGAACTATCCAGTTCATGACAAAGAGCTACTTGCGATGAAGTATGCCCTCGTCAAATTCAGGGTTCACCTGCTTGGCTCGAAGCCGTTTGTGATCTACACGGATCATGCGTCGCTACGCACAGCGACACAGTCGCCTCATCTCTCGCAGAGAATGGCCCGATGGCTCTCCTTCTTTGCGGAGTACAACTTCGAGGTGAAGTACAAGCCTGGCAGGCAGAACGTCCTTGCTGACGCGTTATCGCGTCGACCGGACTATGAGTTATCTCATGTCACCTCGGTGACGTCGTCCGTGACGGACATGGTTCGAGCAGCGTACGCTCAGGATGACTCCTGTGTCGCGCTGCTTCAAGCTCTAGGGAGCGATGAGTTTAAGGACTCAAAGGTGACTCTGTCACGACGCCTAAAGGCAAGACTCCAGCGCTATAGCCTGGAAGGCGGCCTGCTGTACTACAGCACGGGTCCGGATGACCCACCACGTGTGATGGTTCCTCACGATGAGGACCTGAAGTATCGTATCCTCTATGAGGCCCACGACACGCCCACAAGTGGCCACCTTGGTCGCGAGAAGACCTACGGCTCGGTGAGCTCCATGTACTGGTGGCCGAAGCTGTACAAGTGGGTCAGCACATATGTGCACACGTGCGAGACGTGTCAGCGGGTTAAACCCTCGCCGCATGCGGCGGCGCCTTTGGCGAGCTTGCCTGTACCCTCTGGGTGTTGGCAGTCCATCAGTATGGACTTTGTGTTCGGACTGCCGAAGGATTCGGCAGGCAACACGGGCGTGGTGGTCTTTGTTGACCGTTCGAGCAAGATGGCTCACTTAGCGGCCGTGCCGGACACCGTCGATGGCGCTGGTACAGCGACGTTCTTTATTGATCGGGTCTTCCGCCAGCATGGGCTGCCGGAGACCATTGTCTCGGATCGAGACCCCCGTTTCACGGGTCAGTTCTGGACGTCCATCTTCAGAGTGCTTGGCACTCGACTGGACATGTCCACGGCGGATCATCCGCAGACCGACGGTCAGACGGAGCGCGTGAATCGCGTCCTGGAGGACATCCTCCGCAGCGTATGCGCTGAGACGCCGAAGCGTTGGAGCGCTATGCTCCCTCTCGTTGAGTTCTCAATGAACAATGCAGTGCATGCCTCCACAGGCTTCACCCCGTTCTACGTAAACGGCCTTGCGCGTCCGCGCGTTCCACTCACCCCGCCACGTGGTGGTCTCGGGCTTAGTGGGGGAGAGGCGGTGCCGTCGCTCGACTCCGAGCTTGCTGATGTCAGCCCTCTTGCTGTTCGAAAGCAAGTCGATGACTTCCTCTCGGTGAGATTGAGCGTATTACGCCGTGTGCGTGACGCGATGGCTGAAAGCCAAAACGTTCAAAAAGAACAAGCTGATGCAAAAGGCAGAGGCAATGTGTGGGAATTTAAGGTCGGTGACCAAGTTCTATTAAACGCTAAGAACCTACCTACACGTGCAGTGTCGGCCGTCTTCAAGACAAAATTGCGCCCGCGCTTCATCGGACCGTTCACGGTCGTGGCCAAGAAGGACCTGGCATACACGCTTGACCTGCCAAAGCGGATGCGAACACATCCTGTGTTCTACGTCGGCTTACTCAAGCCATATCGGGACCCCGCGGGGGTGAGCGCGCAGGCGCTGGCGCCGACGACACGCGCACAGGCTGCGTCATCTGCAGCAGCATCGCCACCTGACCCCGCAGCTCCGCGAGCTGGAGCTCCTGTTGGTGCAGACGAGCAGTCAGGGACTGAGGCCCCTCCAGCCAAGCCATCCGGCTTTCGACCTCCTCCATGTCGTGAGCGAGACGGGCATGCGAATGCCAAACGCTCTCCATGTTCTCCTGAAGAGACTGAGTCCGACTCTGAAGAGTATCGATCGAGCGATCGAGCTGATACCAGGCGCGCTGCGTCAAATAGCGCTCGTCACACTCATCGAGTATCGCACCCCGCAGCGAGTCGGCCTCCTCCGCCGTTGCTCGACGAGCAGGGGACTCCCCATTACCACGTGGAACGCCTGATGGCGCGTCGTCGCCACCGTGGCCGTAACCAGTATCTGGTGAAGTGGCGAGGGTATCCTCATTCCCAAAACTCGTGGGAGTTTGAGGGGCTCCTGAGGCAGGACTGCCCTGACGTCGTGGACGCTTTTGATCGCGAGGATCGGAGGCGCCCGGGGGGCTCGAGGTCGACCACTCGGTCGACACCCGCTTCTCACCACTAGTGTGAGAAGCTGACGGACTAGCGGCTGAGCTCAGGCTCTGGTCCGTGGCTGGCACAGCCAGCGAGTCTCCTTCGGAGACTGGAAGAGCGTCCTGCGAAGCAGGAATAGTGGCCTGAGGGGCAGGAGCCACTGCCGTCGTGTGACGAGGAAAGCGGCCGGGCCGTACGCGTACCTTCGCGTATTGGAAGAGTAGACCTCGGGCGAGGCGGACGTCCACCTCGGAGTAGCTCTCCATGAGCCGATCGAACGACGCGAGCTTCCGTGAAGCCTCGGCCCAGGTGGCCACATGGACCATGTAGTCCCTGGGGGTCTCCCCGGTTTGGAGAAGGAGTGGGTAAGTCTTCATCTGAGGCACAGACTCACGTCGGCGTTGCTTATCCAAGCGTTGCCGATACTCAACGAGTGTGCATACCTGCGGGGTCAGGAAACGCTCATGGAGCCCTTGCCGTTGCTGAGTCTCAGCCACTGTGCGAGGTGCAGCGCCTATGGCGTACCCGTGCAGATTTGGCTGTGCCATTAGCTGCTTCACCTGCTCGGCAGGGTCACGAAGCTCAAAGCCGTAGTCGCGTCGCGACGATTTCCCCACGATGTCCCGAGGAACCGGTCGACGTGACCCCGGAGCGCCGCTCATAGAGGCCTCCTGCGCCTCATCCAGAGGGTTGGTGATAGCACCTTCGATGCCCCCGAGTGGCTCAGGCTCATCACGAGCAGGAAGTGGCGGTGCGTTGCGCAACGCGTTGAGCACGAGGCTCGAGGGTCCCTCCGGGAACGGATTAGGCTGGTGCAGCTGCCGAGGAAGAGTGTAGCGACGCGGGTCGCGTGGAGAGCTTCGCTCATAACCCCGGCTTGTCCGAGCGCTCTCGTGAGCAGGAGACTCTAGGGCATCACCCTGCACGGACTCCTCATAGACCACTTCGACCTCTCCTTCCTCCGTAGGAGAGCGACGTATGTCGCGCATCGGTGATGCTGTCTTGTATTCGTCAAACGACGAGCCGCCACTGTCGCTCGCAGCCGGGCTCCTCATGAGCTTCGCTCCGTAGCGAAGGCGATACGCCGCGAAGTACTCCTTGACGGAGAGCGTGGATAGAGCCGAGGGCTCGGATGAGGAAGCGCTGGGGCGCTGGGGCGGAGGAACCAGGAGGTGAGGCACCCGAGGAGCAGCGTGCTCGCAGAGTCAAATGGGCGAATGTGCTCGTTGAGCCAGCGCGCACGCGCACTCTCGTTGAGAGATTTCCTTTATCGGAAAGTTGCCGGTGACAGGCCTTGACAAGGCAGTTATGTCGGCAGTTGTAGATACGGCGTATCCACGGTTTGGTGGGGGAGGGTGTAACGGGGTTACACGGCGCTGTGCGCGATGGCTACACTAGTGTGGTATACACCGGCCGGAGGCACAAGTCACAGATCTGTGTATGACACACCGTGTATCTCACACGTCACATATGTAGCCATTTGTTGGCAGTTAGCTCAGGGCCACACATTACATTTTGACTAGGATTTAGTATGCTAGATACTAAATCCGTTACATTTAGGATTAGGGCGATAAAGACAATAAAAATCAGTTTGCATTTTATACAATTAGTGTTAGTACCTTTATTATAGGGACACTGATTGCGGGAGTCCCGTATTTAGTGGACTACTTGGTTCTTGTATAGAACCGAAGGCTAGTGCCTTGCAAGCAGGACTCTATGAGTCAACTAAACTTCCTCTGTGCGGTGCACCCCTACGCAGCCCCGCTGCACTAGGGCAGATCACGTCCATCAGAACGGTCCCCACCTTCCCATCACCTGAGTGAAAGGCCTTGACACTGGCGATAGTTCTCTGCGGGTTGCGCCCGAGCCAGACCCGCTCGACTGATAGTATCGTGTCCTTGACTTCATCTTGAATCTCATCCCGAATTTGGGCTCGCAGCTCTATCTCAGCTTGAATTGCCGCCTCATGCTCCGCTTGAGCTCGCTGTTCTTCGCGAATACTTTCCTCGATTTCAGACCGAATTGTTGTAGTCATCTTGGAGCGGATCCTAGCCTCCTCTTCAGCTCGGATTCGTGTGTCCTTTTCCTCAGGAGTTTGCTTTTTAGGTCCACTTGCAGTAGCATTTGTTATGGGACTCCATTTATTGGATAAATGACAAGGAACAAAAGCCAATAGAAAAGGTCAACCATCTTACTACTTTATAAGGTCACTTACTAAGTGACACTAAAATATACCGAGGGATGTTGTTCGTGAGGAGGACGCGTGGCATATTGCGCCCGCTTGTATGTCCTCCTCACTCTTAAACTGACGGTCAAATACCTTAGTCTAATATTTCAGATACGTACTAAGACGTAACGCTTATGGTCAAGGCACACATTAGGAGTGGCCAGATCTTAGGGCTGGAGAAGTTCAATGGAGAGGACTACACCATGTGGAGAGACAAGGTGCTGACTCATATTGAGACGCTGGATGAGACGTACCAGCGAGGGTTGCTGGAAAAGGACCAGCCTAGTGCGACGGTTGTCATGATGGACTTCCTGGACACAACGCCCGAAAAGCCCATCATTTCGGTGGCCGAGGAAATCTCGCAAGAAGAGGCGAAAAAGCAGCGCTGGCGTTACCAACACTGGACAAGAGCCCGCTCAGCACTGTTGAATCTATTCAACCAGGCGTTGTCTAATGTGTTCCTCAGTGGCCTACCGGACCAAGTGTCGAAGATGAATCCATGTGACATCTGGAAGGAGCTTGAGCAGAAGTATGGACTTGGTGATGCAGGGGGGGGGTCATTGAGCTACTCCGTCAGTGGGAGCGCCTAACCGCATCCAACTGGAGCAACCTGGGGACCCTATTCGCCCAGCTCAAGAAGCTCCGAAATGATATCAACCGGAAGATGAGGGCTCTGGTTAACAAGGACATGGTGACCGAACCCTGGTTGTGCATGCAAGTGCTGGCTCTACTCCCAAGTGAATTTTGGGGTAGCTCAGTCAGTATGACGCCAGAGTGGTTTACTATCGAAAATGTTGAAACAAGCCTCCGACGTGTCTTCGCTGAGAGATCCAAGAAGGAAATCTGCATGTTGACGGAGAAACGGCGACCGATGCCCATCAACGTCGCCAAGAAGGTAACTGGCAAAAAGAGGAAGCAAAGTGACGCGCCTTCGTCACAAGAAAGGGAGTGCTTCTACTGCCTTGAGAACGGACACTGGAAGAAGGATTGCCCGGTGATGCTTGCGGACCGAGACCCTAATCGCCCTGGAGGTGCGTTGTTCCGATCGGACATTAACACGGCACCCGGTGCTCGAAAGAAGAAAAAGGTCAACGCCGTCAAGAAATCTGTCAAGTCGACTACCGAAAATGTGACGCGCAGTGGCGTGGTTGAGAGAACACCAGCAGAAGCACTGGCGTTTGACAGTCAACTAGCGAAAGCGATTGAAGATGCTGATGAATTTGAATTCAAAGAAGCTATCCCTACAAGTGACGGGAGCGAAAACGAGGCTCCGATGAACCCGATGGACATCGACGATGAGGTACGGAAAAGATACCCTGCGTATCTTTTGAAGTTGAAGCAACTGAAAGTTACTAACAGTCTGTGGGTGGTTGATACAGGAGCTGGACTCGCTTTAATCTCGGACCAAAGATGGTTCAGCCACATAGGCCAAGGTCAAGCGCATACATTTGAGTATAGAAATGGAGGCACATCTTCTAGTGAGTTACAAGGAACCGTGAAATTTAGTATACTAAAGCCAAGCGGTTACTACAGTAAGATCTCAATAAAGAATGTTGCTTTTGATGAAAAGTGCGGTAGTAATTTAATAAGTGCGTACTACTTAGCAACTCAAGGATACCATCATATTCAAGCAAAGAATGGTGGATTTCTATACTTCATGGATAGTAATAACCGATTCATATTTGCTGCAGTAGCAATCGATGAGGTGTACTATCTTCCAAGCCGACGCTTGAATCTCAATACGAAAGTACTAACAGTTGACAAAAGGAGCCGGGAAAATGTTCAGAAAATGCTAATGGAGTGGCACCTGAGACTAGGTCATGTAGGAAAAGGGCGGCTCATTAACATCCTTACGGGTGGAGTAATCAAAGATACGCCATGTTTACCACGAAATGAGATGGAAAAAGTCGCCTTCTTTTGTCGCACTTGTGAACTAGCGAAATCACGGAGAGTGTCATACAGAAATATGCGAGGAACTATAACATCTGAACCACTGCGCACGTTGCATATGGACTCAATGGTAAAGCTAAAAGTCAATGGATTGTATAATTCTTTGGGTTATAGACATGCCTTGGCAGTGGTAGATGATGCGACTGCTTATAAGTGGTACTTTGTGATGAAATCTCTAAAAGAGGTTGGGAAAATTGTTAAGACCCTTATTAAGCAGTTGGAAAAACAATTCCCATACAAAGTAAAGCGAATAAGGACTGATGGAGGCTCTGAATTCGTGAATGAGATTCTTAAAAGTTATTGTGCCAACAATGGTCTGGTATACCAACAGTCTAATGTGGAATCACAGGAAGAGAACGGATCTGCTGAGAGGGCACACCAGATCATTATGGGGAAGGTTCGATGTGCACTGATTGGATCAGGTATGGCTGCAAAGTGGTGGCCAGAAGTGTAATGGG
>JASMQC010000058.1:117936-169605 GCA_031305395.1 Phytophthora citrophthora
CTCTCAGTGGTCCCTCAACTGGCTACGCCTCCCTGGGTCTTCGCTCCGCCGTCCAAGTCCGGCCTCAGCTTCCTCGTCCCCGCGCGCACGCTGTGTTACAGGTTGGGTGTGGCCGGGTCGTACAGTCATAGAGCGCATATCGAATCTGAGTACCAGGGGCACTGACTTTCAATAGCAGCACATACTGGATCCCAGTATAACCGAACCACCATCTGGCAGCTTCCATCAGACTTGCCCACGTCTGAGATCTTCCAACCTCCACTGCCAGTGTCACCCAATCGGTTACGGTGCGAGGTGCCGGTGCTGGTGCTTGGTTGGGTGTAGATCCCATTGGTCCAAATGTCGCATCAGCCTCCTTGTTCGGGTTGCCAGCTCTTCTCGCGGTCATCGAGCCGCCACTTGCAACCTCGCGTCCATTTCCAGTTGCCGTCAGGAACTCGTACTCGAAAGATCTTGCAGTGCTCTCATGCACTTTGGTCGGAAGGTCAACAATCACGAGACGCCCATCATAGAGGGCGAGAAATCGAAGTGAAATCCGCAGCCCTTCGCCGTCTCCAACGTACTCATTGAAAGCATCAATGGAGACTCCCTCACACACGACATAGGGGTCGATTTCGTCGTCATCTTGATCGAAATAACTTGCAACCGCATCAAGCTCCAGCGCATCGATGGCGACGCGAATATCATTGGCGGTCTTCAAAGTCGTCATGCTTGCTGCAGCTCGTACCTCGTATATAGCTCTGGAAGAACAAAACGAATCCCCGTCGCAGCATGTTCTCTTTCTCGAAAGAAAGCGGGGAGGAAAAACCGGTTGTCATCGTCCGCTCACTGTCCGCTCACTGTCCGCTCAAGCTATGCATCTAGAGTACCCCTAGACACCCTCAGAGACAGCGATGATGTACTACGTAGTATATGGTACTGGTACATACTACTAGTACTTAAGATGTAAATTCATGCAGTCCCCTCCTGCCTCGTTTGAGGTGATGAACAACGATGACAACCGCATGCATGTACGATACACCCAGAGGAGTCCTCTGAGGACCGGGCTCACAGGAGTTCGAGTTGGCGACAGCTTGTTGCCTGCAAGTTGAAGTTGAATTGTGTTGCACCACGCCATATACCTGTCATCAGGGAGATCGCTCCTCCACGACGAGCAGCACCACGAGCCATTGCAGACTGCCGCAAAACACTCACCACCGACCTCGAGATCGTCGTCGTTGTCACTTGTTGTCCGCGGTGGAGCGGATCCGCTAATGCAGCGGACGGAAGTGGACGTTTTTTTGACTGGCTGAAAATGGTCATATCTTTAGTGACATGCCATTAAGTGATATCACTAAGTTAAGTGCGATAGTTCACACGTCACAGATTTACATCAATGATGTGGGCTCCGACGGTGCTGGGGGGAGTAATTGCAGGCGCTGTGTGGCTTCTACTGCGGAAATTAGCGCTGTATCACGGCAGCAAAGAGTAGTATAATGTCCCTATGTTGAGTATACTGCGTTTCAGCTTCCACGTGCGTCTGCATTCGTTGATCTTGTGGGTTTCAGGGGTTTCAGGGATTTCTAGTAGTCTCCCGAGTATTCCTGATGTGGATCAATTACCCGGTTCAGTACTACGAGTGCTGGGCAATAACCCTAGTCGGATGACGCTTCGAGGCACAAACGTTTATATCGTCGGCAGTGGATCACGAAGGCTATTGATCGACTGTAGTGATGGCAATGAAGGATTTGTGAAGAACCTGACGGAAGTGTGTCAACGTCATGGAGTGGACAAGATTTCGGATCTTTTGGTGACTGACGCACGGACACTTGGATCACGTTGGTGGACTGTTGCAATTGAAGCAAAGGTTTCCAGCTCTGAAAGTGTGGAAATACCTCCCTGAAACAGCTAAAGAAGGTGATGGAGATGGAGATCGACGGCTGAGACTGAGCAACAACGAGAGTCGGAGACTGGGGATTCAGGCGTTACAAGATGGACAAGAGTTTCAAGTACCAGGAAGTGAAGGAGTCTTGAGAACAGTGTACACTCCAGGACACTGCAATGATCACGTTTGTTTTGTACTGGATGGAGTGGGGGATCTGAAAGCTCCTGTCTTGTTCTCGGGGGACTGCATCTTGGGCTTTGGCAGTTTGGCAGTTGCATGTTTGACTCACTTGCCGACCTCATGGCATCATTAGCGAAGTTGAAGCAATGTGGAGCTGCTAGTATCTACCCAGGACACGGACCAGTTGTGGACGATGCAGCTGCTAAGATCCTGGAGTACATCACTCACCGTCAGCAGCGTGAGGACGAGATCTTAGCGGTGCTAAAGCAGCACAAGAGACTGACATCGTCCGAGGTTGTGGATAACATTTACGATCCTTTGCCGTACTTGCTGCGTTTATCTGCAAGGAAGGCAACCGAGAAGCACCTGCAGAAAGTTTCTGCAGCAGAAACTGCTGCTGGAATACCGCGTGCAACGTCAAGCTGGATGGTTCCAGGCTGCTACGTACTAGTAGTACAACTTGACAGTGAGCTAAGCAGCACAAGAACAAGAACAGTTATCGGTTGTGTTGGTTTTGTGAGTGGGTTTATAGTGATGGCTGCTCTACATGAACAGAGCAAAATAAATGACGCATGGAACCTGGCCTACTCGACAAACGACCCGATCCGCTTGGTGTTTATGTGTGGCTATTGTTGTGGCTGAGCTGCCGAGCCAGCTTCAACTTGTCTTGGATCTGCTGTCGGGACTGTTCCGCCATGACGTTCATCTTGATAATCTGTGCCATGAGCGAGTCCGTGGTCGGATCTGGAGCATTCTGTTCGTATGCCTTGGGACTGCTAAAGCTGCCGTTGTACGGACCCGAAGACGCGCTATTCAACCGAGCAACGGCCATGGATCCTCTGGCTACTGGCGTCTCCGAGTCTCGCCCCTTGTAGTAATTATCTTCCGGACTGTCAGGTGGCGAGTGACTGTGGCGGCGTTGGCCAGCGTAGCGTGGACCAGCAAAGGCATCTACACTGCGGCTGGATTTCTTAGGCGAAGGTCCATCGTAGATCGTGACAGGTACACCAGGCAACGACGCTGAGCCGGGCTTCACGTGGTTGTTGTGGGTCGGTTGTCCGGGATGTTTGGGAATGGGAGCTGCTCCACCCGCCTGTGCGTATAAAGCTACCTCCTCGTCGTGATCAATCGCATGAATTCACGGTGGTTTCAGACGGCAGTTGAATTGCATGAATCTATAGCAGTGTTTTGTTTCTATTCGAGACTATCGATGACAAGATTCATCACGGTACGTAGGTCGACAACGGCGATTGCATTTACACCATTTGGGAGAGCTGCATTCGCGGGGATCGACAAGATTCGGCGCATGTCGAAGGTGACATTGGCAGCAGCTCCAGCAGCTCTGGGTCGAATTGTTCCCCACGCTGTTGGTCTAATGGTTGGGTGTGACCAAGTCGTACTGTCATATAGCTCATATCGAATCTGAGTACCAGGGGCACTGACTTTCAATAGCAGCACATACTGGATCCCAGTATAACCGAACCACCATTTGGCAGCTTCCATCAGACTTGCCCACGTCTGAGATCTTCCAACCTCCACTGCCAGTGTCACCCAATCTTCAATTGTACGAGGTGCCGGTGCTGGTGCTTGGTTGGGTGTAGATCCCATTGGTCCAAATGTCGCATCAGCCTCCTTGTTCGGGTTGCCAGCTCTTCTCGCGGTCATCGAGCCGCCACTTGCAACCTCGCGTCATTTCCAGTTGCCGTCAGGAACTCGTACTCGAAAGATCTTGCAGTGCTCTCATGCACTGTCGTCGGAAGGTCAACAATCACGAGACGCCCATCATAGAGGGCGAGAAATCGAAGTGAAATCCGCAGCCCTTCGCCGTCTCCAACGTACTCATTGAATGCATCAATGGAGACTCCCTCACACACGACATAGGGGTCGATTTCGTCGTCATCTTGATCGAAATAACTTGCAACCTCATCAAGCTCCAGCGCATCGATGGCGACGCGAATATCATTGGCGGTCTTTAAAGTCGTCATGCTTGCTGCAGCTCGTACCTCGTATATAGCTCTGGAAGAACAAAACGAATCCCCGTCGCAGCATGTTCTCTTTCTCGAAAGAAAGCGGGGAGGAAAAACCGGTTGTCATCGTCCGCTCACTGTCCGCTCACTGTCCGCTCAAGCTATGCATCTAGAGTACCCCTAGACACCCTCAGAGACAGCGATGATGTACTACGTAGTATATGGTACTGGTACATACTACTAGTACTTAAGATGTAAATTCATGCAGTCCCCTCCTGCCTCGTTTGAGGTGATGAACAACGATGACAACCGCATGCATGTACGATACACCCAGAGGAGTCCTCTGAGGACCGGGCTCACAGGAGTTCGAGTTGGCGACAGCTTGTTGCCTGCAAGTTGAAGTTGAATTGTGTTGCACCACGCCATATACCTGTCATCAGGGAGATCGCTCCTCCACGACGAGCAGCACCACGAGCCATTGCAGACTGCCGCAAAACACTCACCACCGACCTCGAGATCGTCGTCGTTGTCACTTGTTGTCCGCGGTGGAGCGGATCCGCTAATGCAGCGGACGGAAGTGGACGTTTTTTTGACTGGCTGAAAATGGTCATATCTTTAGTGACATGCCATTAAGTGATATCACTAAGTTAAGTGCGATAGAGTTCACACGTCACAGATTTACATCAATGATGTGGGCTCCGACGGTGCTGGGGGGAGTAATTGCAGGCGCTGTGTGGCTTCTACTGCGGAAATTAGCGCTGTATCACGGCAGCAAAGAGTAGTATAATGTCCCTATGTTGAGTATACTGCGTTTCAGCTTCCACGTGCGTCTGCATTCGTTGATCTTGTGGGTTTCTGGGGTTTCAGGGATTTCTAGTAGTCTCCCGAGTATTCCTGATGTGGATCAATTACCCGGTTCAGTACTACGAGTGCTGGGCAATAACCCCAGTCGGATGACGCTTCGAGGCACAAACGTTTATATCGTCGGCAGTGGATCACGAAGGCTATTGATCGACTGTAGTGATGGCAATGAAGGATTTGTGAAGAACCTGACGGAAGTGTGTCAACGTCATGGAGTGGACGAGATTTCGGATCTTTTGGTGACTGACGCACGGACACTTGGATCACGTTGGTGGACTGTTGCAATTGAAGCAAAGGTTTCCAGCTCTGAAAGTGTGGAAATACCTCCCTGAAACAGCTAAAGAAGGTGATGGAGATGGAGATCGACGGCTGAGACTGAGCAACAACGAGAGTCGGAGACTGGGGATTCAGGCGTTACAAGATGGACAAGAGTTTCAAGTACCAGGAAGTGAAGGAGTCTTGAGAACAGTGTACACTCCAGGACACTGCAATGATCACGTTTGTTTTGTACTGGATGGAGTGGGGGATCTGAAAGCTCCTGTCTTGTTCTCGGGGGACTGCATCTTGGGCTTTGGCAGTTTGGCAGTTGCATGTTTGACTCACTTGTCGACCTCATGGCATCATTAGCGAAGTTGAAGCAATGTGGAGCTGCTAGTATCTACCCAGGACACGGACCAGTTGTGGACGATGCAGCTGCTAAGATCCTGGAGTACATCACTCACCGTCAGCAGCGTGAGGACGAGATCTTAGCGGTGCTAAAGCAGCACAAGAGACTGACATCGTCCGAGGTTGTGGATAACATTTACGATCCTTTGCCGTACTTGCTGCGTTTATCTGCAAGGAAGGCAACCGAGAAGCACCTGCAGAAAGTTTCTGCAGCAGAAACTGCTGCTGGAATACCGCGTGCAACGTCAAGCTGGATGGTTCCAGGCTGCTACGTACTAGTAGTACAACTTGACAGTGAGCTAAGCAGCACAAGAACAAGAACAGTTATCGGTTGTGTTGGTTTTGTGAGTGGGTTTATAGTGATGGCTGCTCTACATGAACAGAGCAAAATAAATGACGCATCGAACCTGGTCTACTCGACAAACGACCCGATCCGCTTGGTGTTTATGTGTGGCTATTGTTGTGGCTGAGCTGCCGAGCCAGCTTCAAGTTGTCTTGGATCTGCTGTCGGGACTGTTCCGCCATGACGTTCATCTTGATAATCTGTGCCATGAGCGAGTCCGTGGTCGGATCTGGAGCATTCTGTTCGTATGCCTTGGGACTGCTAAAGCTGCCGTTGTACGGACCCGAAGACGCGCTATTCAACCGAGCAACGGCCATGGATCCTCTGGCTACTGGCGTCTCCGAGTCTCGCCCCTTGTAGTAATTATCTTCCGGACTGTCAGGTGGCGAGTGACTGTGGCGGCGTTGGCCAGCGTAGCGTGGACCAGCAAAGGCATCTACACTGCGGCTGGATTTCTTAGGCGAAGGTCCATCGTAGATCGTGACAGGTACACCAGGCAACGACGCTGAGCCGGGCTTCACGTGGTTGTTGTGGGTCGGTTGTCCGGGATGTTTGGGAATGGGAGCTGCTCCACCCGCCTGTGCGTATAAAGCTACCTCCTCGTCGTGCTGAGGAAATGGACACACGAATCCGAGCAGAAGAGGAGGCTAGGATCCGCTCCAAGATGACTACAACAATTCGGTCTGAAATCGAGGAAAGTATTCGTGAAGAACAGCGAGCTAAAGCGGAGCATGAGGCGGCAATTCAAGCTGAGATAGAGCTGTGGGCCCAAATTCGAGATGAGATTCAAGATGAAGTCAAGGACAAGATACGAGCGGAAATTCGGAAGGAATTGCTCGGAGAAGAGTTGAAAAAAGCTTGAGTCATCCGCTTCTTCTTTAGTTCTACGTCTGGAAGTGGTCACATGCCTACCAAGCCAACATTTGCGATGCCAGTCATCTAAAGAAGAATCCATAAAAGCGAGAAAGTCTTGTGATCTTTTTAAATATTTAAAAAGATGCGTGAAGTTGAATTGACACTGGCGATGCAGAAATTACCCCACAAAGCTTTTAAGGAAAAAGGAACGAGATTTCTGGAAAGGTGTAAAACGGAGGCAATTCCATCAATCATGAGAATTCCGCGACTGTTGCCTACGATTTTTCATTTTGTAAGCGACTATGGCTCCCAAGTCCCGCGAAGAAGTCTGGAATTCGAATCCATCGGAATGGCACGACAAGTACCACGGGGTTGGAGATTTTTGCAAGAGGGCGAAGGTATACTATTGCAGAAGCGGACGTTGGGCTAACTTCGACTGGCTGCTTGCTAACTGCGATGCACCATTATCCACCGAGGCAATGGATTTAGCAGCAACCAATGGATTCTACAACAACGTGGTTTGGTTTCATGAGCATCGGTTCGAAGGTTGCACGACAGCAGCAATGGATCGAGCAGCAACGCATGGCCATCTTAAAACTGTCCAGTATCTTCACGAAAATCGTAATGAAGGCTGCACAACTGCTGCCATGGATGGAGCTGCCACCAACAACCACCTTGCCACTGTTGTATGGCTTCATCAAAATCGTTCCGAAGGATGCACCACTGCTGCTATGGATGGAGCTGCGACGAATGGACACCTCGAGATGGTCAAGTGGCTGAATGAAAACCGCACTGAAGGATGCACCACTGCCGCTATGACCGAATCGTGTGAAGATACTTCACCACTTCAAGGTGACTATTCTCAGCAGCAACGGTAATCGCAGCATTCGTAGACACTTGGTTAACTTCATTCACCAAATACTCGACAATCTCCGAATATCCTTTGGACGCAGCGTTGACCATAGCAGCCGGAGTGCAGCCTACAGCGAAGTTCTCATTCACCCACTTGACAGCGGCTAAAAGTCCTTTTCCTGCCGCGTTGTCCATTGCTGCAGTGGAACAGCCTTCAGATCGATTTTCTTTCAACCAACGAGCTACAAGCACATGGCTATTGCTGACTGCGCCATCCACGGAAAGCTGTACTGCCGAGGCAATTTTGCTTGCAAAGAAGAATGGCCACTCGGATATCGTCAAGTTTCTACTGCAGCATGAAGAATGTCGTGTGGCGTACGAGACAGAAAATGCCAAGGCGCTTGCTGACAGAACGCGTACTGTTGTTTGGCGTTTCCTCTGGCTTTTGCTCTTCGTAGTTCGCTTCGTCTCAGGCTTGCTCTCTCTGAATTATTTATCTTTTGCTGTTGTTCGCCAAGCTGAGGCTAATGCTACTGCAAGTGGAACCAAAAAGCAAACTCCTCAATCAAACGAATTCACGGTGGTTTCAGACTGCAGTTGAACCGCATGAATCGATGGCACTGCTTTTTTCTATCGAAGGCTACGGATGACTTGATTCATCACGGTACGTAGATCGACAACGGCGATTGCATTTACACCATTTGGGAGAGCTGCATTCGCGGGGATCGACAAGATTCGGCGCATGTCGAAGGTGACATTGGCAGCAGCTCCAGCAGCTGCGTGTCGAAATGTTCCCCACGCTGTTGGTCTAATGGTTGGGTGTGGCCGGGTCGTACAGTCATAGAGCGCATATCGAATCTGAGTACCAGGGGCACTGACTTTCAATAGCAGCACATACTGGATCCCAGTATAACCGAACCACCATCTGGCAGCTTCCATCAGACTTGCCCACGTCTGAGATCTTCCAACCTCCACTGCCAGTGTCACCCAATCTTCAATTGTACGAGGTGCCGGTGCTGGTGCTTGGTTGGGTGTAGATCCCATTGGTCCAAATGTCGCATCAGCCTCCTTGTTCGGGTTGCCAGCTCTTCTCGCGGTCATCGAGCCGCCACTTGCAACCTCGCGTCCATTTCCAGTTGCCGCCAGGAACTCGGACTCGAAAGATCTTGCAGTGCTCTCATGCACTGTCGTCGGAAGGTCAACAATCACGAGACGCCCACCATCAAGGGCGAGAAATCGAAGTGAAATCCGCAGCCCTTCGCCGTCTCCAACGTACTCATTGAATGCATCAATGGAGACTCCCTCACACACGACATAGGGGTCGATTTCGTCGTCATCTTGATCGAAATAACTTGCAACCTCATCAAGCTCCAGCGCATCGATGGCGACGCGAATATCATCGGCGGTCTTTAAAGTCGTCATGCTTGCTGCAGCTCGTACCTCGTATATAGCTCTGGAAGAACAAAACGAATCCCCGTCGCAGCATGTTCTCTTTCTCGAAAGAAAGCGGGGAGGAAAAACCGGTTGTCATCGTCCGCTCACTGTCCGCTCACTGTCCGCTCAAGCTATGCATCTAGAGTACCCCTAGACACCCTCAGAGACAGCGATGATGTACTACGTAGTATATGGTACTGGTACATACTACTAGTACTTAAGATGTAAATTCATGCAGTCCCCTCCTGCCTCGTTTGAGGTGATGAACAACGATGACAACCGCATGCATGTACGATACACCCAGAGGAGTCCTCTGAGGACCGGGCTCACAGGAGTTCGAGTTGGCGACAGCTTGTTGCCTGCAAGTTGAAGTTGAATTGTGTTGCACCACGCCATATACCTGTCATCAGGGAGATCGCTCCTCCACGACGAGCAGCACCACGAGCCATTGCAGACTGCCGCAAAACACTCACCACCGACCTCGAGATCGTCGTCGTTGTCACTTGTTGTCCGCGGTGGAGCGGATCCGCTAATGCAGCGGACGGAAGTGGACGTTTTTTTGACTGGCTGAAAATGGTCATATCTTTAGTGACATGCCATTAAGTGATATCACTAAGTTAAGTGCGATAGAGTTCACACGTCACAGATTTACATCAATGATGTGGGCTCCGACGGTGCTGGGGGGAGTAATTGCAGGCGCTGTGTGGCTTCTACTGCGGAAATTAGCGCTGTATCACGGCAGCAAAGAGTAGTATAATGTCCCTATGTTGAGTATACTGCGTTTCAGCTTCCACGTGCGTCTGCATTCGTTGATCTTGTGGGTTTCAGGGGTTTCAGGGATTTCTAGTAGTCTCCCGAGTATTCCTGATGTGGATCAATTACCCGGTTCAGTACTACGAGTGCTGGGCAATAACCCCAGTCGGATGACGCTTCGAGGCACAAACGTTTATATCGTCGGCAGTGGATCACGAAGGCTATTGATCGACTGTAGTGATGGCAATGAAGGATTTGTGAAGAACCTGACGGAAGTGTGTCAACGTCATGGAGTGGACGAGATTTCGGATCTTTTGGTGACTGACGCACGGACACTTGGATCACGTTGGTGGACTGTTGCAATTGAAGCAAAGGTTTCCAGCTCTGAAAGTGTGGAAATACCTCCCTGAAACAGCTAAAGAAGGTGATGGAGATGGAGATCGACGGCTGAGACTGAGCAACAACGAGAGTCGGAGACTGGGGATTCAGGCGTTACAAGATGGACAAGAGTTTCAAGTACCAGGAAGTGAAGGAGTCTTGAGAACAGTGTACACTCCAGGACACTGCAATGATCACGTTTGTTTTGTACTGGATGGAGTGGGGGATCTGAAAGCTCCTGTCTTGTTCTCGGGGGACTGCATCTTGGGCTTTGGCAGTTTGGCAGTTGCATGTTTGACTCACTTGCCGACCTCATGGCATCATTAGCGAAGTTGAAGCAATGTGGAGCTGCTAGTATCTACCCAGGACACGGACCAGTTGTGGACGATGCAGCTGCTAAGATCCTGGAGTACATCACTCACCGTCAGCAGCGTGAGGACGAGATCTTAGCGGTGCTAAAGCAGCACAAGAGACTGACATCGTCCGAGGTTGTGGATAACATTTACGATCCTTTGCCGTACTTGCTGCGTTTATCTGCAAGGAAGGCAACCGAGAAGCACCTGCAGAAAGTTTCTGCAGCAGAAACTGCTGCTGGAATACCGCGTGCAACGTCAAGCTGGATGGTTCCAGGCTGCTACGTACTAGTAGTACAACTTGACAGTGAGCTAAGCAGCACAAGAACAAGAACAGTTATCGGTTGTGTTGGTTTTGTGAGTGGGTTTATAGTGATGGCTGCTCTACATGAACAGAGCAAAATAAATGACGCATGGAACCTGGCCTACTCGACAAACGACCCGATCCGCTTGGTGTTTATGTGTGGCTATTGTTGTGGCTGAGCTGCCGAGCCAGCTTCAAGTTGTCTTGGATCTGCTGTCGGGACTGTTCCGCCATGACGTTCATCTTGATAATCTGTGCCATGAGCGAGTCCGTGGTCGGATCTGGAGCATTCTGTTCGTATGCCTTGGGACTGCTAAAGCTGCCGTTGTACGGACCCGAAGACGCGCTATTCAACCGAGCAACGGCCATGGATCCTCTGGCTACTGGCGTCTCCGAGTCTCGCCCCTTGTAGTAATTATCTTCCGGACTGTCAGGTGGCGAGTGACTGTGGCGGCGTTGGCCAGCGTAGCGTGGACCAGCAAAGGCATCTATACTGCGGCTGGATTTCTTAGGCGAAGGTCCATCGTAGATCGTGACAGGTACACCAGGCAACGACGCTGAGCCGGGCTTCACGTGGTTGTTGTGGGTCGGTTGTCCGGGATGTTTGGGAATGGGAGCTGCTCCACCCGCCTGTGCGTATAAAGCTACCTCCTCGTCGTGATCAATCGCATGAATTCACGGTGGTTTCACAGACTGCAGTAGAATTGCACGAATCCATAGCAGTGTTTTGTTTCTATTCGAGACTATCGATGACTAGATTCATCACGGTACGTAGGTCGACAACGGCGATTGCATTTACACCATTTGGGAGAGCTGCATTCGCGGGGATCGATAGAATTCGGCGCATGTCGAAGGTGACATTGGCAGCAGCTCCAGCAGCTCTGGGTCGAATTGTTCCCCACGCTGTTGGTCTAATGGTTGGGTGTGGCCGGGTCGTACTGTCATATAGCTCATATCGAATCTGAGTACCAGGGGCACTGACTTTCAATAGCAGCACATACTGGATCCCAGTATAACCGAACCACCATCTGGCAGCTTCCATCAGACTTGCCCACGTCTGAGATCTTCCAACCTCCACTGCCAGTGTCACCCAATCTTCAATTGTACGAGGTGCCGGTGCTGGTGCTTGGTTGGGTGTAGATCCCATTGGTCCAAATGTCGCATCAGCCTCCTTGTTCGGGTTGCCAGCTCTTCTCGCGGTCATCGAGCCGCCACTTGCAACCTCGCGTCTATTTCCAGTTGCCGCCAGGAACTCGGACTTGAATTCTTCTGCAGTACTCTCATGCACTGTCGTCGGAAGGTCAACAATCACGAGACGCCCATCATAGAGGGCGAGAAATCGAAGCGAAATCCGCAGCCCTTCGCCGTCTCCAACGTACTCATTGAAAGCATCAATGGAGACTCCCTCACACACGACATAGGGGTCGATTTCGTCGTCATCTTGATCGAAATAACTTGCAACCTCATCAAGCTCCAGCGCATCGATGGCGACGCGAATATCATCGGCGGTCTTTAAAGTCGTCATGCTTGCTGCAGCTCGTACCTCGTATATAGCTCTGGAAGAACAAAACGAATCCCCGTCGCAGCAAGTGTTCTCTTTCTCGAAATGGGAAAGGAAAGCGGGGAGGAAAAACCGTCCGCTCGTCCGCTCGTCCGCTCACTGTCCGCTCACGCTATGCATAAAAAGGCATCTAGAGTACCCCTCAGAGACAGCGATGATGTACCATACCATAGTACATACTTCAGAACATGTATACAATATCATGCAGTCCCTCGTTTGAGGTGATGAACAACGATGACAACCGCATGCATGTACGATACACCCAGAGGAGTCCTCTGAGGACCGGGCTCACAGGAGTTCGAGTTGGCGACAGCTTGTTGCCTGCAAGTTGAAGTTGAATTGTGTTGCACCACGCCATATACCTGTCATCAGGGAGATCGCTCCTCCACAACGAGCAGCACCACGAGCCATTGCAGACTGCCGCAAAACACTCACCACCGACCTCGAGATCGTCGTCGTTGTCACTTGTTGTCCGCGGTGGAGCGGATCCGCTAATGCAGCGGACGGAAGTGGACGTTTTTTTGACTGGCTGAAAATGGTCACATCTTTAGTGACATGCCATTAAGTGATATCACTAAGTTAAGTGCGATAGAGTTCACACGTCACAGATCTACGTCAATGATGTGGGCTCCGACGGTGCTGGGGGGAGTAATTGCAGGCGCTGTGTGGCTTCTACTGCGGAAATTAGCGCTGTATCACGGCAGCAAAGAGTAGTATAATGTCCCTATGTTGAGTATACTGCGTTTCAGCTTCCACGTGCGTCTGCATTCGTTGATCTTGTGGGTTTCTGGGGTTTCAGGGGTTTCTAGTAGTCTCCCGAGTATTCCTGATGTGGATCAATTACCCGGTTCAGTACTACGAGTGCTGGGCAATAACCCTAGTCGGATGACGCTTCGAGGCACAAACGTTTATATCGTCGGCAGTGGATCACGAAGGCTATTGATCGACTGTAGTGATGGCAATGAAGGATTTGTGAAGAACCTGACGGAAGTGTGTCAACGTCATGGAGTGGACGAGATTTCGGATCTTTTGGTGACTGACGCACGGACACTTGGATCACGTTGGTGGACTGTTGCAATTGAAGCAAAGGTTTCCAGCTCTGAAAGTGTGGAAATACCTCCCTGAAACAGCTAAAGAAGGTGATGGAGATGGAGATCGACGGCTGAGACTGAGCAACAACGAGAGTCGGAGACTGGGGATTCAGGCGTTACAAGATGGACAAGAGTTTCAAGTACCAGGAAGTGAAGGAGTCTTGAGAACAGTGTACACTCCAGGACACTGCAATGATCACGTTTGTTTTGTACTGGATGGAGTGGGGGATCTGATAGCTCCTGTCTTGTTCTCGGGGGACTGCATCTTGGGCTTTGGCAGTTTGGCAGTTGCATGTTTGACACACTTGTCGACCTCATGGCATCATTAGCGAAGTTGAAGCAATGTGGAGCTGCTAGTATCTACCCAGGACACGGACCAGTTGTGGACGATGCAGCTGCTAAGATCCTGGAGTACATCACTCACCGTCAGCAGCGTGAGGACGAGATCTTAGCGGTGCTAAAGCAGCACAAGAGACTGACATCGTCCGAGGTTGTGGATAACATTTACGATCCTTTGCCGTACTTGCTGCGTTTATCTGCAAGGAAGGCAACCGAGAAGCACCTGCAGAAAGTTTCTGCAGCAGAAACTGCTGCTGGAATACCGCGTGCAACGTCAAGCTGGATGGTTCCAGGCTGCTACGTACTAGTAGTACAACTTGACAGTGAGCTAAGCAGCACAAGAACAAGAACAGTTATCGGTTGTGTTGGTTTTGTGAGTGGGTTTATAGTGATGGCTGCTCTACATGAACAGAGCAAATAAATGACGCATGGAACCTGGCCTACTCGACAAACGACCCGATCCGCTTGGTGTTTATGTGTGGCTATTGTTGTGGCTGAGCTGCCGAGCCAGCTTCAAGTTGTCTTGGATCTGCTGTCGGGACTGTTCCGCCATGACGTTCATCTTGATAATCTGTGCCATGAGCGAGTCCGTGGTCGGATCTGGAGCATTCTGTTCGTATGCCTTGGGACTGCTAAAGCTGCCGTTGTACGGACCCGAAGACGCGCTATTCAACCGAGCAACGGCCATGGATCCTCTGGCTACTGGCGTCTCCGAGTCTCGCCCCTTGTAGTAATTATCTTCCGGACTGTCAGGTGGCGAGTGACTGTGGCGGCGTTGGCCAGCGTAGCGTGGACCAGCAAAGGCATCTATACTGCGGCTGGATTTCTTAGGCGAAGGTCCATCGTAGATCGTGACAGGTACACCAGGCAACGACGCTGAGCCGGGCTTCACGTGGTTGTTGTGGGTCGGTTGTCCGGGATGTTTGGGAATGGGAGCTGCTCCACTCGCCTGTGCGTATAAAGCTACCTCCTCGTCGTGCTGAGGAAATGGACACACGAATCCGAGCAGAAGAGGAGGCTAGGATCCGCTCCAAGATGACTACAACAATTCGGTCTGAAATCGAGGAAAGTATTCGTGAAGAACAGCGAGCTAAAGCAGAGCATGAGGCTGCAATTCAAGCTGAGATAGAGCTGTGGGCCCAAATTCGAGATGAGATTCAAGATGAAGTCAAGGACAAGATACGAGCGGAAATTCGGAAGGAATTGCTTGGAGAAGAGTTGAAAAAAAGCTTGAGTCATCCGCTTCTTCTTTAGTTCTACGTCTGGAAGTGGTCACATGCCTACCAAGCCAACATTTGCGATGCCAGTCATCTAAAGAAGAATCCATAAAAGCGAGAAAGTTTTGTGATCTTTTTAAATATTTAAAAAGATGCGTGAAGTTGAATTGACACTGGCGATGCAGAAATTACCCCACAAAGCTTTTAAGGAAAAAGGAACGAGATTTCTGGAAAGGTGTAAAACGGAGGCAATTCCATCAATCATGAGAATTCCGCGACTGTTGCCTACGATTTTTCATTTTGTAAGCGACTATGGCTCCCAAGTCCCGCGAAGAAGTCTGGAATTCGAATCCATCGGAATGGCACGACAAGTACCACGGGGTTGGAGATTTTTGCAAGAGGGCGAAGGTATACTATTGCAGAAGCGGACGTTGGGCTAGCTTCGACTGGCTGCTTGCTAACTGCGATGCACCATTATCCACCGAGTCAATGGATTTAGCAGCAACCAATGGATTCTACAACAACGTGGTTTGGTTTCATAAGCATCGGTTCGAAGGTTGCACGACAGCAGCAATGGATGGAGCAGCAACGCATGGCCATCTTAAAACTGTCCAGTATCTTCACGAAAATCGTAATGAAGGCTGCACAACTGCTGCCATGGATGGAGCTGCGACGAATGGACACCTCGAGATGGTCAAGTGGCTGAATGAAAACCGCACTGAAGGATGCACCACTGCCGCTATGACCGAATCGTGTGAAGATACTTCACCACTTCAAGGTGACCATTCTCAGCAGCAACGGTAATCGCAGCATTCGTAGACACTTGGTTAACTTCATTCACCAAATACTTGACAATCTCCGAATATCCTTTGGACGCAGCGTTGACCATAGCAGCCGGAGTGCAGCCTACAGCGAAGTTCTCATTCACCCACTTGACAGCGGCTAAAAGTCCTTTTCCAGCCGCATTGTCCATTGCTGCAGTGGAACAGCCTTCAGATCGATTTTCTTTCAACCAACGAGCTACAAGCACATGGCTATTGCTGACTGCGCCATCCACGGAAAGCTGTACTGCCGAGGCAATTTTGCTTGCAAAGAAGAATGGCCACTCGGATATCGTCAAGTTTCTACTGCAGCATGAAGAATGTCGTGTGGCGTACGAGACAGAAAATGCCAAGGCGCTTGCTGACAGAACGCGTACTGTTGTTTGGCGTTTCCTCTGGCTTTTGCTCTTCGTAGTTCGCTTCGTCTCAGGCTTGCTCTCTCTGAATTATTTATCTTTTACTGTTGTTCGCCAAGCTGAGGCTAACACTACTGCAAGTGGAACCAAAAAGCAAACTCCTCAATCAAATGAATTCACGGTGGTTTCAGACTGCAGTTGAACCGCATGAATCGATGGCAGTGTTTTGTTTCTATTCGAGACTATCGATGACAAGATTCATGATGATGGGCAGATCGACAACGGCGATTGCATTTACACCATTTGGGAGAGCTGCATTCGCGGGGATCGACAAGATTCGGCGCATGTCGAAGGTGACATTGGCAGCAGCTCCAGCAGCTCTGGGTCGAATTGTTCCCCACGCTGTTGGTCTAATGGTTGGGTGTGGCCGGGCCGTACAGTCATAGAGCGCATATCGAATCTGAGTACCAGGGGCACTGACTTTCAATAGCAGCACATACTGGATCCCAGTATAACCGAACCACCATCTGGCAGCTTCCATCAGACTTGCCCACGTCTGAGATCTTCCAACCTCCACTGCCAGTGTCACCCAATCTTCAATTGTACGAGGTGCCGGTGCTGGTGCTTGGTTGGGTGTAGATCCCATTGGTCCAAATGTCGCATCAGCCTCCTTGTTCGGGTTGCCAGCTCTTCTCGCGGTCATCGAGCCGCCACTTGCAACCTCGCGTCTATTTCCAGTTGCCGCCAGGAACTCGGACTTGAATTCTTCTGCAGTACTCTCATGCACTGTCGTCGGAAGGTCAACAATCACGAGACGCCCATCATAGAGGGCGAGAAATCGAAGTGAAATCCGCAGCCCTTCGCCGTCTCCAACGTACTCATTGAAAGCATCAATGGAGACTCCCTCACACACGACATAGGGGTCGATTTCGTCGTCATCTTGATCGAAATAACTTGCAACCGCATCAAGCTCCAGCGCATCGATGGCGACGCGAATATCATTGGCGGTCTTCAAAGTCGTCATGCTTGCTGCAGCTCGTACCTCGTATATAGCTCTGGAAGAACAAAACGAATCCCCGTCGCAGCAAGTGTTCTCTTTCTCGAAATGGGAAAGGAAAGCGGGGAGGAAAAACCGTCCGCTCGTCCGCTCGTCCGCTCACTGTCCGCTCACGCTATGCATAAAAAGGCATCTAGAGTACCCCTCAGAGACAGCGATGATGTACCATACCATAGTACATACTTCAGAACATGTATACAATATCATGCAGTCCCTCGTTTGAGGTGATGAACAACGATGACAACCGCATGCATGTACGATACACCCAGAGGAGTCCTCTGAGGACCGGGCTCACAGGAGTTCGAGTTGGCGACAGCTTGTTGCCTGCAAGTTGAAGTTGAATTGTGTTGCACCACGCCATATACCTGTCATCAGGGAGATCGCTCCTCCACAACGAGCAGCACCACGAGCCATTGCAGACTGCCGCAAAACACTCACCACCGACCTCGAGATCGTCGTCGTTGTCACTTGTTGTCCGCGGTGGAGCGGATCCGCTAATGCAGCGGACGGAAGTGGACGTTTTTTTTGACTGGCTGAAAATGGTCATATCTTTAGTGACATGCCATTAAGTGATATCACTAAGTTAAGTGCGATAGAGTTCACACGTCACAGATCTACGTCAATGATGTGGGCTCCGACGGTGCTGGGGGGAGTAATTGCAGGCGCTGTGTGGCTTCTACTGCGGAAATTAGCGCTGTATCACGGCAGCAAAGAGTAGTATAATGTCCCTATGTTGAGTATACTGCGTTTCAGCTTCCACGTGCGTCTGCATTCGTTGATCTTGTGGGTTTCTGGGGTTCAGGGATTTCTAGTAGTCTCCCGAGTATTCCTGATGTGGATCAATTACCCGGTTCAGTACTACGAGTGCTGGGCAATAACCCCAGTCGGATGACGCTTCGAGGCACAAACGTTTATATCGTCGGCAGTGGATCACGAAGGCTATTGATCGACTGTAGTGATGGCAATGAAGGATTTGTGAAGAACCTGACGGAAGTGTGTCAACGTCATGGAGTGGACGAGATTTCGGATCTTTTGGTGACTGACGCACGGACACTTGGATCACGTTGGTGGACTGTTGCAATTGAAGCAAAGGTTTCCAGCTCTGAAAGTGTGGAAATACCTCCCTGAAACAGCTAAAGAAGGTGATGGAGATGGAGATCGACGGCTGAGACTGAGCAACAACGAGAGTCGGAGACTGGGGATTCAGGCGTTACAAGATGGACAAGAGTTTCAAGTACCAGGAAGTGAAGGAGTCTTGAGAACAGTGTACACTCCAGGACACTGCAATGATCACGTTTGTTTTGTACTGGATGGAGTGGGGGATCTGATAGCTCCTGTCTTGTTCTCGGGGGACTGCATCTTGGGCTTTGGCAGTTTGGCAGTTGCATGTTTGACTCACTTGCCGACCTCATGGCATCATTAGCGAAGTTGAAGCAATGTGGAGCTGCTAGTATCTACCCAGGACACGGACCAGTTGTGGACGATGCAGCTGCTAAGATCCTGGAGTACATCACTCACCGTCAGCAGCGTGAGGACGAGATCTTAGCGGTGCTAAAGCAGCACAAGAGACTGACATCGTCCGAGGTTGTGGATAACATTTACGATCCTTTGCCGTACTTGCTGCGTTTATCTGCAAGGAAGGCAACCGAGAAGCACCTGCAGAAAGTTTCTGCAGCAGAAACTGCTGCTGGAATACCGCGTGCAACGTCAAGCTGGATGGTTCCAGGCTGCTACGTACTAGTAGTACAACTTGACAGTGAGCTAAGCAGCACAAGAACAAGAACAGTTATCGGTTGTGTTGGTTTTGTGAGTGGGTTTATAGTGATGGCTGCTCTACATGAACAGAGCAAATAAATGACGCATGGAACCTGGCCTACTCGACAAACGACCCGATCCGCTTGGTGTTTATGTGTGGCTATTGTTGTGGCTGAGCTGCCGAGCCAGCTTCAAGTTGTCTTGGATCTGCTGTCGGGACTGTTCCGCCATGACGTTCATCTTGATAATCTGTGCCATGAGCGAGTCCGTGGTCGGATCTGGAGCATTCTGTTCGTATGCCTTGGGACTGCTAAAGCTGCCGTTGTACGGACCCGAAGACGCGCTATTCAACCGAGCAACGGCCATGGATCCTCTGGCTACTGGCGTCTCCGAGTCTCGCCCCTTGTAGTAATTATCTTCCGGACTGTCAGGTGGCGAGTGACTGTGGCGGCGTTGGCCAGCGTAGCGTGGACCAGCAAAGGCATCTACACTGCGGCTGGATTTCTTAGGCGAAGGTCCATCGTAGATCGTGACAGGTACACCAGGCAACGACGCTGAGCCGGGCTTCACGTGGTTGTTGTGGGTCGGTTGTCCGGGATGTTTGGGAATGGGAGCTGCTCCACCCGCCTGTGCGTATAAAGCTACCTCCTCGTCGTGATCAATCGCATGAATTCACGGTGGTTTCAGACGGCAGTTGAATTGCATGAATCTATAGCAGTGTTTTGTTTCTATTCGAGACTATCGATGACAAGATTCATGATGATGCGCAGATCGACAACGGCGATTGCATTTACACCATTTGGGAGAGCTTGGTTCGCGGGGATCGACAAGATTCGGCGCATGTCGAAGGTGACATTGGCAGCAGCTCCAGCAGCTGCGTGTCGAAATGTTCCCCACGCTGTTGGTCTAATGGTTGGGTGTGGCCGGGTCGTACTGTCATATAGCTCATATCGAATCTGAGTACCAGGGGCACTGACTTTCAATAGCAGCACATACTGGATCCCAGTATAACCGAACCACCATCTGGCAGCTTCCATCAGACTTGCCCACATCTGGGATCTTCCAACCTCCACTGCCAGTGTCACCCAATCTTCAATTGTACGAGGTGCCGGTGCTGGTGCTTGGTTGGGTGTAGATCCCATTGGTCCAAATGTCGCATCAGCCTCCTTGTTCGGGTTGCCAGCTCTTTCCGCGGTCATCGAGCCGCGACTTGCAACCTCGCGTCTATTTCCAGTTGCCGCCAGGAACTCGGACTCGAAAGATCTTGCAGTGCTCTCATGCACTGTCGTCGGAAGGTCAACAATCACGAGACGCCCATCATAGAGGGCGAGAAATCGAAGTGAAATCCGCAGCCCTTCGCCGTCTCCAACGTACTCATTGAAAGCATCAATGGAGACTCCCTCACACACGACATAGGGGTCGATTTCGTCGTCATCTTGATCGAAATAACTTGCAACCTCATCAAGCTCCAGCGCATCGATGGCGACGCGAATATCATTGGCGGTCTTCAAAGTCGTCATGCTTGCTGCAGCTCGTACCTCGTATATAGCTCTGGAAGAACAAAACGAATCCCCGTCGCAGCAAGTGTTCTCTTTCTCGAAATGGGAAAGGAAAGCGGGGAGGAAAAACCGTCCGCTCGTCCGCTCGTCCGCTCACTGTCCGCTCACGCTATGCATAAAAAGGCATCTAGAGTACCCCTCAGAGACAGCGATGATGTACCATACCATAGTACATACTTCAGAACATGTATACAATATCATGCAGTCCCTCGTTTGAGGTGATGAACAACGATGACAACCGCATGCATGTACGATACACCCAGAGGAGTCCTCTGAGGACCGGGCTCACAGGAGTTCGAGTTGGCGACAGCTTGTTGCCTGCAAGTTGAAGTTGAATTGTGTTGCACCACGCCATATACCTGTCATCAGGGAGATCGCTCCTCCACAACGAGCAGCACCACGAGCCATTGCAGACTGCCGCAAAACACTCACCACCGACCTCGAGATCGTCGTCGTTGTCACTTGTTGTCCGCGGTGGAGCGGATCCGCTAATGCAGCGGACGGAAGTGGACGTTTTTTTTGACTGGCTGAAAATGGTCATATCTTTAGTGACATGCCATTAAGTGATATCACTAAGTTAAGTGCGATAGAGTTCACACGTCACAGATCTACGTCAATGATGTGGGCTCCGACGGTGCTGGGGGGAGTAATTGCAGGCGCTGTGTGGCTTCTACTGCGGAAATTAGCGCTGTATCACGGCAGCAAAGAGTAGTATAATGTCCCTATGTTGAGTATACTGCGTTTCAGCTTCCACGTGCGTCTGCATTCGTTGATCTTGTGGGTTTCTGGGGTTTCAGGGGTTTCTAGTAGTCTCCCGAGTATTCCTGATGTGGATCAATTACCCGGTTCAGTACTACGAGTGCTGGGCAATAACCCCAGTCGGATGACGCTTCGAGGCACAAACGTTTATATCGTCGGCAGTGGATCACGAAGGCTATTGATCGACTGTAGTGATGGCAATGAAGGATTTGTGAAGAACCTGACGGAAGTGTGTCAACGTCATGGAGTGGACGAGATTTCGGATCTTTTGGTGACTGACGCACGGACACTTGGATCACGTTGGTGGACTGTTGCAATTGAAGCAAAGGTTTCCAGCTCTGAAAGTGTGGAAATACCTCCCTGAAACAGCTAAAGAAGGTGATGGAGATGGAGATCGACGGCTGAGACTGAGCAACAACGAGAGTCGGAGACTGGGGATTCAGGCGTTACAAGATGGACAAGAGTTTCAAGTACCAGGAAGTGAAGGAGTCTTGAGAACAGTGTACACTCCAGGACACTGCAATGATCACGTTTGTTTTGTACTGGATGGAGTGGGGGATCTGAAAGCTCCTGTCTTGTTCTCGGGGGACTGCATCTTGGGCTTTGGCAGTTTGGCAGTTGCATGTTTGACTCACTTGCCGACCTCATGGCATCATTAGCGAAGTTGAAGCAATGTGGAGCTGCTAGTATCTACCCAGGACACGGACCAGTTGTGGACGATGCAGCTGCTAAGATCCTGGAGTACATCACTCACCGTCAGCAGCGTGAGGACGAGATCTTAGCGGTGCTAAAGCAGCACAAGAGACTGACATCGTCCGAGGTTGTGGATAACATTTACGATCCTTTGCCGTACTTGCTGCGTTTATCTGCAAGGAAGGCAACCGAGAAGCACCTGCAGAAAGTTTCTGCAGCAGAAACTGCTGCTGGAATACCGCGTGCAACGTCAAGCTGGATGGTTCCAGGCTGCTACGTACTAGTAGTACAACTTGACAGTGAGCTAAGCAGCACAAGAACAAGAACAGTTATCGGTTGTGTTGGTTTTGTGAGTGGGTTTATAGTGATGGCTGCTCTACATGAACAGAGCAAATAAATGACGCATGGAACCTGGCCTACTCGACAAACGACCCGATCCGCTTGGTGTTTATGTGTGGCTATTGTTGTGGCTGAGCTGCCGAGCCAGCTTCAAGTTGTCTTGGATCTGCTGTCGGGACTGTTCCGCCATGACGTTCATCTTGATAATCTGTGCCATGAGCGAGTCCGTGGTCGGATCTGGAGCATTCTGTTCGTATGCCTTGGGACTGCTAAAGCTGCCGTTGTACGGACCCGAAGACGCGCTATTCAACCGAGCAACGGCCATGGATCCTCTGGCTACTGGCGTCTCCGAGTCTCGCCCCTTGTAGTAATTATCTTCCGGACTGTCAGGTGGCGAGTGACTGTGGCGGCGTTGGCCAGCGTAGCGTGGACCAGCAAAGGCATCTATACTGCGGCTGGATTTCTTAGGCGAAGGTCCATCGTAGATCGTGACAGGTACACCAGGCAACGACGCTGAGCCGGGCTTCACGTGGTTGTTGTGGGTCGGTTGTCCGGGATGTTTGGGAATGGGAGCTGCTCCACCCGCCTGTGCGTATAAAGCTACCTCCTCGTCGTGCTGAGGAAATGGACACACGAATCCGAGCAGAAGAGGAGGCTAGGATCCGCTCCAAGATGACTACAACAATTCGGTCTGAAATCGAGGAAAGTATTCGTGAAGAACAGCGAGCTAAAGCAGAGCATGAGGCGGCAATTCAAGCTGAGATAGAGCTGCGAGCCCAAATTCGGGATGAGATTCAAGATGAAGTCAAGGACAAGATACGAGCGGAAATTCGGAAGGAATTGCTTGGAGAAGAGTTGAAAAAAAGCTTGAGTCATCCGCTTCTTCTTTAGTTCTACGTCTGGAAGTGGTCACATGCCTACCAAGCCAACATTTGCGATGCCAGTCATCTAAAGAAGAATCCATAAAAGCGAGAAAGTTTTGTGATCTTTTTAAATATTTAAAAAGATGCGTGAAGTTGAATTGACACTGGCGATGCAGAAATTACCCCACAAAGCTTTTAAGGAAAAAGGAACGAGATTTCTGGAAAGGTGTAAAACGGAGGCAATTCCATCAATCATGAGAATTCCGCGACTGTTGCCTACCATTTTTCATTTTGTAAGCGACTATGGCTCCCAAGTCCCGCGAAGAAGTCTGGAAATCGAATCCATCGGAATGGCACGACAAGTACCATGGGGTTGGAGATTTCTGCAAGAGGGCGAAGGTATACTATTGCAGAAGCGGACGTTGGGCTAACTTCGACTGGCTGCTTGCTAACTGCGATGCACCATTATCCACCGAGGCAATGGATTTAGCAGCAACCAATGGATTCTACAACAACGTGGTTTGGTTTCATGAGCATCGGTTCGAAGGTTGCTGTGACGGAGTGCTGTCGATAGCATTCCGTCGGCATTGAAGTGCAAGTTGATGCACTGTAGTGCAATCTACATATCTCTACATGTACCCACTTTGTGATTGGCTAAAACTAGATTTTGGTAATATGCCAATGTGGTTTACGCCATTCAGCTGAGACATTGAGACAATCTCATTGGCTGAAATTCGAGAAGGTTCTCGAAGCTTGATTAGGGGACGCCCGGAGTCAAGTCAACATTGCTACGTGGAAGTTTATAGGAAAATCATTGGTAGATAGCCAAATCAGAAGATAGGAAAAGATAGGCTCTAGGATACACTTTACTGGATATTTGAGAGAGCTCTGTGAGCCACCAGTAGCTTAGGACCGTAAGAGCCTTCCTCATTTCAATTCACTTTTCAATTTACCAACAACCTCTCAGTGGTCCCTCAACTGGCTACGCCTCCCTGGGTCTTCGCTCCGCCGTCCAAGTCCGGCCTCAGCTTCCTCGCCCCCGCGCGCACGCTGTGTTACATAGTAGCGCTTGTCGGGTCAAGCTTCGTTCCATCGTCCAAGGTCGGGTCTCTCGTGGGCGGCATAGCCAGAAGCGAGTAGATCCTTGGCTATTAGCACCAGCCAATTGCTGGGGAAGTGCTAGGCCTAAAGGGGTCTCTTTGGGTTGTCTTTGGGAGAGTTCGTGCCCATCACAGGTCAGGGAATCAACTTGGAAAGGTTGGTATATCTCTGCCTAGTGCACGTAACTCTTTGGTCGCTACTAGAAGCCGGTTCAGTGCTTGGAACGCTCTTAAGTGCAGCTTTTATTTCCATCGCTCCCCGGTAGCTTCCAATTTACCCTTTCTTTTGGTGTATGGGTCGGTACAAACCGAACCACAACAAGAGTCGTAAAAGGAAGAGTCGTGAGCTCAACTTGACAGACAGTTCGAAACCACCTGTTGTCAAGGTTGTGAGACGGGCTCCTCTTCCTGATACGAGTCTTTTCGACTACCCTTACGACGCTGAGAAGTTCTCAAAGCTTCAACAGGATCTGCTTAAGCATCTCAAGAAGTCTCGTCGCATTACCTGTCGTTTCAAGAAACTGACAAATCGAATTGAGGACGACGCGGTCGCAGAGAGAGTCAAGGGCCTACTTAACGAGGTTTTTGTCGAGCTCGGACATCTTGAAGACATCACTACGATCAAGCTAGATCGCGAAGTAAGCAGTAGTCGTAACTAAAGAAAGGTTTTCTCCTTCTTTTCATTGGGTTTTTGGGTTTTATTGGATTGAGTTCGTGCTACGAAAAGTCCACTCGAAATGTCATCTACACGTGGTAGATCGAGTGAGCGCGACTCTCCAAACCCGCGTCCGCGTAGAACGCCTCGAACGACGGCTAGGACGGCTCCTTTTCCACAGAGCCAACCGCAAGCAACGGCTAGGACGGCTCCTTTTCCACAGAGCCAACCGCAAGCAACGGCTAGGACGGCTCCTAACCCACAGGGCCAACCGCAACCAACGGCTAGGACGACTCCTGATCCACAGGGTCCACCGCAAGCTACGAATATGTCGTCGGGACAAGCTGGCGCAGCATCAGACACGATGTCGATGCAACAGCTGTTAGTTTACTTAACGCAGCAGCAACAGTCATACCAAGCCCAGATGCAAACCCAGCTGCAAGCACAGATGCAGCAGGCCAACGCAAGATTCGAATATCTAGTTGCGTCCAGGGGTGAGCAGAGAAAGAAGGATCCGCCTATGTATGAAGGCAAATACGGCGAAGACATTGAGTTATGGATCTTCGCCACCGAGCAGTATTACGCAAGCAGACGCGAGTTGATGGAGGCAGATACATCGGATTTTGTGACGATGATCTCCAGCAACTTGGGCAAGTCAGTGCTGAATTGGTATCGCGCGTTTATCGCAGAGTGTGAGGGTACGAACGTACAGCCCACATGGTCGCTCTTCAAGGGAAGACTTCGCACTCGTTTCAGGCCGAAGGACTTCGAATATGATCTTCGCGAGAGGATGTTTCGTCTCAAACAGAATGAGACCATCCATGATTACGTCTCCAAGTTTCAAGACTTGCTATCACAGACAGAGTTGTCTATCAGCGAGTTGGAGAAGCGTTTCTTCTTTCAGAACGGTTTGCGAGAAGAGACAGCGAGGAATGGCCACATTTCTCCAGATTGTACTCAGCCAAAACGTACTGAAGCGAATCGGTACATGCAGGGCGCAGTGTATGCGATCCTAGAGGCTGAAGCTCAAGCATTCAAGACGGATGACCAAAAGAGGCCCGTCACGATATTCATCGACAACGGCAGTAGCCTGAATGGCGTAACTGAGGAGTTGGTGAAGAAGCTTGAGTTAGATGTCACTGAAGGTGACATGATGCAAGTTGATCTCGGTTATGATCAAGTTGTGCATCGTCCACGTCGGACTGTAGAGATGTCTCTGCAGTTACCAGGGTTTCCTTTGACAACGGGAACATTCCAAGTCATGCCTGTTCCTGAAGGAAAGGATATTGTTTTGGGCATGATGTGGCTGCGGGAGCAGAACCCTGATATCGACTGGAATACTGGACAGATTGCACCTCGCATCAAGGTGGAGAACACGCAGACTGTGAAGTTGAGACTGCCGAAGACTCGTCCAGCCCGTTGGGTGGCAGGACAACGCCGCGCCAGAGTTGCGCAGGGCCGTGAGATCTTCAACTACTATCGGCAGCATGGCCACAACGGCCAGTTTGGGCGAACGAAGATTATTTCGTCCAAACAGTTCCAGCAGATGTTGCGTAGGGACAAGGATATTGAGGCAGTGTTTGTCATCAATCCGCATGATTCGGGGAAGTCTGAACGCTTCAAGAGTCAAGGATGGGATGCTCTCAAGGATAATCCGGCGTATGAGACGTTACTGAAGTATGCGGATACGGTTTTCCGTACGGAACTTCCGAATGAGACACCGCCAGTACGGGAAGGAATTGAGCACGAGATTTTGCTCAAACCCGGTACTCAACCGATTTCGGTCAAACAATGGCGCCAAAGTCCTGATCAGAGGAAAACGATTCAGGAATGGACCAAAGAGATGGTTCAGGCTGGCATCATTCGACCGAGTACGTCAGCATTTTGTGCACCGACTTTTTGTGTGAAGAAACCAGTCGGATGGCGTATTGTGCACGATTATCGTCTGTTGAATTTGGCGACGATTTTACCAGCTATTCCTATGCCTCGCAAGGAAGATACCTTTGATGCGATGGCCGGTAGCTATTGGTATTCGTGCATGGACTTACTTTGGGGTTATTACCAAGTGAAGTTACGAGAAGCAGATATACCTTTCACTGCTTTCTCGACCCCAGATGGTCTATTTGAATATCTCGTCACACCCATGGGGCTCAGTGGTAGCCCAGGAACCTTTAATCGACTGCTTCAAAAGGTTTTCAGGGATTTGAGTGACGTGGCGCGAATTTACTTCGATGATATCTACGTATACACGAAGGGTAAAGATGTGAACGACCACATCGCCGCGCTGGACAGGGTATTGAAGAGATGTGAAGAGCAGAAGCTCTACATCAAACTGTCCAAATGCCAATTTTGCGTGGATGAGATTCCATGTTTAGGCGACTTTGTCGGACGCAAGGGCGTTCGTATGGACCCAGATAAGGTGAAGATTATCGCCGAGTTTTGACGAGCTTAAGAAGCGCTTGTCATCACCGCCGGTTCTCAGTCTTCCTGATTTCTCCAAACCTTTCGGTATTCGGATGGACGCCTCAAATTTCGCAATTGGGGGAGTCTTATTTCAAAAGGAGGGAGAGTTGGAACATCCAATAGCCTATACGGGCAGGAAGATGAAGCCAGCAGAACTGAATTATCCAGTTCGGGAGCAGGAACTACTCGCTATTATGCATGCGTTGAAGACATGGCGCGTGTATCTTCTCGACAAACCATTCCTGGTGGAAACAGATCACAAGAGCATTGAGATGATTCTCACGCAGAAGACGACGAATCGACGCATTGCGCGGTGGTTCAACGAACTTGCGGAGTTTCAGCCTCTGTTCAAGTGGATTCCAGGGGAGACGAATGTAGTCGCAGATGCGATGTCGAGAAATCCTGAGTTCGAGCATAAGGCAGCGCAAGTGAGCCTGAAGGAACTTCTTGATACGGCTCAAAACCGTGAAATTGTGGCTACCATGGTCGAGAACAATTTGACCGTGGCACAGTCCGCAGTGAAGATGTACTCGTGGAACAAGGACTGGCAAGGACTTGTCAAGAAGCTACAGCTTGGAGACAAGGTTCCGCATTACTCGCTAAATCATGGCGTGCTGTATTATCAGACGCGTGAAGATGAGAGTCCTAGATTGTACATTCCCGATGACGAAGATCTGAAGAATCGAGTCATTTGTGAGAACCACGATGCAGTTACGGCAGGCCACCCAGGATATTACAAGACCTATGTCGCAGTACGTGAGAAGTACTATTGGCCGAAGATGATGAAGTATATCCAGCGCTATGTGAACACTTGTGAAATGTGTCAGCGCAACAAAGCGAGGCAGGTGAAGCCTCCGGGATTACTTCAACCGCTGGAGATACCACGAGGTAGATGGGTCGACATTTCGATGGATTTCGTTGTGTCTCTACCTCCCAGCAAGGATGGCTTGAATGCCATCATGGTCATTGTGGATCGATTGACCAAGCGTGCAAAGTTAATTGCTACGCAGACGACAGACAGCGCAGAGGATATTGCGAATGTTTTCATGAAGAGTTATGTAAGAGATCATGGCCTTCCGAAGACGATTGTGTCTGATCGTGACTCCAAATTTACGTCTAAGTTTTGGCAGGCTGTTATCACTGCTATGGGAACGCAGCATAACCTGTCATCGGCATTTAGGCCGCAGACGGATGGACAAACGGAACGTACAAACCGTTTTATCGGAGATTATCTCCGAGGTGTTATCAACCCAGCCCAGAATGATTGGGATGAGTTTCTTCATTTGGCAGAGTTCGCCTATAATCGGCGATTGCATGCTACGATTGGCATGTCACCATTTGAAGCGGATCTAGGATATATTCCATATATGCCCGACGATATCGCGGCAGATCCGGGGTTTAAGAAGTTGGAGAAAGCAGCAAAAGAGTTCTTACTCCGACAGGAAGTCTTCCTCAAGGTCGCGCAAGACCGTATGAGTGAAGCACAGGAGCGCATGAAGCATTATTACGACAGGAACAGACTTGTCCAAGACTTCAAAATTGGCGACATGGTGCTACTAGATGGAAAGAATTTGGATATCCGTCATAAGGGGTACGCACAGTCGAAGAAGTTAGCTCCGAGGTTCATTGGACCATTCCCGGTCCAGAAGAAGATATCTCATGACTCGTATGAGTTAGGATTATCGAAGAACCTGAAGTTGCATCCAGTTTTCCATACTTCACTGTTGAAGCCGTACCGCAAAGATCCGAAGCGCAGGCAAAAGGTGAACAAGGTTGTGTTAGCCGATGGAACTGAAGGGCAACTGGTCGAAGCCGTGATTAACCACCGTAAGTACAAGGGGAAGCCGCAGTACAAGGTTTGGTGGTTAGGCGAGACCAAGAAGGAGGCCACATGGGAACCTGTTGAGAATCTGAAACAGATCCCTGGTCTCATTGACCGCTATTGGAAGTCCAAGAAGAGAGAGAACCCTTTTTAGGGGAGGGTCTTTCTCGAAGGGAGGTCATGTGACGGAGTGCTGTCGATAGCATTCCGTCGGCATTGAAGTGCAAGTTGATGCACTGTAGTGCAATCTACATATCTCTACATGTACCCACTTTGTGATTGGCTAAAACTAGATTTTGGTAATATGCCAATGTGGTTTACGCCATTCAGCTGAGACATTGAGACAATCTCATTGGCTGAAATTCGAGAAGGTTCTCGAAGCTTGATTAGGGGACGCCCGGAGTCAAGTCAACATTGCTACGTGGAAGTTTATAGGAAAATCATTGGTAGATAGCCAAATCAGAAGATAGGAAAAGATAGGCTCTAGGATACACTTTACTGGATATTTGAGAGAGCTCTGTGAGCCACCAGTAGCTTAGGACCGTAAGAGCCTTCCTCATTTCAATTCACTTTTTCAATTTACCAACAACCTCTCAGTGGTCCCTCAACTGGCTACGCCTCCCTGGGTCTTCGCTCCGCCGTCCAAGTCCGGCCTCAGCTTCCTCGCCCCCGCGCGCACGCTGTGTTACATGCAACTGTTGTATGGCTTCATCAAAATCGTTCCGAAGGATGCACCACTGCTGCCATGGATGGAGCTGCGACGAATGAACACCTCGAGATGGTCAAGTGGCTGAATGAAAACCGCACTGAAGGATGCACCACTGCCGCTATGACCGAATCGTGTGAAGATACTTCACCACTTCAAGGTGACCATTCTCAGCAGCAACGGTAATCGCAGCATTCGTAGACACTTGGTTAACTTCATTCACCAAATACTTGACAATCTCCGAATATCCTTTGGACGCAGCGTTGACCATAGCAGCCGGAGTGCAGCCTACAGCGAAGTTCTCATTCACCCACTTGACAGCGGCTAAAAGTCCTTTTCCAGCCGCATTGTCCATTGCTGCAGTGGAACAGCCTTCAGATCGATTTTCTTTCAACCAACGAGCTACAAGCACATGGCTATTGCTGACTGCGCCATCCACGGAAAGCTGTACTGCCGAGGCAATTTTGCTTGCAAAGAAGAATGGCCACTCGGATATCGTCAAGTTTCTACTGCAGCATGAAGAATGTCGTGTGGCGTACGAGACAGAAAATGCCAAGGCGCTTGCTGACAGAACGCGTACTGTTGTTTGGCGTTTCCTCTGGCTTTTGCTCTTCGTAGTTCGATTCGTCTCGGGCTTGCTTTCTCTGAATTATTTTTCTTTTGCTGTTGTTCGCCAAGCTGATGCTAATGCTACTGCAAGTGGAACCAAAAAGCAAACGCCTCAATCAAACGAATTCACGGTGGTTTCACAGACTGCAGTAGAATTGCATGAATCTATAGCAGTGTTTTGTTTCTATTCGAGACTATCGATGACAAGATTCATGATGATGCGCAGATCGACAACGGCGATTGCATTTACACCATTTGGGAGAGCTGCATTCGCGGGGATCGACAAGATTCGGCGCATGTCGAAGGTGACATTGGCAGCAGCTCCAGCAGCTCTGGGTCGAATTGTTCCCCACGCTGTTGGTCTAATGGTTGGGTGTGGCCAGGTCGTACAGTCATAGAGCGCATATCGAATCTGAGTACCAGGGGCACTGACTTTCAATAGCAGCACATACTGGATCCCAGTATAACCGAACCACCATCTGGCAGCTTCCATCAGACTTGCCCACATCTGGGATCTTCCAACCTCCACTGCCAGTGTCACCCAATCGGTTACGGTGCGAGGTGCCGGTGCCGGTGCTTGGTTGGGTGTAGATCCCATTGGTCCAAATGTCGCATCGGCCTCCTTGTTCGGGTTGCCAGCTCTTTCCGCGGTCATCGAGCCGCGACTTGCAACCTCGCGATCATTTCCAGTTGCACGATTGAACTCTTTCTTGAATTCTTCTGCAGTACTCTCATGCACTGTCGTCGTCGGAAGGTCAACAATCACGAGACGCCCACCATCAAGGGCGAGAAATCGAAGTGAAATCCGCAGCCTTTCGCCGTCTCCAACGTACTCATTGAATGCATCAATGGAGACTCCCTCACACACGACATAGGGGTCGATTTCGTCGTCATCTTGATCGAAATAACTTGCAACCTCATCAAGCTCCAGCGCATCGATGGCGACGCGAATATCATTGGCGGTCTTCAAAGTCGTCATGCTTGCTGCAGCTCGTACCTCGTATATAGCTCTGGAAGAACAAAACGAATCCCCGTCGCAGCATGTTCTCTTTCTCGAAAGAAAGCGGGGAGGAAAAACCGGTTGTCATCGTCCGCTCACTGTCCGCTCACTGTCCGCTCAAGCTATGCATCTAGAGTACCCCTAGACACCCTCAGAGACAGCGATGATGTACTACGTAGTATATGGTACTGGTACATACTACTAGTACTTAAGATGTAAATTCGTGCAGTCCCCTCCTGCCTCGTTTGAGGTGATGAACAACGATGACAACCGCATGCATGTACGATACACCCAGAGGAGTCCTCTGAGGACCGGGCTCACAGGAGTTCGAGTTGGCGACAGCTTGTTGCCTGCAAGTTGAAGTTGAATTGTGTTGCACCACGCCATATACCTGTCATCAGGGAGATCGCTCCTCCACGACGAGCAGCACCACGAGCCATTGCAGACTGCCGCAAAACACTCACCACCGACCTCGAGATCGTCGTCGTTGTCACTTGTTGTCCGCGGTGGAGCGGATCCGCTAATGCAGCGGACGGAAGTGGACGTTTTTTGACTGGCTGAAAATGGTCACATCTTTAGTGACATGCCATTAAGTGATATCACTAAGTTAAGTGCGATAGAGTTCACACGTCACAGATCTACATCAATGATGTGGGCTCCGACGGTGCTGGGGGGAGTAATTGCAGGCGCTGTGTGGCTTCTACTGCGGAAATTAGCGCTGTATCACGGCAGCAAAGAGCAGTATAATGTCCCTATGTTGAGTATACTGCGTTTCAGCTTCCACGTGCGTCTGCATTCGTTGATCTTGTGGGTTTCTGGGGTTTCAGGGGTTTCTAGTAGTCTCCCGAGTATTCCTGATGTGGATCAATTACCCGGTTCAGTACTACGAGTGCTGGGCAATAACCCTAGTCGGATGACGCTTCGAGGCACAAACGTTTATATCGTCGGCAGTGGATCACGAAGGCTATTGATCGACTGTAGTGATGGCAATGAAGGATTTGTGAAGAACCTGACGGAAGTGTGTCAACGTCATGGAGTGGACGAGATTTCGGATCTTTTGGTGACTGACGCACGGACACTTGGATCACGTTGGTGGACTGTTGCAATTGAAGCAAAGGTTTCCAGCTCTGAAAGTGTGGAAATACCTCCCTGAAACAGCTAAAGAAGGTGATGGAGATGGAGATCGACGGCTGAGACTGAGCAACAACGAGAGTCGGAGACTGGGGATTCAGGCGTTACAAGATGGACAAGAGTTTTAAGTACCAGGAAGTGAAGGAGTCTTGAGAACAGTGTACACTCCAGGACACTGCAATGATCACGTTTGTTTTGTACTGGATGGAGTGGGGGATCTGATAGCTCCTGTCTTGTTCTCGGGGGACTGCATCTTGGGCTTTGGCAGTTTGGCAGTTGCATGTTTGACTCACTTGCCGACCTCATGGCATCATTAGCGAAGTTGAAGCAATGTGGAGCTGCTAGTATCTACCCAGGACACGGACCAGTTGTGGACGATGCAGCTGCTAAGATCCTGGAGTACATCACTCACCGTCAGCAGCGTGAGGACGAGATCTTAGCGGTGCTAAAGCAGCACAAGAGACTGACATCGTCCGAGGTTGTGGATAACATTTACGATCCTTTGCCGTACTTGCTGCGTTTATCTGCAAGGAAGGCAACCGAGAAGCACCTGCAGAAAGTTTCTGCAGCAGAAACTGCTGCTGGAATACCGCGTGCAACGTCAAGCTGGATGGTTCCAGGCTGCTACGTACTAGTAGTACAACTTGACAGTGAGCTAAGCAGCACAAGAACAAGAACAGTTATCGGTTGTGTTGGTTTTGTGATTGGGTTTATAGTGATGGCTGCTCTACATGAACAGAGCAAAATAAATGACGCATGGAACCTGGCCTACTCGACAAACGACCCGATCCGCTTGGTGTTTATGTGTGGCTATTGTTGTGGCTGAGCTGCCGAGCCAGCTTCAAGTTGTCTTGGATCTGCTGTCGGGACTGTTCCGCCATGACGTTCATCTTGATAATCTGTGCCATGAGCGAGTCCGTGGTCGGATCTGGAGCATTCTGTTCGTATGCCTTGGGACTGCTAACGCTGCCGTTGTACGGACCCGAAGACGCGCTATTCAACCGAGCAACGGCCATGGATCCTCTGGCTACTGGCGTCTCCGAGTCTCGCCCCTTGTAGTAATTATCTTCCGGACTGTCAGGTGGCGAGTGACTGTGGCGGCGTTGGCCAGCGTAGCGTGGACCAGCAAAGGCATCTATACTGCGGCTGGATTTCTTAGGCGAAGGTCCATCGTAGATCGTGACAGGTACACCAGGCAACGACGCTGAGCCGGGCTTCACGTGGTTGTTGTGGGTCGGTTGTCCGGGATGTTTGGGAATGGGAGCTGCTCCACCCGCCTGTGCGTATAAAGCTACCTCCTCGTCGTGATCAATCGCATGAATTCACGGTGGTTTCAGACGGCAGTTGAATTGCATGAATCTATAGCAGTGTTTTGTTTCTATTCGAGACTATCGATGACAAGATTCATGATGATGCGCAGATCGACAACGGCGATTGCATTTACACCATTTGGGAGAGCTTGGTTCGCGGGGATCGATAGAATTCGGCGCATGTCGAAGGTGACATTGGCAGCAGCTCCAGCAGCTGCGTGTCGAAATGTTCCCCACGCTGTTGGTCTAATGGTTGGGTGTGGCCGGGTCGTACTGTCATATAGCTCATATCGAATCTGAGTACCAGGGGCACTGACTTTCAATAGCAGCACATACTGGATCCCAGTATAACCGAACCACCATCTGGCAGCTTCCATCAGACTTGCCCACGTCTGAGATCTTCCAACCTCCACTGCCAGTGTCACCCAATCTTCAACGGTGCGAGGTGCCGGTGCCGGTGTTCGGTTGAGCGTAGTTCTCTTTGGTCCGAATGTCGCATCAGCCTCCTTGTTCGGGTTGCCAGCTCTTTCCGCGGTCATCGAGCCGCGACTTGCAACCTCGCGATCATTTCCAGTTGCACGATTGAACTTTTCTTGAAGATCTTCCGCAGTGCTCTCATGCACTGTCGTCGGAAGGTCAACAATCACGAGACGCCCATCATAGAGGGCGAGAAATCGAAGTGAAATCCGCAGCCCTTCGCCGTCTCCAACGTACTCATTGAATGCATCAATGGAGACTCCCTCACACACGACATAGGGGTCGATTTCGTCGTCATCTTGATCGAAATAACTTGCAACCTCATCAAGCTCCAGCGCATCGATGGCGACGCGAATATCATCGGCGGTCTTTAAAGTCGTCATGCTTGCTGCAGCTCGTACCTCGTATATAGCTCTGGAAGAACAAAACGAATCCCCGTCGCAGCAGTGTTCTCTTTCTCGAAATGGGAAAGGAAAGCGGGGAGGAAAAACCGTCCGCTCGTCCGCTCACTGTCCGCTCACGCTATGCATAAAAAGGCATCTAGAGTACCCCTCAGAGACAGCGATGATGTACCATACCATAGTACATACTTCAGAACATGTATACAATATCATGCAGTCCCCTCCTGCCTCGTTTGAGGTGATGAACAACGATGACAACCGCATGCATGTACGATACACCCAGAGGAGTCCTCTGAGGACCGGGCTCACAGGAGTTCGAGTTGGCGACAGCTTGTTGCCTGCAAGTTGAAGTTGAATTGTGTTGCACCACGCCATATACCTGTCATCAGGGAGATCGCTCCTCCACGACGAGCAGCACCACGAGCCATTGCAGACTGCCGCAAAACACTCACCACCGACCTCGAGATCGTCGTCGTTGTCACTTGTTGTCCGCGGTGGAGCGGATCCGCTAATGCAGCGGACGGAAGTGGACGTTTTTTTTGACTGGCTGAAAATGGTCACATCTTTAGTGACATGCCATTAAGTGATATCACTAAGTTAAGTGCGATAGAGTTCACACGTCACAGATTTACATCAATGATGTGGGCTCCGACGGTGCTGGGGGGAGTAATTGCAGGCGCTGTGTGGCTTCTACTGCGGAAATTAGCGCTGTATCACGGCAGCAAAGAGCAGTATAATGTCCCTATGTTGAGTATACTGCGTTTCAGCTTCCACGTGCGTCTGCATTCGTTGATCTTGTGGGTTTCTGGGGTTTCAGGGATTTCTAGTAGTCTCCCGAGTATTCCTGATGTGGATCAATTACCCGGTTCAGTACTACGAGTGCTGGGCAATAACCCCAGTCGGATGACGCTTCGAGGCACAAACGTTTATATCGTCGGCAGTGGATCACGAAGGCTATTGATCGACTGTAGTGATGGCAATGAAGGATTTGTGAAGAACCTGACGGAAGTGTGTCAACGTCATGGAGTGGACGAGATTTCGGATCTTTTGGTGACTGACGCACGGACACTTGGATCACGTTGGTGGACTGTTGCAATTGAAGCAAAGGTTTCCAGCTCTGAAAGTGTGGAAATACCTCCCTGAAACAGCTAAAGAAGGTGATGGAGATGGAGATCGACGGCTGAGACTGAGCAACAACGAGAGTCGGAGACTGGGGATTCAGGCGTTACAAGATGGACAAGAGTTTCAAGTACCAGGAAGTGAAGGAGTCTTGAGAACAGTGTACACTCCAGGACACTGCAATGATCACGTTTGTTTTGTACTGGATGGAGTGGGGGATCTGAAAGCTCCTGTCTTGTTCTCGGGGGACTGCATCTTGGGCTTTGGCAGTTTGGCAGTTGCATGTTTGACTCACTTGTCGACCTCATGGCATCATTAGCGAAGTTGAAGCAATGTGGAGCTGCTAGTATCTACCCAGGACACGGACCAGTTGTGGACGATGCAGCTGCTAAGATCCTGGAGTACATCACTCACCGTCAGCAGCGTGAGGACGAGATCTTAGCGGTGCTAAAGCAGCACAAGAGACTGACATCGTCCGAGGTTGTGGATAACATTTACGATCCTTTGCCGTACTTGCTGCGTTTATCTGCAAGGAAGGCAACCGAGAAGCACCTGCAGAAAGTTTCTGCAGCAGAAACTGCTGCTGGAATACCGCGTGCAACGTCAAGCTGGATGGTTCCAGGCTGCTACGTACTAGTAGTACAACTTGACAGTGAGCTAAGCAGCACAAGAACAAGAACAGTTATCGGTTGTGTTGGTTTTGTGAGTGGGTTTATAGTGATGGCTGCTCTACATGAACAGAGCAAAATAAATGACGCATGGAACCTGGCCTACTCGACAAACGACCCGATCCGCTTGGTGTTTATGTGTGGCTATTGTTGTGGCTGAGCTGCCGAGCCAGCTTCAAGTTGTCTTGGATCTGCTGTCGGGACTGTTCCGCCATGACGTTCATCTTGATAATCTGTGCCATGAGCGAGTCCGTGGTCGGATCTGGAGCATTCTGTTCGTATGCCTTGGGACTGCTAAAGCTGCCGTTGTACGGACCCGAAGATGCGCTATTCAACCGAGCAACGGCCATGGATCCTCTGGCTACTGGCGTCTCCGAGTCTCGCCCCTTGTAGTAATTATCTTCCGGACTGTCAGGTGGCGAGTGACTGTGGCGGCGTTGGCCAGCGTAGCGTGGACCAGCAAAGGCATCTACACTGCGGCTGGATTTCTTAGGCGAAGGTCCATCGTAGATCGTGACAGGTACACCAGGCAACGACGCTGAGCCGGGCTTCACGTGGTTGTTGTGGGTCGGTTGTCCGGGATGTTTGGGAATGGGAGCTGCTCCACCCGCCTGTGCGTATAAAGCTACCTCCTCGTCGTGCTGAGGAAATGGACACACGAATCCGAGCAGAAGAGGAGGCTAGGATCCGCTCCAAGATGACTACAACAATTCGGTCTGAAATCGAGGAAAGTATTCGTGAAGAACAGCGAGCTCAAGCGGAGCATGAGGCGGCAATTCAAGCTGAGATAGAGCTGTGGGCCCAAATTCGAGATGAGATTCAAGATGAAGTCAAGGACAAGATACGAGCGGAAATTCGGAAGGAATTGCTCGGAGAAGAGTTGAAAAAAGCTTGAGTCATCCGCTTCTTCTTTAGTTCTACGTCTGGAAGTGGTCACACGCCTACCAAGCCAACATTTGCGATGCCAGTCATCTAAAGAAGAATCCATAAAAGCGAGAAAGTCTTGTGATCTTTTTAAATATTTAAAAAGATGCGTGAAGTTGAATTGACACTGGCGATGCAGAAATTACCCCACAAAGCTTTTAAGGAAAAAGGAACGAGATTTCTGGAAAGGTGTAAAACGGAGGCAATTCCATCAATCATGAGAATTCCGCGACTGTTGCCTACCATTTTTCATTTTGTAAGCGACTATGGCTCCCAAGTCCCGCGAAGAAGTCTGGAAATCGAATCCATCGGAATGGCACGACAAGTACCATGGGGTTGGAGATTTCTGCAAGAGGGCGAAGGTATACTATTGCAGAAGCGGACGTTGGGCTAACTTCGACTGGCTGCTTGCTAACTGCGATGCACCATTATCCACCGAGGCAATGGATTTAGCAGCAACCAATGGATTCTACAACAACGTGGTTTGGTTTCATGAGCATCGGTTCGAAGGTTGCACGACAGCAGCAATGGATCGAGCAGCAATGCAAGGCCATCTTAAAACTGTCCAGTATCTTCACGAAAATCGTAATGAAGGCTGCACAACTGCTGCCATGGATGGAGCTGCCACCAACAACCACCTTGCACACTGTTGTATGGCTTCATCAAAATCGTTCCGAAGGATGCACCACTGCTGCTATGGATGGAGCTGCGACGAATGGACACCTCGAGATGGTCAAGTGGCTGAATGAAAACCGCACTGAAGGATGCACCACTGCCGCTATGACCGAATCGTGTGAAGATACTTCACCACTTCAAGGTGGCTATTCTCAGCAGCAACGGTAATCGCAGCATTCGTAGACACTTGATTAACTTCATTCACCAAATACTCGACAATCTCCAATATCCTTTGGACGCAGCGTTGACCATAGCAGCCGGAGTGCAGCCTACAGCGAAGTTCTCATTCACCCACTTGACAGCGGCTAAAAGTCCTTTTCCTGCCGCGTTGTCCATTGCTGCAGTGGAACAGCCTTCAGATCGATTTTCTTTCAACCAACGAGCTACAAGCACATGGCTATTGCTGACTGCGCCATCCACGGAAAGCTGTACTGCCGAGGCAATTTTGCTTGCAAAGAAGAATGGCCACTCGGATATCGTCAAGTTTCTACTGCAGCATGAAGAATGTCGTGTGGCGTACGAGACAGAAAATGCCAAGGCGCTTGCTGACAGAACGCGTACTGTTGTTTGGCGTTTCCTCTGGCTTTTGCTCTTCGTAGTTCGCTTCGTCTCAGGCTTGCTCTCTCTGAATTATTTATCTTTTACTGTTGTTCGCCAAGCTGAGGCTAACACTACTGCAAGTGGAACCAAAAAACAAACTCCTCAATCAAATGAATTCACGGTGGTTTCAGACTGCAGTTGAACCGCATGAATCGATGGCAGTGTTTTGTTTCTATTCGAGACTATCGATGACAAGATTCATGATGATACGCAGATCGACAACGGCGATTGCATTTACACCATTTGGGAGAGCTGCATTCGCGGGGATCGACAAGATTCGGCGCATGTCGAAGGTGACATTGGCAGCAGCTCCAGCAGCTGCGTGTCGAAATGTTCCCCACGCTGTTGGTCTAATGGTTGGGTGTGGCCGGGTCGTACAGTCATAGAGCGCATATCGAATCTGAGTACCAGGGGCACTGACTTTCAATAGCAGCACATACTGGATCCCAGTATAACCGAACCACCATCTGGCAGCTTCCATCAGACTTGCCCACGTCTGAGATCTTCCAACCTCCACTGCCAGTGTCACCCAATCTTCAACGGTACGAGGTGCCGGTGCCGGTGTTTGGTTGAGCGTAGTTCTCTTTGGTCCGAATGTCGCATCAGCCTCCTTGTTCGGGTTGCCAGCTCTTTCCGCGGTCATCGAGCCGCGACTTGCAACCTCGCGTCTATTTCCAGTTGCCGCCAGGAACTCGGACTCGAAAGATCTTGCAGTGCTCTCATGCACTGTCGTCGGAAGGTCAACAATCACGAGACGCCCATCATAGAGGGCGAGAAATCGAAGTGAAATCCGCAGCCTTTCGCCGTCTCCAACGTACTCATTGAATGCATCAATGGAGACTCCCTCACACACGACATAGGGGTCGATTTCGTCGTCATCTTGATCGAAATAACTTGCAACCTCATCAAGCTCCAGCGCATCGATGGCGACGCGAATATCATCGGCGGTCTTTAAAGTCGTCATGCTTGCTGCAGCTCGTACCTCGTATATAGCTCTGGAAGAACAAAACGAATCCCCGTCGCAGCATGTTCTCTTTCTCGAAAGAAAGCGGGGAGGAAAAACCGGTTGTCATCGTCCGCTCACTGTCCGCTCACTGTCCGCTCAAGCTATGCATCTAGAGTACCCCTAGACACCCTCAGAGACAGCGATGATGTACTACGTAGTATATGGTACTGGTACATACTACTAGTACTTAAGATGTAAATTCGTGCAGTCCCCTCCTGCCTCGTTTGAGGTGATGAACAACGATGACAACCGCATGCATGTACGATACACCCAGAGGAGTCCTCTGAGGACCGGGCTCACAGGAGTTCGAGTTGGCGACAGCTTGTTGCCTGCAAGTTGAAGTTGAATTGTGTTGCACCACGCCATATACCTGTCATCAGGGAGATCGCTCCTCCACGACGAGCAGCACCACGAGCCATTGCAGACTGCCGCAAAACACTCACCACCGACCTCGAGATCGTCGTCGTTGTCACTTGTTGTCCGCGGTGGAGCGGATCCGCTAATGCAGCGGACGGAAGTGGACGTTTTTTTGACTGGCTGAAAATGGTCACATCTTTAGTGACATGCCATTAAGTGATATCACTAAGTTAAGTGCGATAGAGTTCACACGTCACAGATTTACGTCAATGATGTGGGCTCCGACGGTGCTGGGGGGAGTAATTGCAGGCGCTGTGTGGCTTCTACTGCGGCCATTAGCGCTGTATCACGGCAGCAAAGAGCAGTATAATGTCCCTATGTTGAGTATACTGCGTTTCAGCTTCCACGTGCGTCTGCATTCGTTGATCTTGTGGGTTTCTGGGGTTTCAGGGATTTCTAGTAGTCTCCCGAGTATTCCTGATGTGGATCAATTACCCGGTTCAGTACTACGAGTGCTGGGCAATAACCCCAGTCGGATGACGCTTCGAGGCACAAACGTTTATATCGTCGGCAGTGGATCACGAAGGCTATTGATCGACTGTAGTGATGGCAATGAAGGATTTGTGAAGAACCTGACGGAAGTGTGTCAACGTCATGGAGTGGACGAGATTTCGGATCTTTTGGTGACTGACGCACGGACACTTGGATCACGTTGGTGGACTGTTGCAATTGAAGCAAAGGTTTCCAGCTCTGAAAGTGTGGAAATACCTCCCTGAAACAGCTAAAGAAGGTGATGGAGATGGAGATCGACGGCTGAGACTGAGCAACAACGAGAGTCGGAGACTGGGGATTCAGGCGTTACAAGATGGACAAGAGTTTCAAGTACCAGGAAGTGAAGGAGTCTTGAGAACAGTGTACACTCCAGGACACTGCAATGATCACGTTTGTTTTGTACTGGATGGAGTGGGGGATCTGAAAGCTCCTGTCTTGTTCTCGGGGGACTGCATCTTGGGCTTTGGCAGTTTGGCAGTTGCATGTTTGACTCACTTGCCGACCTCATGGCATCATTAGCGAAGTTGAAGCAATGTGGAGCTGCTAGTATCTACCCAGGACACGGACCAGTTGTGGACGATGCAGCTGCTAAGATCCTGGAGTACATCACTCACCGTCAGCAGCGTGAGGACGAGATCTTAGCGGTGCTAAAGCAGCACAAGAGACTGACATCGTCCGAGGTTGTGGATAACATTTACGATCCTTTGCCGTACTTGCTGCGTTTATCTGCAAGGAAGGCAACCGAGAAGCACCTGCAGAAAGTTTCTGCAGCAGAAACTGCTGCTGGAATACCGCGTGCAACGTCAAGCTGGATGGTTCCAGGCTGCTACGTACTAGTAGTACAACTTGACAGTGAGCTAAGCAGCACAAGAACAAGAACAGTTATCGGTTGTGTTGTTTTTGTGAGTGGGTTTATAGTGATGGCTGCTCTACATGAACAGAGCAAAATAAATGACGCATGGAACCTGGTCTACTCGACAAACGACCCGATCCGCTTGGTGTTTATGTGTGGCTATTGTTGTGGCTGAGCTGCCGAGCCAGCTTCAAGTTGTCTTGGATCTGCTGTCGGGACTGTTCCGCCATGACGTTCATCTTGATAATCTGTGCCATGAGCGAGTCCGTGGTCGGATCTGGAGCATTCTGTTCGTATGCCTTGGGACTGCTAAAGCTGCCGTTGTACGGACCCGAAGATGCGCTATTCAACCGAGCAACGGCCATGGATCCTCTGGCTACTGGCGTCTCCGAGTCTCGCCCCTTGTAGTAATTATCTTCCGGTCTGTCAGGTGGCGAGTGACTGTGGCGGCGTTGGCCAGCGTAGCGTGGACCAGCAAAGGCATCTACACTGCGGCTGGATTTCTTAGGCGAAGGTCCATCGTAGATCGTGACAGGTACACCAGGCAACGACGCTGAGCCGGGCTTCACGTGGTTGTTGTGGGTCGGTTGTCCGGGATGTTTGGGAATGGGAGCTGCTCCACCCGCCTGTGCGTATAAAGCTACCTCCTCGTCGTGCTGAGGAAATGGACACACGAATCCGAGCAGAAGAGGAGGCTAGGATCCGCTCCAAGATGACTACAACAATTCGGTCTGAAATCGAGGAAAGTATTCGTGAAGAACAGCGAGCTCAAGCGGAGCATGAGGCGGCAATTCAAGCTGAGATAGAGCTGTGGGCCCAAATTCGGGATGAGATTCAAGATGAAGTCAAGGACAAGATACGAGCGGAAATTCGGAAGGAATTGCTCGGAGAAGAGTTGAAAAAAGCTTGAGTCATCCGCTTCTTCTTTAGTTCTACGTCTGGAAGTGGTCACACGCCTACCAAGCCAACATTTGCGATGCCAGTCATCTAAAGAAGAATCCATAAAAGCGAGAAAGTTTTGTGATCTTTTTAAATATTTAAAAAGATGCGTGAAGTTGAATTGACACTGGCGATGCAGAAATTACCCCACAAAGCTTTTAAGGAAAAAGGAACGAGATTTCTGGAAAGGTGTAAAACGGAGGCAATTCCATCAATCATGAGAATTCCGCGACTGTTGCCTACCATTTTTCATTTTGTAAGCGACTATGGCTCCCAAGTCCCGCGAAGAAGTCTGGAAATCGAATCCATCGGAATGGCACGACAAGTACCATGGGGTTGGAGATTTCTGCAAGAGGGCGAAGGTATACTATTGCAGAAGCGGACGTTGGGCTAACTTCGACTGGCTGCTTGCTAACTGCGATGCACCATTATCCACCGAGGCAATGGATTTAGCAGCAACCAATGGATTCTACAACAACGTGGTTTGGTTTCATGAGCATCGGTTCGAAGGTTGCACGACAGCAGCAATGGATCGAGCAGCAATGCAAGGCCATCTTAAAACTGTCCAGTATCTTCACGAAAATCGTAATGAAGGCTGCACAACTGCTGCCATGGATGGAGCTGCCACCAACAACCACCTTGCAACTGTTGTATGGCTTCATCAAAATCGTTCCGAAGGATGCACCACTGCTGCTATGGATGGAGCTGCGACGAATGGACACCTCGAGATGGTCAAGTGGCTGAATGAAAACCGCACTGAAGGATGCACCACTGCCGCTATGACCGAATCGTGTGAAGATACTTCACCACTTCAAGGTGGCTATTCTCAGCAGCAACGGTAATCGCAGCATTCGTAGACACTTGATTAACTTCATTCACCAAATACTCGACAATCTCCAAAATCCTTTGGACGCAGCGTTGACCATAGCAGCTGGAGTGCAGCCTACAGCGAAGTTCTCATTCACCCACTTGACAGCGGCTAAAAGTCCTTTTCCTGCCGCGTTGTCCATTGCTGCAGTGGAACAGCCTTCAGATCGATTTTCTTTCAACCAACGAGCTACAAGCACATGGCTATTGCTGACTGCGCCATCCACGGAAAGCTGTACTGCCGAGGCAATTTTGCTTGCAAAGAAGAATGGCCACTCGGATATCGTCAAGTTTCTACTGCAGCATGAAGAATGTCGTGTGGCGTACGAGACAGAAAATGCCAAGGCGCTTGCTGACAGAACGCGTACTGTTGTTTGGCGTTTCCTCTGGCTTTTGCTCTTCGTAGTTCGCTTCGTCTCAGGCTTGCTCTCTCTGAATTATTTATCTTTTACTGTTGTTCGCCAAGCTGAGGCTAACACTACTGCAAGTGGAACCAAAAAACAAACGCCTCAATCAAACGAATTCACGGTGGTTTCAGACTGCAGTTGAACCGCATGAATCGATGGCAGTGTTTTGTTTCTATTCGAGACTATCGATGACAAGATTCATGATGATACGCAGATCGACAACGGCGATTGCATTTACACCATTTGGGAGAGCTGCATTCGCGGGGATCGACAAGATTCGGCGCATGTCGAAGGTGACATTGGCAGCAGCTCCAGCAGCTGCGTGTCGAAATGTTCCCCACGCTGTTGGTCTAATGGTTGGGTGTGGCCGGGTCGTACAGTCATAGAGCGCATATCGAATCTGAGTACCAGGGGCACTGACTTTCAATAGCAGCACATACTGGATCCCAGTATAACCGAACCACCATCTGGCAGCTTCCATCAGACTTGCCCACGTCTGAGATCTTCCAACCTCCACTGCCAGTGTCACCCAATCTTCAACGGTACGAGGTGCCGGTGCCGGTGTTTGGTTGAGCGTAGTTCTCTTTGGTCCGAATGTCGCATCAGCCTCCTTGTTCGGGTTGCCAGCTCTTTCCGCGGTCATCGAGCCGCCACTTGCAACCTCGCGTCTATTTCCAGTTGCCGCCAGGAACTCGGACTCGAATCTTGCAGTGCTCTCATGCACTGTCGTCGGAAGGTCAACAATCACGAGACGCCCATCATAGAGGGCGAGAAATCGAAGTGAAATCCGCAGCCCTTCGCCGTCTCCAACGTACTCATTGAATGCATCAATGGAGACTCCCTCACACACGACATAGGGGTCGATTTCGTCGTCATCTTGATCGAAATAACTTGCAACCTCATCAAGCTCCAGCGCATCGATGGCGACGCGAATATCATCGGCGGTCTTTAAAGTCGTCATGCTTGCTGCAGCTCGTACCTCGTATATAGCTCTGGAAGAACAAAACGAATCCCCGTCGCAGCATGTTCTCTTTCTCGAAAGAAAGCGGGGAGGAAAAACCGGTTGTCATCGTCCGCTCACTGTCCGCTCACTGTCCGCTCAAGCTATGCATCTAGAGTACCCCTAGACACCCTCAGAGACAGCGATGATGTACTACGTAGTATATGGTACTGGTACATACTACTAGTACTTAAGATGTAAATTCGTGCAGTCCCCTCCTGCCTCGTTTGAGGTGATGAACAACGATGACAACCGCATGCATGTACGATACACCCAGAGGAGTCCTCTGAGGACCGGGCTCACAGGAGTTCGAGTTGGCGACAGCTTGTTGCCTGCAAGTTGAAGTTGAATTGTGTTGCACCACGCCATATACCTGTCATCAGGGAGATCGCTCCTCCACGACGAGCAGCACCACGAGCCATTGCAGACTGCCGCAAAACACTCACCACCGACCTCGAGATCGTCGTCGTTGTCACTTGTTGTCCGCGGTGGAGCGGATCCGCTAATGCAGCGGACGGAAGTGGACGTTTTTTGACTGGCTGAAAATGGTCACATCTTTAGTGACATGCCATTAAGTGATATCACTAAGTTAAGTGCGATAGAGTTCACACGTCACAGATTTACGTCAATGATGTGGGCTCCGACGGTGCTGGGGGGAGTAATTGCAGGCGCTGTGTGGCTTCTACTGCGGCCATTAGCGCTGTATCACGGCAGCAAAGAGCAGTATAATGTCCCTATGTTGAGTATACTGCGTTTCAGCTTCCACGTGCGTCTGCATTCGTTGATCTTGTGGGTTTCTGGGGTTTCAGGGATTTCTAGTAGTCTCCCGAGTATTCCTGATGTGGATCAATTACCCGGTTCAGTACTACGAGTGCTGGGCAATAACCCCAGTCGGATGACGCTTCGAGGCACAAACGTTTATATCGTCGGCAGTGGATCACGAAGGCTATTGATCGACTGTAGTGATGGCAATGAAGGATTTGTGAAGAACCTGACGGAAGTGTGTCAACGTCATGGAGTGGACGAGATTTCGGATCTTTTGGTGACTGACGCACGGACACTTGGATCACGTTGGTGGACTGTTGCAATTGAAGCAAAGGTTTCCAGCTCTGAAAGTGTGGAAATACCTCCCTGAAACAGCTAAAGAAGGTGATGGAGATGGAGATCGACGGCTGAGACTGAGCAACAACGAGAGTCGGAGACTGGGGATTCAGGCGTTACAAGATGGACAAGAGTTTCAAGTACCAGGAAGTGAAGGAGTCTTGAGAACAGTGTACACTCCAGGACACTGCAATGATCACGTTTGTTTTGTACTGGATGGAGTGGGGGATCTGAAAGCTCCTGTCTTATTCTCGGGGGACTGCATCTTGGGCTTTGGCAGTTTGGCAGTTGCATGTTTGACTCACTTGCCGACCTCATGGCATCATTAGCGAAGTTGAAGCAATGTGGAGCTGCTAGTATCTACCCAGGACACGGACCAGTTGTGGACGATGCAGCTGCTAAGATCCTGGAGTACATCACTCACCGTCAGCAGCGTGAGGACGAGATCTTAGCGGTGCTAAAGCAGCACAAGAGACTGACATCGTCCGAGGTTGTGGATAACATTTACGATCCTTTGCCGTACTTGCTGCGTTTATCTGCAAGGAAGGCAACCGAGAAGCACCTGCAGAAAGTTTCTGCAGCAGAAACTGCTGCTGGAATACCGCGTGCAACGTCAAGCTGGATGGTTCCAGGCTGCTACGTACTAGTAGTACAACTTGACAGTGAGCTAAGCAGCACAAGAACAAGAACAGTTATCGGTTGTGTTGTTTTTGTGAGTGGGTTTATAGTGATGGCTGCTCTACATGAACAGAGCAAAATAAATGACGCATGGAACCTGGTCTACTCGACAAACGACCGGACCCGCTTGGTGTTTATGTGTGGCTATTGTTGTGGCTGAGCTGCCGAGCCAGCTTCAAGTTGTCTTGGATCTGCTGTCGGGACTGTTCCGCCATGACGTTCATCTTGATAATCTGTGCCATGAGCGAGTCCGTGGTCGGATCTGGAGCATTCTGTTCGTATGCCTTGGGACTGCTAAAGCTGCCGTTGTACGGACCCGAAGACGCGCTATTCAACCGAGCAACGGCCATGGATCCTCTGGCTACTGGCGTCTCCGAGTCTCGCCCCTTGTAGTAATTATCTTCCGGTCTGTCAGGTGGCGAGTGACTGTGGCGGCGTTGGCCAGCGTAGCGTGGACCAGCAAAGGCATCTACACTGCGGCTGGATTTCTTAGGCGAAGGTCCATCGTAGATCGTGACAGGTACACCAGGCAACGACGCTGAGCCGGGCTTCACGTGGTTGTTGTGGGTCGGTTGTCCGGGATGTTTGGGAATGGGAGCTGCTCCACCCGCCTGTGCGTATAAAGCTACCTCCTCGTCGTGCTGAGGAAATGGACACACGAATCCGAGCAGAAAAGGAGGCTAGGATCCGCTCCAAGATGACTACAACAATTCGGTCTGAAATCGAGGAAAGTATTCGTGAAGAACAGCGAGCTCAAGCGGAGCATGAGGCGGCAATTCAAGCTGAGATAGAGCTGTGGGCCCAAATTCGAGATGAGATTCAAGATGAAGTCAAGGACAAGATACGAGCGGAAATTCGGAAGGAATTGCTCGGAGAAGAGTTGAAAAAAGCTTGAGTCATCCGCTTCTTCTTTAGTTCTACGTCTGGAAGTGGTCACACGCCTACCAAGCCAACATTTGCGATGCCAGTCATCTAAAGAAGAATCCATAAAAGCGAGAAAGTTTTGTGATCTTTTTAAATATTTAAAAAGATGCGTGAAGTTGAATTGACACTGGCGATGCAGAAATTACCCCACAAAGCTTTTAAGGAAAAAGGAACGAGATTTCTGGAAAGGTGTAAAACGGAGGCAATTCCATCAATCATGAGAATTCCGCGACTGTTGCCTACGATTTTTCATTTTGTAAGCGACTATGGCTCCCAAGTCCCGCGAAGAAGTCTGGAAATCGAATCCATCGGAATGGCACGACAAGTACCATGGGGTTGGAGATTTCTGCAAGAGGGCGAAGGTATACTATTGCAGAAGCGGACGTTGGGCTAACTTCGACTGGCTGCTTGCTAACTGCGATGCACCATTATCCACCGAGGCAATGGATTTAGCAGCAACCAATGGATTCTACAACAACGTGGTTTGGTTTCATGAGCATCGGTTCGAAGGTTGCACGACAGCAGCAATGGATCGAGCAGCAACGCATGGCCATCTTAAAACTGTCCAGTATCTTCACGAAAATCGTAATGAAGGCTGCACAACTGCTGCCATGGATGGAGCTGCCACCAACAACCACCTTGCAACTGTTGTATGGCTTCATCAAAATCGTTCCGAAGGATGCACCACTGCTGCTATGGATGGAGCTGCGACGAATGGACACCTCGAGATGGTCAAGTGGCTGAATGAAAACCGCACTGAAGGATGCACCACTGCCGCTATGACCGAATCGTGTGAAGATACTTCACCACTTCAAGGTGGCTATTCTCAGCAGCAACGGTAATCGCAGCATTCGTAGACACTTGATTAACTTCATTCACCAAATACTCGACAATCTCCAAAATCCTTTGGACGCAGCGTTGACCATAGCAGCTGGAGTGCAGCCTACAGCGAAGTTCTCATTCACCCACTTGACAGCGGCTAAAAGTCCTTTTCCTGCCGCGTTGTCCATTGCTGCAGTGGAACAGCCTTCAGATCGATTTTCTTTCAACCAACGAGCTACAAGCACATGGCTATTGCTGACTGCGCCATCCACGGAAAGCTGTACTGCCGAGGCAATTTTGCTTGCAAAGAAGAATGGCCACTCGGATATCGTCAAGTTTCTACTGCAGCATGAAGAATGTCGTGTGGCGTACGAGACAGAAAATGCCAAGGCGCTTGCTGACAGAACGCGTACTGTTGTTTGGCGTTTCCTCTGGCTTTTGCTCTTCGTAGTTCGCTTCGTCTCAGGCTTGCTCTCTCTGAATTATTTATCTTTTGCTGTTGTTCGCCAAGCTGAGGCTAATGCTACTGCAAGTGGAACCAAAAAACAAACTCCTCAATCAAATGAATTCACGGTGGTTTCAGACTGCAGTTGAACCGCATGAATCGATGGCAGTGTTTTTTTCTATTCGAGACTATCGATGACAAGATTCATGATGATGCGCAGATCGACAACGGCGATTGCATTTACACCATTTGGGAGAGCTGCATTCGCGGGGATCGACAAGATTCGGCGCATGTCGAAGGTGACATTGGCAGCAGCTCCAGCAGCTGCGTGTCGAAATGTTCCCCACGCTGTTGGTCTAATGGTTGGGTGTGGCCGGGTCGTACAGTCATAGAGCGCATATCGAATCTGAGTACCAGGGGCACTGACTTTCAATAGCAGCACATACTGGATCCCAGTATAACCGAACCACCATCTGGCAGCTTCCATCAGACTTGCCCACATCTGGGATCTTCCAACCTCCACTGCCAGTGTCACCCAATCGGTTACGGTGCGAGGTGCCGGTGCCGGTGTTCGGTTGAGCGTAGTTCTCTTTGGTCCGAATGTCGCATCAGCCTCCTTGTTCGGGTTGCCAGCTCTTTCCGCGGTCATCGAGCCGCCACTTGCAACCTCGCGTCATTTCCAGTTGCCGTCAGGAACTCGAACTCGAAAGATCTTGCAGTGCTCTCATGCACTGTCGTCGGAAGGTCAACAATCACGAGACGCCCATCATAGAGGGCGAGAAATCGAAGTGAAATCCGCAGCCCTTCGCCGTCTCCAACGTACTCATTGAATGCATCAATGGAGACTCCCTCACACACGACATAGGGGTCGATTTCGTCGTCATCTTGATCGAAATAACTTGCAACCTCATCAAGCTCCAGCGCATCGATGGCGACGCGAATATCATCGGCGGTCTTTAAAGTCGTCATGCTTGCTGCAGCTCGTACCTCGTATATAGCTCTGGAAGAACAAAACGAATCCCCGTCGCAGCATGTTCTCTTTCTCGAAAGAAAGCGGGGAGGAAAAACCGGTTGTCATCGTCCGCTCACTGTCCGCTCACTGTCCGCTCAAGCTATGCATCTAGAGTACCCCTAGACACCCTCAGAGACAGCGATGATGTACTACGTAGTATATGGTACTGGTACATACTACTAGTACTTAAGATGTAAATTCGTGCAGTCCCCTCCTGCCTCGTTTGAGGTGATGAACAACGATGACAACCGCATGCATGTACGATACACCCAGAGGAGTCCTCTGAGGACCGGGCTCACAGGAGTTCGAGTTGGCGACAGCTTGTTGCCTGCAAGTTGAAGTTGAATTGTGTTGCACCACGCCATATACCTGTCATCAGGGAGATCGCTCCTCCACGACGAGCAGCACCACGAGCCATTGCAGACTGCCGCAAAACACTCACCACCGACCTCGAGATCGTCGTCGTTGTCACTTGTTGTCCGCGGTGGAGCGGATCCGCTAATGCAGCGGACGGAAGTGGACGTTTTTTGACTGGCTGAAAATGGTCACATCTTTAGTGACATGCCATTAAGTGATATCACTAAGTTAAGTGCGATAGAGTTCACACGTCACAGATTTACATCAATGATGTGGGCTCCGACGGTGCTGGGGGGAGTAATTGCAGGCGCTGTGTGGCTTCTACTGCGGCCATTAGCGCTGTATCACGGCAGCAAAGAGCAGTATAATGTCCCTATGTTGAGTATACTGCGTTTCAGCTTCCACGTGCGTCTGCATTCGTTGATCTTGTGGGTTTCTGGGGTTTCAGGGATTTCTAGTAGTCTCCCGAGTATTCCTGATGTGGATCAATTACCCGGTTCAGTACTACGAGTGCTGGGCAATAACCCCAGTCGGATGACGCTTCGAGGCACAAACGTTTATATCGTCGGCAGTGGATCACGAAGGCTATTGATCGACTGTAGTGATGGCAATGAAGGATTTGTGAAGAACCTGACGGAAGTGTGTCAACGTCATGGAGTGGACGAGATTTCGGATCTTTTGGTGACTGACGCACGGACACTTGGATCACGTTGGTGGACTGTTGCAATTGAAGCAAAGGTTTCCAGCTCTGAAAGTGTGGAAATACCTCCCTGAAACAGCTAAAGAAGGTGATGGAGATGGAGATCGACGGCTGAGACTGAGCAACAACGAGAGTCGGAGACTGGGGATTCAGGCGTTACAAGATGGACAAGAGTTTCAAGTACCAGGAAGTGAAGGAGTCTTGAGAACAGTGTACACTCCAGGACACTGCAATGATCACGTTTGTTTTGTACTGGATGGAGTGGGGGATCTGAAAGCTCCTGTCTTGTTCTCGGGGGACTGCATCTTGGGCTTTGGCAGTTTGGCAGTTGCATGTTTGACTCACTTGCCGACCTCATGGCATCATTAGCGAAGTTGAAGCAATGTGGAGCTGCTAGTATCTACCCAGGACACGGACCAGTTGTGGACGATGCAGCTGCTAAGATCCTGGAGTACATCACTCACCGTCAGCAGCGTGAGGACGAGATCTTAGCGGTGCTAAAGCAGCACAAGAGACTGACATCGTCCGAGGTTGTGGATAACATTTACGATCCTTTGCCGTACTTGCTGCGTTTATCTGCAAGGAAGGCAACCGAGAAGCACCTGCAGAAAGTTTCTGCAGCAGAAACTGCTGCTGGAATACCGCGTGCAACGTCAAGCTGGATGGTTCCAGGCTGCTACGTACTAGTAGTACAACTTGACAGTGAGCTAAGCAGCACAAGAACAAGAACAGTTATCGGTTGTGTTGGTTTTGTGAGTGGGTTTATAGT
>JASMQC010000059.1:0-150261 GCA_031305395.1 Phytophthora citrophthora
TTAACTTAAATAACTAACAACATATTCAGCTTTAGAAGCCGTCAACTTCTGCGTGGCACGTGGGGCAACGCATCTCCTTGTTCAGCTTCGGCACGATGCACTCGTCGTGGAACTGGTGGCCGCACGACAAAGTCGTCGTGTAGCTCAGCACGCTGCTGCGGCGACTTGAGGAGTTGCTGCGGAAACTGTCCGTCTCCGTGGGCGACGTCTCGCTGTCCAAGCTCGAGCTGCACAGTGTGCAGACGCCCGCTTCCTCCGCCTCATCCGCCAGCTCGTCGCCCTCATCCGACGTGGATGAACACACGCTGTCGCGCAAGCTGCCGAAGCTGAAGCTGTTGTTGCTGCCATTCCTGCACATGCCGCTCAGCGGGTGGCGCTTGTCACTCACGTCACCAAGCACAAAGTCCGCCACCAGCTGCGTGACGCTGCCGGCAACGATCGAGCATGCGGACGCATTCTGACGGTTCACCACAAACTTCTGCAGCGACGTCAGCACATGCTCGAGCGCGTCACGACGCTTCTCCACGGAGCAGTCGCTGTGGCCGCCCAGACCGAAAAGACCGGACGATCCAGGGAAGTAGCTGTTGACGAACGTGTAGAGCCATGGGCACTCGGCCTGGCAGAAGTGGCCCTGGTGCAGCGCCGCTAGTAGTTGCGTCTGGAACGTCTTGTACTCGTCGAAGGAGCGCGCCTTGCGCCAACGGGTCTGAGAGGCAGCGTGCTCCACGTGCAGCTCGTAGCGCACGTCGCGTTTGCTGAGGCGCACGGAGGACACGCGCAGGGAAAGCTGTTCGAGAAGGGAGGCGAGCGGAGACAGCGGGACCGTCGACGTGCGCTTCCGTCCATTGGCTGCACCTGCGGTTGAGCCAGCGCTCGAGTGGCGGTGCTGGTGATACAGTTGGTGGTGGGCTGTGAGCATCATTTTGTGTAGCTGCCAGAGCTTTGAGGTGTTCGTTGGCTGTCCGATTCGGAAGTGATGGCTGGAAGGAGCATTGCACGTGTCCCGCGAGGAGGACCACAGCGGCGTAATCGGCGGAAGGCGGTGATCCATGGAGTGCGTAATACCAGCACATGTCGCCCTCTGTACTACGATTTCTAAATACGGGTCAATCTTCCATTTATGATGATAGTGGCTATTGGGTGTTTTAAGTTCTGATTTCTACAGACTTTAAAAAGGTTTGAAATTGTGATACACCTGCAGGAATACATAAATTGCCTCGGAAAATGTTTCCTGTCCGACCGGCGCAATCGGACTGTCATTCTAGCGACATAAACGGATTCGGCATCATTTTGCGCCAATCGCAGCTCGAATTCTGAAGGAATATTACACGACCCGTCGGACACGGACCACATGGCCTGACCTCTAGGTCTCCGGTCCTGTCGACGGCCATGACCTCCTCTTGAGTCACGACTCGTGACAGGGCGTCGCGAAAGGCTCAGAGACCTCTGCGTCGCAGACGCACAACCATGGCAGCAATGGCAGCAAGCAGCATTAGCTGGTGTTTACTACAGACTGTAGTCAACAGTATCCGCTCGTTGTAATCCCTGTAGCCATCAGTGCCCGCGGATTTTTCTTTGCGTCACGCGCTGCAAAGCGACCGCCAGTGCATGATGGCAGCTCTATTGCGATGAAGCGCTGCCGACATACACCAGCATGAATATGCCAGCCGGCTTCTCAATGTCACAACGGCGCGGTAATCACCTTGCACCTTCACAATAGAATGCGCCGCGAGAGGTGTAAACAGAGAAGCAATGACAAGGGCATGGGGGCAACGGAGCTCTACATGAACACACAATTGCGGTTGAAGTCGCAGCGTCATATTTGTATGATACCCTGCTAGCCAGCGCGCAACTAAATTAATTCCATTCAAGCTGTCTCGGATTGCGGCAGAAGCAGCACAGGCGCCACATTGTGGGCCTCCCACCGCATCAACATGAAGAAGATCTCACGCTGCCAGCGCCGAGCGAACTCCTCCGAGTGACCGTCTATTGTGCCGCCGAAGCGAACACGACAGCCAGCTTTAGTAGAGTCCGTCGATGCAGTGGACGAGAAGAAAAATCCGCGGCTACAGGGATTACAACGAGCGGATACTGTTGACTACAGTCTGTAGTAAACACCAGCCAATGCTGCTTGCTGCCATTGCTGCCATGGTTGTGCGTCTGCGACGCAGAGGTCTCTGAGCCTTTCGCGACGCCCTGTCACGAGTCGTGACTCAAGAGGAGGTCATGGCCGTCGACAGGACCGGAGACCTAGAGGTCAGGCCATGTGGTCCGTGTCCGACGGGTCGTGTAATATTCCTTCAGAATTCGAGCTGCGATTGGCGCAAAATGATGCCGAATCCGTTTATGTCGCTAGAATGACAGTCCGATTGCGCCGGTCGGACAGGAAACATTTTCCGAGGCAATTTATGTATTCCTGCAGGTGTATCACAATTTCAAACCTTTTTAAAGTCTGTAGAAATCAGAACTTAAAACACCCAATAGCCACTATCATCATAAATGGAAGATTGACCCGTATTTAGAAATCGTAGTACAGAGGGCGACATGTGCTGGTATTACGCACTCCATGGATCACCGCCTTCCGCCGATTACGCCGCTGTGGTCCTCCTCGCGGGACACGTGCAATGCTCCTTCCAGCCATCACTTCCGAATCGGACAGCCAACGAACACCTCAAAGCTCTGGCAGCTACACAAAATGATGCTCACAGCCCACCACCAACTGTATCACCAGCACCGCCACTCGAGCGCTGGCTCAACCGCAGGTGCAGCCAATGGACGGAAGCGCACGTCGACGGTCCCGCTGTCTCCGCTCGCCTCCCTTCTCGAACAGCTTTCCCTGCGCGTGTCCTCCGTGCGCCTCAGCAAACGCGACGTGCGCTACGAGCTGCACGTGGAGCACGCTGCCTCTCAGACCCGTTGGCGCAAGGCGCGCTCCTTCGACGAGTACAAGACGTTCCAGACGCAACTACTAGCGGCGCTGCACCAGGGCCACTTCTGCCAGGCCGAGTGCCCATGGCTCTACACGTTCGTCAACAGCTACTTCCCTGGATCGTCCGGTCTTTTCGGTCTGGGCGGCCACAGCGACTGCTCCGTGGAGAAGCGTCGTGACGCGCTCGAGCATGTGCTGACGTCGCTGCAGAAGTTTGTGGTGAACCGTCAGAATGCGTCCGCATGCTCGATCGTTGCCGGCAGCGTCACGCAGCTGGTGGCGGACTTTGTGCTTGGTGACGTGAGTGACAAGCGCCACCCGCTGAGCGGCATGTGCAGGAATGGCAGCAACAACAGCTTCAGCTTCGGCAGCTTGCGCGACAGCGTGTGTTCATCCACGTCGGATGAGGGCGACGAGCTGGCGGATGAGGCGGAGGAAGCGGGCGTCTGCACACTGTGCAGCTCGAGCTTGGACAGCGAGACGTCGCCCACGGAGACGGACAGTTTCCGCAGCAACTCCTCAAGTCGCCGCAGCAGCGTGCTGAGCTACACGACGACTTTGTCGTGCGGCCACCAGTTCCACGACGAGTGCATCGTGCCGAAGCTGAACAAGGAGATGCGTTGCCCCACGTGCCACGCAGAAGTTGACGGCTTCTAAAGCTGAATATGTTGTTAGTTATTTAAGTTAAGCATGCACAGCGCATGACGAGTAGCTTGTATCGATATGAACAAGATCACATTTTCAAATTGAAGTTTAAAGATGTTTTACTACTCTTTCAGTAGGAAGGGAGCGACAGCCAGCGTTTCCCAGCGAATCGCAAGGAAAATGAGCTCCTTCAACCTCGACGCCGCCAGGTCCTCGCATGCATTTGTGCCGCCGAATTTCGTGACGGTTGTAACCTCCTGCATCGCAGAGACCTCGGCCGTGCAGTCTAAAGGGGAGACTCGCATCCAGTAGAAAATATCCCACCAGACCTCGTCGCCGTGCAGCACCGATCAGCAGTTGGGACGTCCAAGGTCTTCATCGCCAACGTCTGAACGCCATCGTCATCGACTCGGAAAAGCATGTACACTGTTCGGAGCACAAGGGGTTCACCACTTTCGTTGTTGTGTGACTGGTCCTCGGTACGCCGATCGATGATCAGGACGTCATCCGTGATCTCCTGCAGTATCGTGATGTGGGTCTTAGCGTGTAAGGGCCCCAGTCTTTGCAGGTCGCCACTGTTCGTCTGCAGTTGCCACGATCGGTCCATGAGCTGCTGTGGGGTGACGTTCCTCAGCGTCTTCTTGACCCCGAAGGCGACGACGTCGCCCTGGCGTTCGGAGTACTGACTCCAGCCTAGAAACGTTGGTCGATTAAGAAAGCGCTCTTCGCTCGCATACAGCAATCGAGCGTGAATACGCTCGAGAGTTTGCCGCACAAAGGTCATGCCTTGATCGTGCGTGAAATGGGTCGGTTGCATGCCGCTTCTGCTGTCAGGCGGAGGGAAACTCATCAGACGATAGCGGAGACTGTTGTTAAACAGATCGCGTCTTGCTAATTCTTGGACCATCGCCGCGTTCTGTCGCCGGAACGCCTCAATCTCGGTCGCCAACTGCACGTAGTCGTCACGAGTGACTGGCATCAATGATGATGGATACAGGGACGATGACAGATCCGGCGAGCTTGACGGCGATCGATAAGCGTCGCTAGGACTGCTGCAAGGCGATGGAGACTCAGCTGCGAAGTGCTGCATGAGCTGCTGCTTCTGCAGTTCCAGTGCGGCGACTGTCTTGCGCATCTGCTCCATGGTGTCCTGTTAGTAAGACCGGTTAGTAAATCCACGGCAGTATTTCACCCCACCAACAGAACACACCCGCTTCGCACTGTTGCGTCTCCTGTCTCGCTCATTGCGTCGGCGCTTCTTGAGCTCACCGGGAGTAAGTTCCGCCTGCTCTTCCTGATTCGCTTCCAATTGTAGCAGTTCAAGCTTCAGAGACACAGTGGCTGGCGGCTTCTCCTCGGTTCTGATAGTGGTTCCGTTTCGACTTTGACGACGCACTTGGCTGACCGGTTCTGATAGTGGTTCCGTTTCGACTTTGACGACGCACTTGGCTGACCGCGATCTCGTCATGGGTCCAGCGTCGGCCATCCGAAAGTTGCTAGCCTTGGTTCTTTGACGCGAAAATGAACTCTGCACCCTGGTCATCACGGAATCGCACAGGTCCGATTACGACTCGCAATGGAGACGCAATGTCAACTTGGATGCGCCGGTAGTTGAACAACGCGTCGCCACGCCGGACTCGAAAACTGGACACAGCGTTGTTGGCATTTACTTGCAATTTGCTTGTTTGCTTCACTACTTCACTTCACTTCGACACAACTCTTAAAACTTGAGCAGCGTGGGCGCCACGGCCAACGATTCCCAGCGGATGGCGAGGAAAACGAGCTCGCCGAGCCACGCCTGCGCGATTTCGTCGCGTGTGTACGTGTTGGAGCCGCCAAACTCAATCACAGAGGTGAAATCACGCGGACGACCGTTGGGGCCAGTGCTGGATCTCACTGTGCCGTCCGGGTATATGCGGCAACCAGTAGAAGATCTCGCACCACTGTTCATCGTCGCGCAACAGCTTCTTCACCAGCGGAAGGTTAATGGTTTTCATGGCTAGCGTCTGCGTGCCATCGGCGTCCGCCGTACGGAACAGCACGTACACCGTACGAAGCGCGAGATTTTTGCCTAACACGCCTGTGCGCGCGTTGTCTTCGCTGCGGCGATCGATGACCAACAGGTCGTCCGACAGCTTCTGCAGTGGACGGATGTGTGTGTTCACTGTCGACGGGATCAGCTTCTGAGTCCTCTTCCCGTCGGTGAGTAAGTGCCAAGTTGTGGCCATTAGCTGCGCCGGCGTCACGTTCTTAAGCGACTTTTTGACCGAGAACGTGATGGTCGACCCCTGCCGCAGTGTGAACTGCTCCCAACCGAGGAACTTAGAACGGTTGTGGTAGCGCGCGTCACTCGCGTAAAGGAAGCGCGCGTTGTTGATGAGCTGCAGCGTTTGACGCACACACGCGACGCCTTCCTCCGTCGTGAGCGGTGTAAAGCGAACATTACTGTCACCGTTGAGAGGATGGGGCCCTGAAACAAGTGGTGGTTTCCGACCGTTGCTCCTCTTGCCGTTGCACCTGCTGTCCGAGCCAGCGTCACTCTCTCCACTGCTGTTGTCCTGGTCCGTCTCGTCCTGGCTGAACTCGAGCAGCAAGTTCTGCATGTAGCCGGTGGTCACGTCCCGTTCACGGAGCTGCTGAGTCATGATGGTATTTTGACGTCGGAACTCCTCGATCTCATCGGCCAGTCGCACGAAATTCTCCCGTTTGATAGGCGTCTCGGGCGACGGATACATGGAGGCCGAAGTGGACGGGGGCGAAGGTGAGCGGAACTCATTGCTCTGTGGTGAGGCTGCTTTGATCGCGTTGCTGCTGTCCGTACGCTCAACAAGACGCTGTTTGCGCTCCTCCAGCTCCTTCACTTGCTGGCGCATTTGCTTCATGGATTCCTGTCATTAATCAATGAAAACTAAAATGTTAATAACTGATTGCCTATCCATCAACGTCGACGTTGAAGTGCACACACACCCGTTTAGCAAAGCTGCGTTGACGGTCCCGCTCATTGCGTTTGAGTTTCTTGAGCTGGTCGTCGGCGTTGGAAGTGGCGATAACGATCCGCTGGGGGGACGAATTTTCGGTGTCCGTGCGAGCCACGGCGGACGCGTCCGGTGCAGCGTCAGGCCCGAGATAATAGCGAGCCATGGCGCGCAGCTCGGCGTCCGCATCCTCCAGCAGGTTTACCTGAAGCGACATACTGAGGATGGTCCTTCTTAGCTAGCAGGAGTGTCGAAGAGTGATGACCGTCGTCTGAAGTGTTGCCCACCAGACGCTTCTTCTTTTTTTAACCTTTAAAATTAATACATGCGTTTTATCATTTAAACTTTTCTTATTGATGGAGGACTCGTTTATGTTCTAACAGCTGACCAATCAAAATCGACCTCGACTCTGATTGGCGGTATGTTTTTACACAGGATTTTAGTCCCGTTTGGTCCTATTGTCTTGAAGTTTGTAAGCGGCCATATTGTGATTTAGTCTAGAAAGGTAGCTTTCATAGAGCTATCGGTTTGATTTAGTCTAGAAAGGTAGAAATCGCTTTACTATAAAAGCATTTACTACTACTAATCCCTTTTACTCCAATTCTTACGTCGTTATCGCCGAGGTGCCTTGCCATCTTGCAGCAGTGCTGGAACCTCTACAAAGTGTAGACTGCAACAGAAGACGTTAACTTCTGTAATGATAAAACATTCCGACGCTTTTACTGTATAAGGCACACATTGAATAAGACAACGGTCTCATCTGTGAAAAGACGCTCGAACTGACTCCCTTGCGGAAGCTCGCCATCATGACGAGCTTCCAGCAGCAAACCAGGTCGCCGTTGCTGTCGCTGCCCCATGGCGAGGAACTTCTTCAAACTGGCATACGGACTCCGTAACGTAGCTGCAAATCGCTTACTGCAGGCTGCTGCACTGCAGTCTGCAGCGCTGTGGACGTCAACATGATACGTCAACATGATAATGCCACAAACCGGCCAAACGAAGTGAGGGTTCGGTCGTCACAGGTCAGGCAATCCGATTTGCTCATGCAATTCACACAGTCTGCTCCAGGAGCTGGATCGGTTGTGGTGGACTCGACTGATGCTTTATCGCCACACTAAAAGCTGCTACGTGTAGATGCGCAAGTGCTATGTTGCAGACTTTGGCAGGGGCATGGTGATCGCTGCAACCTGCACATATCGAGCAGCTCAGAGCTCAGGACTTTACAGGCTGAAGCAGCGCTTCGCCGCACTCATCGCGAGTTGACGGGGTACTTCAAGGGCCCCTTCTACAGCTCGCTGCTCGGGAGAAGGGAATATGATTTGCAAGGAAAACACCACTCCATCGAATTGCATTTGTGCGCTAATAACGGTCGCTACTGTAGCTAGAGAATGCCTCGCAGCGACATCCCAATGCGCGAACCAACAGACCCGAACGGTGATGACTGGCCCTCAACGCTCTCGCAGCTACTGTAGCTGTCGCTGTTGTCCACCAGCTCCACGCGTTGAGTCTGCTCCACCTTGACTCGAGGAGGCTCCTCGAGCAGGTCACCGATCATGGCCTCCTGGCGGATCAGAGCGCTCTCCATCATGGCCATTGTGTCCTCAACGCTTCCCAGTGCACTCACAAAGGCGGCCACAAAGTTCACATACGTGTCGTATCTGTGGATCTTGTTGTCATCGCCAAAGTAAAATGTGTTCCCTACAGGATACTCGACCTGCAAGCCAATGAGACGCTGCACCAGCGCCTCGTTCCAAAGCACATGAGGAAAGATCTTCTCTATGGTGCGCCGTGTGAAGCGCACGTAAAGCGTGGCGGGCGCGCGCACCACCGGGTTTGGATCCGCCGCCATGATTTGCAGGTTCTTGACCTCGTACTTGAGTCCCGTGTGGTACAGTGAGTACTTTTCCCACTGATCGAGCAGCTCGCTCACGCCGTAAGAGCTGCCGAAGACCATGTCCGGGTGCATGAGTCCGTTGAGAAAGCCAGCCTGCCTTGACGAGACCAGCAGCTGGTCGTGCGGGGCGTCCGCAACGCCGTGTCCTGCTACTGGAACGCCGTACTTAAAGAGTGAGAAGTACTCGCTGACGACGCTGGCGAACGACCCACCCATGGGCTCTCGCGTGAGCGGCCAGGCTGTCATGACCTGCTGCTGCCGCTGTGAGCGGTCGTACAAGTTGAGTTGGTCCACCTCCTTCTTGAGCTGCTCCACCTGTTCCTCGAGGGTCTGTACGTAGTTCTTCCGGCGCGAGCGGTAGAGCTTGCCGCGTTCGCTGTTGGACAGACGACGCGAGCGCTTCTTGGACGGTGATTTGCCGGTCATCCGGGCACCGGCAGTTGAAGGAGACGGCTGCTTGGTGCCGTCGCCGCCGGGATGACGAACGGGGGCGAGCGGCGGCAGGGACGGACCAGAGGCGGCGGCGACGGGCCTGTCGGTTTCCATCTCTTCGGTGTCGGCGCTGCAGAGCGCCATAATGTCCATGCGGCGGTCGTGGCAGCTCATTATTATTTTTATTTTACTATTTTTAATGCCTGCGAGACCAGCTCTTCACACGCGCGTCGAATTGCGAAGTGACCGAGTCACGCGTCGCCCAGGTCACAGGAGAAGAATTGAACCGTGGTCGTCATAGGGGCGTCCTCGACGGCCTATCTCGCTTCCGGGCGTATCTCGCCTGTCAAATTAGATAATATTTATAAGAATACAGTTACATCGCGATATAGACAGTTGACTAAGTAAACTATTGTTCTGTTGATAAACTCCATTGAAATGACTTTCAGTTGTGATAACAAATATGCTGGAGCTGTTACGAGTCTTGTTATCTCCGAGGTTTAATTTGTAATTACTCGCGCGATACAGTGGTATGAATGTGTTCTGACAGGTTTTTGATTCATTTCTTAGAAATATTTCAATAAGCTTGTTCATTTGTGCAATCGTTACGGAAGGTTCATACGAACTCACAGGTTTTGCCGGCGTTATCAGGCCGCGTAGTGATCACTTGATGGTGTATTCCGCATGCTATCCTGAGCGATTTGTGTTGGCGAGAGCGAGGCCGGCAGTTTTTGACGCCGATGAGTGTCGAACAGTGCTGGTCTCTTATCGCGGCAGGCAACACTGTAACGAGGCTAGGAAGCATCAGCACGTTGCCAGTTACCAAGCGATGTCCATCCAGCCGCGAATTCTTCGCCGAAGGTGTCGCATCGGTGTAAAAGTCACCCACCAACAAAAGGCACCTGCCTTTGGTGCATATCATCGTCGTCACTGTAATACATTTACCGTAGCGCATTCAGATTCGTCATGGTCTCGCAGTGACCTCAATCACCTGCGCGGAGCCACAGCTTCAACTGCAGCGTATTAAAGGTTAATTAATCTCATGTGCAGTAGCAGTGTTTCCTCGACGCAGGAAAGCAATTGCCAGCGAAAGAAATATACTGACAAATACTGTTTACACACTATGCAAGCAACTGATTCAGTCACCTAAAATGTAGGCGAGCTCCATTCGATTCGGAGATGATTCAGGCACAGGCTCATCGTCGCTTACAACAGATACGCCTTCGTACTTGTTGCTGCTCGACCAGCAGTCGTCGTTGCTCAACTCAGGACTGTTCGCCTCTGTCATGTTGCCTTCATGATCCTCTACCTCGTTCACAACAGCGAGTTGGCGGCCGTCGTCCTCATCACCGATCATGTGACCTCGCACGATCACCGCTTCGCCCATAATGCGAGCTACCAGCACGGGGTTCTTGATCGCCGTCAGGAGCGCCCCGGCGTAGTCGGCTTCAACAGCATACCACTCAATCTTGCCGTTCTGGTCGAAGTGGAATTGGTTGTTGCTCGGGTACGTCACTTCCAGCCCGATGAGTAGCTGGGTTAACTCCTCGTCCCCCACCAAGTGAGGAAACACCTCCTCAATCGTGCGACGCGAGAACCGCACGCGCAGTGTAGCTGCAATTGAAACCACCAGTGGACCGTCATCGTATCTGTTGTCGGCGTTCAACTCACGAGGCTCCGCTAGCTGGACCACGTCGAGCGACTTCATCGTCCACTCGATCGCTGCGTGGAAGAGCGAGTAGCGCTCCCATTGCGCCAGCACGAGGTCGATGCCTAAAAACTCTCCGAAACGGACGCTTTCAGTCATGACGGCGTGCAGGAATCCCCGTTGGGCGTTAGTGGCCTGCGCTACAAGCGTCGCCGATGCATCCTGTTCGTCAACAGCCAGACGAACAGGCGTTCCGTGGTTGAAGAGCAGGCAGTACTCGTTCACGATGTGAGCTGCAGCACCGAGTGGTGTGCATCGCTGAGACAGCGCCAGCTCGTTCTGCACTTGCCGCGAGACTGTAAGTGCCGCGATCTCTTCTCGAAGATCGGTCACTTGTTCCTCGAGGTACGCGTTGTAGAGCTTGCGTCTGTGTCTGTAGTATTTGCCTCGCTCGCTGTTGGTCATCAACTTTAGGTTGGGCGGTGACGAGTCGTCGTACGGAGCTGCTCGGCGCCTCAGCATTTTGAGGCCAAAAGTTCGATGGACGCTCATGATTCTGGTCACGTGGATGTGATACTTGTCTTGAGGACGCGGGAAAATGACGAATGAGGCAAGCAGGTTTGCAAGTGGTCGGAAGCGTCTCCTTACAGTAACTGTACGTCCAAAACGACAGTGGTTGGCTGTACAATTGAGGACCGGATAATTGTTGCGCAGGTTTTGTGGCAAGTGAAGACAAGGGTCGCGAGGCGCCTACGTGATTTCGAAGCGAAGCTTTAAGACCTTGTCTACCGGTAGAACTTCGGGTAAGTTGTGTCAAGTATTTCCCTGCGGCTTTCAGCGATAAGTTGGGTAGCGTTGTCAACCTTGAGTATTTTTGCTTGTTCGCATTATCCAGTAAAGAAGCGGGACGCAACAAAACTGTCAGCACTGAATTCACTTTGTATGCTGCTCTGTCACCCAACATACTTGACCTCTATTTTGTGGCCGGCAGTCATTTGTGCTGGACGCACACGAAGGCTACCAAGATGGAGTTCTTACACTTTAGTACAAGTCTCTTTGTCATAAAGTTTATCTGCACTAAGACGAGAGTCGAAAATATGTCAAAGAAAATACAAACCGCGAATCAGTTCCCCAAAATGTAGGAAAGACTCATCTGATGAGCTCGACATGGAGACTCGGGGCCTACTTCCTCATCGCTTACGACAGCCACTTCGTCATCTTTCTCGTTGCTCGAACAGTCAATCTGAATTCGACTGTTATTTTCTGATCTCTGGTTTTCCTCCGTGGTCGCAAGCTGCCGTCCGTCGGTCTCATCGCCGATCATGTGGCCGTTGGTGATCAGAGCGCTCCCCATGACACGAGCTACAAGCATCGGATCTTTGAGAGCACTCATCAGTGCACTGACAAAGTCAGCTTCTGGCGCGTACCATTCGATCTTCCCGTCCTTGTTGAAGTGGAAGTGGTTGATGCTAGGATACGTAACCTCCAGTCCAATGAGCGAATGCTTCATCGCCGATCAAATGTGGGAAAACCTCCTCGATTGTTCGGCGTGAATAGCGGACACGAAGGTCGGCGGTGATGGAAATCACCAGTGAACCCTCGTCAAACTGGTTGTCGTCATTGAGCTGCACAACACTCAGCGACGTCATGTTCCACCCGATGGCCGCGTGATACAGTGAATAGCGTTCCCATTGGCCCAGAAGTAGCTCCACACCCAGGAATTCACCAAACCGCACGTTATCGTTCATCACGGCTTTCAGGAATCCTCTTTGGGCGTTGGTTGCCTGTGCCACCAGCGAAGCGGAGGCATCGTTTTCATTAACCGCTAAGCGCACTGGTGTTCCGTGGCTAAACAGTAAGCAGTACTCGTTCACGATGTGAGCAGCAGCGCCCAATGGCGTACGACGTTGTGAAACTGCCAGCTCCTGCTGCACCTGGTGAGAGACTGCCAAAGCTGCTATTTCCTCTCGAAGATCGGCTACACATTCCTCGTTGGACATGAGCTTGAGATTGGGCGTGTGCGCCGTAGAGTTTGCGTCTGCGACGATAATGTTTGCCGCGTTCACTGTTGGACATGAGCTTGAGATTGGGCGGAGGCGCATCGTCGAATGGAGCAGCACGATGCTTCTGCGTTGGCTTGGTGTAAGGCTCACATGAGCGTCGAAGTTGAGTCATTTCGTCAGATGGGTGGACTGCGAATCGAGGAATGGCAAGCGAATGATGCACCAGTTCACAGGTCGGAAGGAGGAAAGACAACGCACTGCGTAACGTTGCGAAAAGGATAACGGTTAGCACGCTGGTGCCGAGTAAAAATACGAATCTATGCTTAGCTGCAACATCCCATCAAAGACAAGGAACGAACCATTTTCATGGTGGAACAAATAGACATCGGGGCCGACGACGAAAATTTAGTCTCCACGCCCTCAGAAAATAAAGTCCATCTAAGGAACAGCCAACTTTTTTAGTGGTGCGGTGTGCCTGTCGGCCACTTTCATCATCTGTCTGTGCAGTCTTGGTTCCAAGAGCTTGGTGGTTCCAGTCTTTCCCATGTTTGATGTTTCGACGCAACGCGAGAACAGGCATCAGTAGTCCTGTGCAGTCTTGGTTCCAAGAGCTTTGGTGTCCTTTTGGGGATTCAGTCTTTCCCATGTTTGAGGCTGTCAGTTTTTAAAGTCGACGCAACGCGATAGAACAGCTAGAAACGTGTAGATAATGACGGAGGCGACAGCGTCAGAAAGTAACCGCTTCATCTGGCCATTTCAGGACGAGTTGATTCATTGCAACAACAGGTAAGTTCGAGCTGGGCAAATACTTTTGGCACTTGGTAATGAAGTGAAGCACACGTGCAGGAATTGCTTGCAGGTAAGATTTTTTTCCACAAGAATGTTGCATAGACAAGCACAGCCTGTTTTTCACATAATCCGCATTTTTAGATTGGAGCTTTATCCTCCATGAGAGAAATTCGTCACGGCCCCGTCGTCTCGGCAAAGCGCCGCGCAGCTCCATATGACGATGCCCCTCTGCCCAACCTCAAGGTCATGTCCAACAGCGAGCGCGGTAAATACGCAAGCTGTACGGTGCGCATCTAGAGGAGGAGGTCGCCAATCTTCGAGAAGAGATCGCAGCTCTTACAACCGACGCAGACGCAAGCTGTACGGTGCGCATCTAGAGGAGGAGGTCGCCAATCTTCGAGAAGAGATCGCAGCTCTTACAGTCTCCCACCAGGTGCAGCAGGAGCTGGCACTCTCCCAACGCAGAACACCACTCGGTGCTGCAGCTCACATCGTGGATGAGTATTGCCGGCTCTTCGGCCATGGCGCGCCCGTGCGTTTAGCCGTAGATGAGCAAGACGCGTCGGCGTCACTCGTAGCACAAGCTTCCAATGCCCAGAGAGGGTTTTTGAACGCCGTGATGAACGATAACGTGCGGTTTGGCGAGTTCCTGGGTGTAGAGCTGCTGCTGGACCAATGGGAGCGCTACTCACTGTATCACGCGGCCATTGAGTGGACGATGAAGTCGCTGAGTGTCGTGCAATTGGCTGAGCCGCGAGTCGCCACGGCGGACAACCAATACGATGACGGTCCGCTGGTAGTGTCGATCAAGGCTGACCTGCGTGTTCGGTTCTCACGCCGTACGATAGAAGAGGTGTTTCCCCACTTGGTGGGAGATGAAGGCTTGACACAGTCGCTTATCGGACTGGAGGTCACGTACCCGTGTATCAACCACTTCCACTTCAACGAGCGCGGCAAGATCGAGTGGTACGCACCTGAGGTGGATTTCGTTGGTGCCTTGATGAAAGCACTGGGTAGTCCGGAACTGGTTGCGCGAGTTATGGGCAATGCTTTGATCGCGAAAGACCACATGATCGGCGACGAGAGTGACGGACGAGAACTGGCAGTTGTGGAGGAAGTAGAAACGAAGAGCGACGACTGGGTAGAGAACAACCCGGAGAAGATCGTGAGCGTCGTCAGTGATGACGAACCTTACCCGGAGGATTCTCCTATTCAACCAAACCGACTGGACTTGAACTACATCCTTGATTGAGAAGACGAGCACACAAACTATTAGTCTTCAACCACATTTCTATTTCTTGATTGAGAAGACGAGCACATAAACTATGGTCTTCATAAACTATAGTCTTCATAAACTATAGTCTTCAACCAGATTTCTATTCTCATTGGTTGGCCAAATTGAAGTATAAGCTGGTGTAGGAAACACAACTATCAAATTAAAGAGACGCGTGTAAAACATTTCCACAATGGACGTGTTGGAGAGCCGCGAATCTGCGCTGCGAGCCAAGGTGCTCGGTGGTGCACCGCCTCCCGCTGTTCGCTCCCCTCTCCTTGAACGTCTGCGCAATATTCAGAAGCAGATTGACCAACTCTCTACTGCTGTCTCCGGGTCGGCCAAACTTCGGGAACTCTGTACGTAACCTCAGCAAAAAATATCAAATTAAAGAGTCTCTGATGTATCTCTTTGCTCCTGCGCAGACCAGGAGCACGCTACGCAGCTACAGCTCTCGGCTGCAAATGCATTTGCCCACAGCAGCTCCAGAGCTGGTGATGAGCTCAAACGTGCAACCATTTTGAGCTCGGCGGAGCGTTTGCAGCAGGTCTCGACCCAACTCCAGCAGCTTCAGCAGTTGACAAGCATCATCGACCAACTACGCACACCTGACGCCCAGCAACAAGCGCAACTGACGCAGGTGGAAGCTTCGAGTGAGCTGCAGAGTGAACGGGCGTTGGCACTTCACTCGAGAGTCGAGAAGGTGCTTGCCACGTACCAGCAGATGATCCTCGTGCTGTCCGAGAAGTGTGTCGAGTACAACGCACTATTGGATCAGCTGCAGGTCTAGAACCGACTAGGCTATGCTGATTGATATCACTATAATTACTTTGGCACACACTCAAATGATCTTTTGCGTGAGTTAACATTAACAGTCTATTGGAGATCCCGCATAGAACCTGAGTCTGAAAAACTACATACTTCTTGAGGGTCCACCTGCTCTCGAAACTTACTGACGAATGCTTTGTAATACAAGTGGTACTTGACGCCAAAGTCCGTTAGAATTGTCGACTCGCTCTTCGCAGCCACTTTAAACTCGTCTGCTGCACTTCCGGATCCTCATATCACTAAACTTCATCGCGTCCAACTTCTCATAACTCAACCCCGTCATCTCTACAAACTTCCGGATCCTCATATCACGGGCCAATTTCAGCACTGTGATACCATCAGGCGACTCCACTGTCTCGTCGTCAATCACATTCGCATTAAGCTCGGAATCGGACGTCATACTACGGCGGTTCCAGTTTGCCGAGCCCAAGGACACGTAGACGTCGTCGATGAGTACGAGTTTCGTGTGGACGTAGATGTCGAGCTCAGCCTTGGTGGTGTAAATCTGCACTTTGTTGGGGAAGTTGGACTTGATGGGGTGGATCATCTCGTAGATGTATCGCCCGTATCCGGACGTTTTAAGGAGGGCGTCTGGGGGTTGAAGAACCACGATAACCCGTTGAATCCGTGGGAGGACCTCCAAAAGTGCATCCACAAGCTCCGGTACGTAGATGAAGTACTGGTCCTCGATGTAGATGAAGTTTTTGGCGTTCTTCAGCGCCTTAATACGAGCTCGAAACAGAGACTGTTCTCCACGCGGAGCGAATTCCTTGTAGTGTTTATAGATGCAGCTGAAAGTCCTCACGATCTGGATATTCTGGTGGCCAAGTTTCGACGTCGTATTGCTGCTGGCGTAGTCGATTGGGGCGACTTTCTCGTACTCGGGATTGTCAAAGTCCAGCAGGTGGTCGCCAAGACCTTGGCATGGTTTGTAGTCCGAGTTCCATCGCTGTACGAAGTTGTTCGCCACTTCCTTCGCTGCTGGCCCGTGGATTCGGAAATGTGCGTCCACCCAGCCTTTGTTACGGAACGGGATGTTGGCAGCTTCACGGATTGCCGAGTTGTTGTGGTAGATGGTATCCCACCGGTCGTTGGTGAGGTCTATGCCCCCTACATACGCGATGGGGTGTTCGTCCTTACCTGTTGACTTGTTTACAGCAATAACGATCGTCTTCTGGTGGTGCGACGATGAAAGAATGGGGAGTCGGTCGTCGAAGAGGTACACAGCTTTGGCTCCGTTGACTGGAGATGGCGGGATCTTGTTGATCGCATCTCGCGCGTTGACATTCTGCGACGTCAGCAAGTAGTTGGGCCACGACAGAAGATTGACGCTACCTCCGCGTTCGACGATACCCTTGAACATGACGTCGAAGCCCGTTTTGGAGCCTGTGGGGTCGATATCTGCTTCGAACGGGATGACACACGTATCCCACCCAGTGTACATGACGCGATCGTCTTCTTTCGTGGCTCGGAAATCGTCAACAACCGCAGTGAAGAATTCGTTGGCGACGGTGTAAACGGTGACGTTGTTGCCGCTCGTGTACGTCTGCAATCCGTCCCGTGGGATCCCGCCTCGAGACGCGACGATCTCCTCTTCTGTTATGAACCAATCTTCAGGCTTGAGCAGGGGCTGAGTGACGTTCATGTCGGTGCCGTCGGAGAGATCATCGCCCTGACCTGAACCTGATCCGTCGCCACCTCCGAAGATTGACGAAAAGGACCATGCTGCTGCTGGGGTTGGTGTGAGAACTAGGGCACAGATCAAGACAAAGGCGAGTGCAGCGCTGCGTGGCGGGCTACAGACTTGCATTTCGTGGTCAGAGAGTGAGAGGCCCAAGAAGAACCAAAAAGTCAGGAACGTAAATTTGCCAAAAATTAAAGTCGGAGGCAGTGCACTCAGACTACTGTGAGTGCACTGCGTCTCAGTGGTATGTGCACTGTGCCACCACACCGTATTGTATCTTCCGATGGGGCTCCCGTTCACAGACAGGAACGACAATAGTAAGCCCTAGGTAGGCATCTTCTTCATTGTGACAGTCATTTTTCACACACAACGACGGATCAACTGTCACAGGCGATCAACGTCGTCGAAACTTACAGATAGCTCAAACGTTTAGACAGCAACATAACCAAAAGGGGGAATATACAGGTGGTTTCTCCCCCCCCCCCCCCCCCCCCTAGTTTTTCCTATTGCTGTCGTCTCAAGTGGATCCAGCAAGAAAACTCTCCTTCTCTCTAAGTATGGCCTGGGTTCGCGAATGTATTATCTATACTATGTGCACGTACATGTACAGATGATGATGGGGTTGATTAAGCATAAAACCTTTCGGATGCGCATTGTTTACCACTGGCAATACGCTTTTGCGTTACGCTTGCGTCGAAAAGTTCAAGCTGAAGGCTTGCAATTCCAAGTACGTAGTAGGAATTTCCTACAACCAAACGCACAGGCACCGAGAATCGCCTGTGCGTTTGGACCCGGCCCGAGATTGCAGTGCTCGTTTCTTATCGTCATTATTGGTGGTGTACAAGTTTACGTCGCTTTGATCTCATGATGGGAGGGCGTCATTCGAGCTAATTTCGTCTGTTTGAGAATAGAACTCTCAATAGAACAAGATGGGGGAAGACGGGGGCTATTTTTGAAGTTAGCTTACAGCAATTGTCGGAGAGCTGGCATTTCTTCTTCTTCCTACCGTCGAAATGGCATCGAAGAGCAACGAGAAGGAGGTTGATTACGTCTCCAAGCAGGCCAATCTCACGTCACAGATCGAAAGTGAGCCAGGCTGCCAAAAAGTGGTGGGACGAGTACGGCATGTGCTACTTGGAGAACGCTCGTCCCGAAGACTTCACGTACGACAATCGTGTGCTGGCGCTCAAAAAGAGGCTAGATGGTCCCAAGTACGTGAAACCTCATCCTCTTTACTGTTTCGTATCGATTCTTACAGATTTGTGCTTTGATCTCCAGATTCCAACACGCAGCACCGCAAACTACCAGCGCTGACTACGGCTGTAGACCTCCCTTCAAGGAGTGCAGAAAAAAAATCTAAGAGCAGACGAGTTCACATTATCTTATCGGTATCGCTGAAATCACTTGTCTATTGTAGTTACATCTTGTGTACGTTCTTCCGTAGGCAAGAACGCGTTTACGCTGTGCAGGTATCTTGCGGGTCAACCTTCTTCCGAACAGCATCGGTGAATGCAGTGAAATACGCCTGTTCCTTCACCTGGAACGTTTCAATAATGGTCGTCTCGGACTCGGCAGCAACATCAAATTCGTTGGCAGCCTCGATGAACGTCATAGCGTTTAGCTGGTCGTAGCTCAGGCCTGTCATCTCGTGGAACTTGCGGATACGGAAGTCGCGTGCAGTCTTCAATACAGTAATACCGTCAGGAGACGCCACAGTCTCGTCGTCAACGATGTTGGCAGCCAACTCCGAGTCCGAAGTCATGCTACGGCGGTTCCAGTTGGCCGAACCGACCGACAGATAGACGTCGTCGATGATGACGACCTTGGAGTGGATGTACAGGTCAAGGTCCTTCTTGGTCGAGTACATCTGGAACTTATTCGGGTAAAGTCTTTGAATCGGAGCGACCATTTCGAGCAGATACTTCTCGTATCCGGACAATTTTGACTCGGAGACTGGACGCTGAACCACCACAACGAGGCGTTGAATTGTGGGCATGACCTCCAGAAGCGCATCGAGCAGTTCCGGCACGAGGACGAAGTATTGGTCTTCGATGTAGATGAAGTTCTTGGCATTCTTTAGCGCCTTGATCCTAGCCTGGAAGAGCGAGTTTTCTCCACGAGGTGCGAACTCCTCGTAGTGCTTGTACTCGCAGCTAAAAGTACGCACAATCTGCACGTTCTGGTGGCCCAGGCTTGAGCTTGTGTTACTACTAGCATAGTTGAGAGGGGCCAGGTCGGAGTAGGACGGGTTTTCAAAGTTCAGCAAGTCATCGGTGAGACCTTGAGTCGGTTTATAGTCCGAATTCCAGCGAGCCAAGAAGTTGGCAGCTACATCCTTCGCGGCAGGACCGTGAATCCGAACATGACCATCAAGCCAGCCTTTGTAGGAGCCACTAACACCCGCAGTTTCACGTAGAGCAGACTCATTGTGGTTAATGGTATCCCACCGATCGGATGTAATGTCGATTCCCCCCACAAACGCTACCGGGTGGTCGTCGGCCCCCGTGGAGTTTGCAGACGCGATGATCAAGTTCTTTTGGTGATGAGAAGACGTGAGTGTACGCGTGCGGTCGTCGAAGATGAAGAGCGGCTTCTGGCCTGTCGGGGAGGCAGGAATGTCGTTGATATCGTCACGGACCTTGATGTTTTGAGACGTTTCGAGTAGATTCGCCCATACCATTGCGTGAAAAGAGGCTCCTCGTTCTGTGATGCCAGTCACCACGTCGTGAAGTTGGGACTTCTTGCCGCCGTCGACATCAGGTTGGAACGGGACGAGGTCTGTGCCCCAACCTGTCAACATGACGCGGTCTCCAGTCTTGGTAGCCGAGAGATCAGTGAACGCAGCGTCGAAGAACTCCTTCGTCACTGTAAACGTCTTGACATCATTCCCAGTGGTGAAAGTTGCCAAGTCGCTACGAGGAGAACCACCTCGGGACGCCGTGATCTCCTGCTCCGTTAGAAACCAGTCCGTTGGCTTCAGCAGAGGTTGATCCACCTCCAAACCCGATCCGTCCGAGAGATCGAGACCTTGGCGTTCAATGTAGCCGCAGGACTTGGTTGCCTTCTTGTACTCGCACACGTGACATGGTTCGCAGGCACAACCTCTTGATGCCGCGGAGATCAAATTACCGACTTTGGTACACGTAACACCCGTGCGGATCGACGTTGATAGCGGCAGCGATGTTAGTACCACACACAGCACTGCGAGGATCACGGGGGTTCTTGGACAAGTTGCTGTCATCACTGCTGATGGCATTTTGCTGTATGTAGTATACTGGTGACTGGGCTCGAGTAGAACTTGCTTTCATGTGCCTGCGATATGGCGATAAGGCTGTAGGCAGTTGTTGCTATAGAATGCAATGTGCTTTGCCAATTGTGCAGTTTGCACCATACGGTTGTTTACCGGAGCCGCATAATGGCATATTACCAACAAAAGCTGTTAGAGACGAATGGAACAAACAATTTTGGTGGAACGTACGATCGAAAAGCAGCAGGAATTGCTGCAGCTCTAATTGTGTGTGGCACATCGGGAGAGTCTTTCCGTCCATAAAGCATCAACCGAAGTGTCCAATGTATTGTTGCCGTTGATATTTTCATTATCCTAGCCTATAAAGACTTCACACAACTTAATCCATCGACTTGAGATCAGGAGCAACCGTGAAAGGTGCCTCAGTGCGTTCACGAATTTCCTCAACAGTGGTCGTTGGCGCAATTTCCACCAGCACGAGGCCCTTGCCCGGCACCACGTCGAACACACCCAGCTCCGTGATGATGGTGTTTACGACACTCTTACCGGTAAGCGGAAGTGAACAGCTTTTCAGGATCTTCTTGGCGCCGCCCTTGGCGTTGTGCTCCATGGTGACCACAACGCGGTTCCCACTGCCAACAAGATCCATCGCACCGCCCATTCCCTTCACCATTTTACCCGGAATGATCCAGTTGGCTAGGTCGCCGTTCTCCGCCACTTGTAGGGCACCAAGGATCGTCAGGTGCACGTGACCACCACGGATCATTGCAAACGACTCGGACGATGAGAATGTCGATGAACCAGGCAAGAAAGTGACCGTCTCCTTGCCAGCGTTAATCAGATCCGGGTCCTGTTCACCCTCGTTCGGGTACGGCCCCATCCCCAGAAGACCGTTTTCACTCTGTAGAACCACCTTCACTCCATCTGGGACGTAGTTGGAGGCCAACGTTGGCAAACCAATGCCGAGGTTCACATACATGCCATCCTTAAGCTCCTTGGCCGCGCGACGAATAATGCGCTCGCGATCCGGGGAGACCTTGTGCTGCGAGTTCTGAACAAGCGAACCAGACCACCGTTAGATTTGACTCTTGGTTTGTACCGTGTAACGTCAGCGCTATATACCAACCTTAGCGTTTGCAAGAGTAAGTTTCTCGATTCTTTTCTCGGTGTTCTTGGCCTTGAAAATGCGTTGGACGTAAATACTTGGTAGGTGAACCTCATCTGCCATAGAAAATATCTCTTCGTTAGATCAATCAATCAATAAAACTCGTGATAAAGTCGTCGTACCTGGGTGAATTTCTCCAGGCTGCACCAGTTCCTCCACCTCGGCGATCGTGATCTGGCCGGCCTTGGCTGCATCCAAGTTGAAGTTAAGTGCAGTACCTCGGAACACCAAGTTGCCGTCGGTATCACCCTTCCAGGCTTTGACCAGCGCGTAGTCTCCAGTAATTCCTTCTTCCATCACGTAATTGCGACCACTAAATTGACGCACTTCACGTGGAGCACTGGGGATGTCAATAGATCCATCAGGCTTGAGTTTAATGGCAAAGCCTCCCTCCTGCAAAACATGAAAACCATCGCAATGTCAGAAAAATAACACTTTCAAGGCAAAACTACTCGAACACCAACCTGGATGATAGTACCGTACGCCGTAGGCGTGAAGAACGCAGGGATGCCAGATCCACCGGCTCGGATACGTTCCGCCAGTGTTCCCTGCGGTGTAAGCTCTACCTCCAGCTCGCCAGTGAGGTAAAGTTTCTCGAACAAAGCATTCTCGCCTACATAGGACGAGATCATCCGCTTGATCTGCACTAAAACGTCAGTCTAACAGTATCCGTAATATACTGCCTCAGATTAATTACTTACCTGACGAGTTTGCAGTAGTAACCCCAGTCCAAAGTCGTCCACTCCAGCATTGTTAGACACACAAGTGAGATCGTTGGCTCCTTGCTTGACCAGCGCCTGGATACTGTTCTCTGGGATGCCACACAGACCAAATCCGCCTACAATGCTGCAGTAGTAAACGATATATAAGGGTTAAGATACATAAACAAAAATTGCATTAAAAAAAAACATCATGACACGCACAGCTTGGAGCCGGATGGAATGTCCTTGACAGCAGCGTCTGCGTCTGCGTAGACTTTCTGATGCGAGGAGAAACGAACGCTCAACGCCCGTGAGAGCTGCACGCGTGGGGCTCGAAGGGAGTTGAAGGCGGACAGACGCAGCATAATGATCCTGTACAGAGTGCGGAATGCGGAATGGCAAGAGTGAAGGTTGCACTTCCAACTTCAACGCGGTTAAACACTCGGTAAAGTACGAAAGGGGGTACTGTATGTGGTTGGATAAATACGAATGCGTCTCATCATCCAGCTTACGTTTTGTGATTTGGAGTGTTGTTACACTTGTGAATCTGCTTGAATTTGATTGTATCAAGTTGTGGAAATTAATATCTCCGCTTTGAAATGGATGTGCATGTTCATGTGCAACAATGTGCAGGTGTGTTGAATTGTCTAATGTATTTGTATAAGGCTTATCTCCTCTCGATATCGATGTAGTAGGCTCCAGCTGCAGTTGTCGCCTAAAAGTCCTTCTCCGTGAGCAGTGAGATGATCTGAGTCTTCTCGTCTGTGCTGGCCTTGATGGCACGGCCGCGACCGTCAAGCACACCGATCTCCACCACGAAGATGCAGGCCGTGACCGAGGCTCCGGCCTGCTGCACGAGGCGGATACCAGCCTCACAGGTGCCGCCCGTAGCCAGCAGATCGTCCACCAGCAGCACGCGGTCGCCCTTGTTGACGGCGTACGTCTGGATGCTGAGGTGGTCGCCACCTTCGCTGTTGTCGCCCTTGTACTCCTTGAAGTACTCGATGGTGTCGCTCACGCTCGGCATTTTGTCAGGTTTGCGCAGCATGAAGACGCGCTTCTGGAAGAGCGCGCCCAGGTACGGCGCGAACAGGAAGCCGCGCGCGTCGAAGCAGCCGATGGCGTCAATCTGGTCGATGAAGGGTGTCACGGCGTTCACGAACAGGTCGAAGGTCAGCTGAAGTTTCTCCGGGTTAGCCAACAGACCGCCCACGTCGAAGAACTCGACGCCCTTGAAGGGCACCACAGGGATCGTCTTGGCCAGACCGGCCAGCGCCTGCTTCTTGACCTCAGGGTCGTTCAAGTTCAGCTTCGTCGGGGCCATCGTTGCGTAGACCGGATCAAATTCGCTAGTGAGACCACTGCACATGCAGGACTGGCTCACACGCACACGTCGAGCCTTGTGAACCAGTCAGAGACCGCGTTTCGGAGGGTCGATGACGCAGCACATGTGCATGCGTATCCCTCGCACATGTCACTGTCGACAAGCAGCGAGTGTCGAGAGTGCGTCAAGTGGTGAACAGGCATCGACCGCGTTGTACATGTACTGTAGCAACTTGTTGCTGGAAGGACGCCTCGACATGTTGCATTACCGCAGTTGTAGGTCTGTAGGACGAATTGGCACCATACACCCTGGATGCCCGCACCGTTCGCAGGACAGCGACTTTGATTGCAAGTTTTGGCCTGTTCAGGTCACTGCTACCGGCACTCGCACCAGATCCTGCCGCCTTCTTCGTGAATGTTTACTTTTGGCATGGTGAAGAGAAGGTTTCTTGGCGCATGTCTTGCGCGGGTGTTTCTCTATTAGCTTTTAAGTTAGATAGCTCTATATAAGTTACTTTCAATGTGATGTGAAGGCCTGCACAGCGAGCCACCTCTGTCGTCGAGGCGGCTTCCGTTCGCTAAGCAGCCGTGCCCACTTCGCGTTGCGGGGAATGGGAGATGTAAAGCGCTATCACGCAGTGTGTGTAGATGTAGCACGTTTGGTGCTTGTGTGTTGATAAAGCGAAAGGTTCAGTCGTCGTTGGAAGCAGCAGTGAAGAGGATCAAGCCCTTGTGGTTGGCGTCCAGCAGCTGCCGGAGACGTCCCTGGTTCTTCATGTAGTATTCGTCCGCCAGCTTGCGTAGACGGACGTTCTCCTCACGAAGTGCCTCCTTCGTGGTCAGCGTGTCGAGGAACATTTCGCGCAATTTGACGTCCTCTCCATGACCCGCAGCCTTTGCGGCTTCGTCTTCCTGTTGCATTGCATGCAGGGCCGAACGGAACTGTTGCTCCAAAGTATTGGCCTCGTTACGTAGAGACTTGATTGTATTCTGTTTGGACACATGGGCATACACAGCGAGTGAGCTCCTGGATTTTGTCGACACTACAACTGCAGTTGAACTTACGATCTTCTTGTAGTAGCAGCGCTTAACAATGAGCCTCTGCTTGGCGCGGCGCTCCGACTCCGACAGCTCCGGGAAGAGCGAGCGTGTGCTCCGCTTCTTGCCGGTTGCAGCCTCCAACTTGTCGAACGAGACGCCACTAGCTTCCGTGGGTTCGCTCGGGTTCATGATGCTCCTCAGTTGTTGAGCACCGTAGGGCGAGAGTCTGCGTGGTGACCGGTTCATCGCGGCCTTCTCCTGGATCCTGCTAGAGAGAACCAATTGCAAAACGTGAGCTTAATTTCATCCTTATCGCTGAGTGAGAGCGTTTCGACGTACCTGGAGAACGATCGAAGGCGAGTCGACGTCTGAATGTAGCGAGGTGATCGCTTGTCTTCGGGACAAGACGCGGAGTGCTCGTCGTCGTCTACCATTGACACCATGACCATAGCGACGTCGTGGTGGTCATCGACACTGGCACTGCGTTCCGGGGCGGATACGGACCGGCCCAATTTCACCTGTGCGCGGCGGCTGTCAGCGACGTCCGCCATCTGGCTGTCATCCTCGCCGATGTTGTTCAATAGATCCGCGATACGAAGCATGGTCCTGAAGGAGGTGGAGGAAGTTTGTACACGGGGTGGAGGGTGCCCGACGTGTGAGAGATAGCTAGGTAAATAGCAACACCAGACGCAGAAGCGAGCAGGTGAGCTAAGTAGCTGCCACGAGGCAGATTCAATTGTGAGACTATCCGATCCCCATCGCGACCGGCCCAGATTGCTGGATTGCTAGCGGGTGAGAGCTTTGGTTCGGTGATTAGCTCTGATCGTGGAGATCGCTCGATTCTTGTCGCGCGTCCGGCGCGAGTAACTTTCATTTTCGCCACACATTCGCGTTGCTGCGTTGTGTACGGTGGGATGCAGGTGTCACGCGAGCCGACAACGCTACGCTCCATGTAGCCATGAGCGCTACAAACGCAGGGGGGACCATGAAACGCGACCGCTCCATGCACCTTGTCAAGTCTCGGTCTCAAGCGGACGCCGTGCGAACATCTTGCAATCCGTAGTGGCGATGGCACTTGACTGCTGTCACAAGGTCCGCCGTTACGTACGCGGCGAAAGATCGGCAAGACTGTTGAACTCGTGACTGAAAGCGGTGAAAGCAGTGGGATCTCGGGCTATTCATCGTGCGACGCGAGCGCTGCACTAACCCGACGATGCCACGTAGCTCAGCTCAGCAGCTCAATCGCAGCCAAACTCGTGCAGCACGGATGCAGCACTTCACCAGTAACCCCCTCCATCTATTTGGCTGCAGCCAAAAGAGCTTCATAGGGTGACTCGCAACGATTCCTGGTTTGTGGTCAGATACAAAAGCTACGGCTGATGCATGGGTGCGACTAGTACGACTAGCATTGACGAGACCTGTCCGCTCGTGAGTTACACGTTGGACATGCCAAAGATCGTTGTGTGGCTTGTAGTCATCTCACTCATATCTTCCTGTGGTGGACATTCATCACCGAGTGCTGAGCGTTAGGAATCCTTGAGCTGGCAGGGGCGTCGCAGCGCTGGCACCTTGTCACACGAGGCAGTTCCCGCGTCGACGTGAGGTCGGAAGCTGCTTCCAGCGTCTTCATGAAGGCCGAGGACGCATTAGTTATGCCATTTCCTAATCCTTTGGCCTTCGTCGGCACTTGAAAATCCACACCGGCGAATGTCTCTGCTTGGAGAGTGGTGGTGCTACTGTTGAGAAGCCAGTTCCCACTTCAACAATTCAGATGAAGTAGTCATTTCAGTACGTTTCTCTTGGTTAATATATGGTTCAAAATGTTCGTCAGCCCAAAAGGCGTCCTGCGATACTGTACGTACGCCTTCGTGCACATATCTTATCGGCAACGGCAACGTAGATCAACCTACATGTATGCGAAGTTTTACAGCGCGTTGTCGTCTTCTGGTCCTTGCTCAGCGACATGCTGACGAAGAGCGCGAGAATCCACTCCTCGCGCGTCAATTGAAGGGGCACAAAGTGGATTACCACAACGTCGAGGCAATGCTTTCTTCAAGTTCGGCTTGACTCATTTTGTCGATTGTGGGCCATCCCTTGGCCTGCTTGGTTGTTTGCGGGCCGGCCTCTGTCACGCAACGGCGAAATTTTTCATCGGGCTTGGCAGACCCAGAACGTTGACGCTGTCAAAAAGTAATCGCTGTCGTTCGTCGTGCAGTTACTAATCCAGCGGTACCGCACATTGACACTTTGGAGGTGCAATGTGCCAAATGGACTTGCCGGACGACTCCTCAAAGCGCGTTCTCGACGAGGATCAACGTGCCAAGAACCGACTTATTGTCAAGCGCTGCTACTACCGAAAACTGGTACGAAAAGCGATGTCGTTGAGGATGATCTCACTTGTGAATGACTTAACGACCTTTGTTTGACACGCACAGAACACGTTGAGTGAACTCCGAGACCAACTGACAACGTTAGAAGCAGAATACGAGAAGTTATTGGCAGCGCAGCACGAGCGGGATGCCCAGCCAACAGTCAGCGAACCCAAAGAGGACACTGACGCTAGTTCAGCTCTACACAGCGCGTATGTACAGCTCGCGCAGCTCAAGAGTGCCTTAACCAAGGAGAACGCCGAGCTGAAGCGACTTGAGGCCGAGTACGCTACAGTGGAGAAGCACGTCGCGCAGTTCGCTGCTGCACAGGACAAGGCAGTGGCTGCAGTTCTACAAGTCCAAGAAGACAAACGCACCAACCCAATGCTCGTGATTAACCCTCTGACTCTGGAACAGTGCAATGCCATCGCCAGTGCAGCATATGAGGAGGTGGTGGCATTACGAGAGAGCAAGAGTTGCTTCACGACTGGGGTGAATATGTTCGGCTGGAGAGACCGACACAAAGTGCAGCCGGACAAGCTCAGTTTTTGCCTTGAAAAGACATTTTACGGGCGATCGCTGGAGGAAGTAGCACAAGGAACGTGGCAGGTCCTCTCACAGCCGAAGTCACTCATGAATGTATATCCTAGGGACATTAAATCCCACTTCCACGTGATGCAGCGTCTAGACGAGAAGACGGTCATTTACTACCACACGCTGGAGCGCGAGGGCAGTGAAGTGCGTGCGAGAGCCTTCATTCTGGCGATGCTGGTGGACTTTGGGCCGGATCAGTGTATGGTTTTGTATAAGAACCTTGATCCGAAGGTGTATCTCCGTCAGGAAGGGGAGCTACTGGTGCGTGATCCTCGCGGAAGGAAGAAGGTGGAGCCTCAGAAGGAAGAGATTTGGATGAACTCGTTCATTTGGGGTTTCTTCGAGCGGGTTGGGGAACAGGGAGAACACTGCAGAGATGATTTTGGTGGTGTAATTCAAGGAACAGAGCTCGCGACGGCAGGGTGGTGGTGTCTTGAGATTCTTCAGATTGCAATGCGTATCGAAGCGGAAGTGATAGGGCCGCAAGCTCTTCTGGTGCAGTGACCCATAGAATCAAGTTTGTTCGTAAAACTGTTTGGTTATTGAAGCTGAAATGCCCACACACTCACAAATAAATGAATAACTCCGGTCTTCTGTTTCTAGACATGTCGAAGCTATTAGCTTGAGCTCGTACGGAGACTTTCCGTTTGCTAGGGGCTTTTATTGCCCGACGTAGCTTCTGCCGGCATCCTCAGCACCCGAACTGCTCCGGCATGAAACACCGTATTGTGGTGTAGCACTCTGACTGGTACTTCAGCCACAATATTCTGCGCCAAAAAGGGTTTGCATCGGACTACCAAGCGGTGTGTACACCGGAAGAAATGGGTCGACACGTCTGGGTTTATTGGCGCCTCCTTCTCTCCTTCAACCAAAGCAACATCCAGCTTCTGGTCGGTATTTTGACCCGAAGCAGAGCCATTGACTCGTAGGGATGAAAGCACGCGTGTGACAGTCCAATCCGCTTGCCCACCCAAGTTCCGCAACACAATTTCTTCCACCAGATCCACTGAGATGGCTGCAACAGAAGCCTTACACGCTGCTCCATCCACTCGACACTGAAGATCGACCACTTCACCCACAGCATACACGTCTTTCTGGATTTCTACAGTCATCTGCAGACTACCGCGGTTGATGCAACACAACCAATGCACGGTCTCCGACGCTGAGATCTCGAGAGCCTGCACTGGTGGAGTGATTGTCGACGGTGCGTGGACTGTAAATTCTTGCTCGGCATTCAAGTACGCTACTGATTCACTGTCTGCACGAAGCCACACACTTGCCCGATACTTGACCTGGACACGAAGACGTTCGGCGGTTCCGCTGTAAATGTCCCTGAGATCGAAACTCGAGGGCAAGTTGGATGGCAACAGGAAGCTGAAACGGTACTCCGCTTCACCGGCGTCGTAAAAAATTGTCGAAGCTAATTCAACTTTTTCCTGCATAAATATCTTGTCGAAAGCATTGGTGACTGGGCTGTAGCCTCCTTCATCCCATGCAACTTCCTCTCTCCCCTGGAAAACCACTGCTAGCGCTGCGGACAGTGAATGTTGGTGAGTTTTTCATTCAAGATGCAAGGATATTGACACTAGATAACTCACGCTCTCTCGCCTGCACCAGCTCCTGTGTGGAGATCTTCGCCACCCCTGTAATGACTTCACCGGGGGAGTAGCTCTCGTGCTCGAGCGCAATGGTTAAGCGTCCGAGAAGACCTTCGACTGACTCGCGGCTTGTCATGGTCCAGAGCGCTCGAGATCCAAATACGCAGTGGAGACGGGGAGGGAATCGTCGCTTTCGCCTGCCAAACCGGAGTCCGTCGTTGTGAGCCCATCGAGGAGAAAGGCACTCGGAAAATAACCGGCGAGTGTGACGTATTTTCATGGAAACCGCTTTCAGTCGAGGGGCTTCAACGTGAGTGTTTTTGACTCGGTTTTACCCACACCCCCAGTCATCAAAACGCAGATCGGAGGATCAGTTTAACGTCGATGGGCGGAAAAAGAGAACAACTGAGCGCCGCAACTCAAGTTATTTCTGTAGCCGAGTTGGTATGTACACGACAGGTAAGCTTTCTACAGCACTGACAACCTGTCTTCGATGTAGATAAGCAAGTTGCATTGAGTAAACTTGTGTCCGTTGTTCTGATTTCTGACTCGAAGATCGCTAGTCAGAGCAAGAAAAATAAATCGAAGCACGAAATAGTGCTCAACGCTAATGTAATGCTCTCTATGAAAACTTCCTACAGCGGCTGTGAAGTGCTATAGCTGCCATGTGCCGGTGCATGCAAGTGCGCGGTTTTGTAGTCAATTTCGCTTGGGCAATCCACGAGCCGGACCGGTAACGAAGCGCCCGTCCCACTCCCCCACTTGCAGCTTTCAGCTCGTACTTTCGACCTTATGGAGTCGCTCACGCTGCAAGAAAGCAGCCGCCAGCGTATTCATGTAGAGCGTCAAGGACATCGTCATATGCAGCTCTCCAGACGGAAACTCTCGACATGAACTGTCAGACACTCGGCCATCTTGGTACGGAGCAGGACACGCTGTAGCGGAGACCGTCTTACTTTTCACCAGCCGTCTTCCATGATGTGTCTCATCTCTATCACATATTATTTTTAACAGGTATCAGAATGTTTTTAAATCTATCATAGACGCAATCAGACCTTCTAAACTCGTTATCATTTAACCCACCGGAACCAATCTATACAGGTTCGTACCTACACGCGTTACGACTTCGTCTTCGAGGCCTCAACTTCTTCACTCCTGCATCGGCTTTCACCAACTGACCATCACTCCTGGAATTCCGCACTCAAGAGATGGCGACGTTCCCGCACGCGCCGCTGGCCCTGGAGCTGCACGAGTCGCGCCCGAACTTCCTGCCCGAGGACTGGAGCGACACCGACCAGCAGATCTTCGAGAGTATGTTGCTGCCGTCCCCCAGCTCGTCCTCACTCGCAGACTCCTCTGACTCGTCCGCGTCCGTCAAGCCAGAGCCTCTGTCAGCCAAGAAGAAGTCAAGGGGAAGCCGCAAGCGCGTGACTGTGGAGGAAAAACGCATGAAACATCGAGAGGTGCAGCGCCGCTTCATGCAGCGCAAGAAGGAAATGCTGGCGGGCGTCAAGAAGTCTATCATCGCGCTGGAGAAGCAGGTGGCCGTGCTGAAACTGTCAAGTGAGCGGGAAGCGTTGGAGACCGAGAACAAGACGCTACAGATAGAATCAGATGCTAAAGCTGCACAACCTGGTGTGTCTACACTGGATGCGCTAGAGATGATCTTCCAGAGAGAGGCACAGGCTGTGGAGCAGCAGTTTAAGCCTTTTACAGTGCAGCAGTGGCAGGAACTGGTGTGCCAAACGCTGGAATCTGTAGACAGTATTCTGACGCAGGAAGCTATGGAGGCGTCGGGCATGAATGTCATGGGCTGGTCCGACAGACGTCACGTAGAGAACACCAGCGTCAAGTTCACGCTGCATAAGGCCTTCCCCCATGTGTGCGCCGAGAATTTGTGGAATACCACCTGGCAGAGATTGACGACTGATAGCTACGCGAGCTTCTTCAGTCCATCGCTGTTTATTCGAGTGAGTTTGCTGGCGTTTTGTTTTAGAATCGACGAGAAGCTGACTTGTTTACATTTTGTATTGTAGAAACACTTGCTGCAGAAAGTGTGTGACGACGCCATCATCATTTACCGCGTCATTTGTTACCCGCAGACTGGCCGAGTGTCTCGAGCTATTGAGGTGATCAGCCGTGTGAGAAGGGAGCACGACTTGGTTTACTTTGTGCGCACACTAGACCTGCCTGATGTGAAGGAGAGAGTATGTGCCACTGATGTCTGGACACAGTCCCTGACCGTGCTACGATTTATGCCAAGCGATCCCAGTCGGCCCGAGATGGGCTGTGTGGTGCAGTACGGGGGAAACTACGTCAATATCCCCAAGGGCGGTGTCAAGTACTGGCTTATGGAGATTGTGTTCCTCGTGCTCCGATTCGAGTCGTCGCTGATCTCGCCCATGTTTTCGCTCAGCAATTGAGCTTGCCGCAATTCGTGTTCTTGCCTAATAGATTGTTAACTTATCGAAAAAATGTTGTGTGGTTTCTGGTGTATTGACTTCGTGGTGATTGAGATGAAGATTTTGAAAAATGGTAGTACATAATAAAGGTTATGTACACTGTAAACGTCGTTTACATACCACCCCGTGATCAGGAGATCGATATAGCTTCGTTTGATTACTTCCCGACCCGAAATCAATTAACCCAGCTTTCTCGTCGAGCAGAACACTGGAAACAGATCAAATGCAAGTTCGTATGTCTCGCAACGCCCAGTTCGTTCTTGCTTTAATCTGTGGGCTACTTATCACACTTCCACCTACCGAAGCCTGGTCGTTCTCGTCCATTTTGGATGGCGATGACGACTCGGAATCAAATTCAAGGAATGACAAGTCCGATGGCACCAACGTTGCGATGCAGCAGCATCTACTGAAAGCCACAGATTGGTTCCTTACGGAGGAGGAGATCACTGCGTCCAGAGGTGGATCTCGTCGCAGTGACTTGGCCACGTATAGCGTCGGCAACGCCGTGACGACGTTCTCCGTGACGAAGGAGTTCTTTGACTCCGTGTACGACGATCTCACAGCGACCAAGGAAGACGACCGCGTCCTGTTGGCTACTTGGAACACGGACCTTGTCCCTTTCAAACCTGACGTGGATCCGACCGGTGCCAAGTCCAACTTCGATATCGTCTTCGGTAACGTCGTGAAGCGCGGAGGAGACGTCAAGATCCTGGGTTGGGCGAACAAGTTCCTGTTCTTTCAGGACGTCAAGGTGCGCTGAACAAGATCAACAAACTACCAAAGTCTGGTATCAATGACGGCAGCGCGCTCTTCATTTTCGACGACCGCCTCCCTTAAGGTTTGTCCTCTCAGCACCAGAAGACGCTCGTGATCGCTGCAGGCAACTCGACCGACAAAGACGATCAACCTGTCGCGTACGTGGGGGGGGCATCGACCTCTCCAACGACCGCTGGGATACTGACGAGAACGACCAGGCTACTGTAGGTGGAGGAAAGATAAGCAACCCACAGATTAAAGCAAGAGCGACCTGGACGTTGCGAGACGTACGAACTTGCATTAAGCTCGACGAGAATGTTGAATTAATTTTTGTTCGTAGGAAGAAAACAACAATGTGGGCGGCGCCAAATGAAACGTGACTAATTGACCCCATCATGATCGGTGTATTGCCTATCTTCTGATTGGACCTCTTTACCTTGAGGGCTCTCGGAAACACGTGTACTTCGTGTTTTGAAAGTGCACAATTAAAGAAGCGAATTTCTTGTTCGAGAATGAATTTTACCTTCTTCACTGCACTGACCCTTGCAGTGTCCTCGCTGTTCTTGTTTATGGCCTCCTCATGACAAAGGTATTACCAATTGTTTAAACATTTTACCCCGTATCAAGTATGTACACACAGGTTGTGCTGCACAATTTTTTCATGTTTGCATCGTTGCGCAGTATTTGAGAAAGTTGTACGTTGCTGCCGCAAAAGTCCTCCAAGAAGTACTGCCAGTTTATCTACTAGCACGCTGCTGAACTCGCCTCGAAACGAGAAACACGGACGAGAAACCCGCTAACTAGTTATGCCAAATCTATAGAGTTTATTACTAAGTTCATTGTAAGACAGCCCAGTGAGGCAAAGGCACATCAAAAGACCACTGCGGAGACTCGTATCGATAGGAGTGGAGCCACAACACAGTGTCCTCCATCTTGAGTACATAGTTCTCTTTTGTCTCGTCAGCCCTACAGATATCGCACACTCGAATACACCTTTGTCCATCGTCCTCATCGTCGGCTCCCTCACCGTCAGCAGGATAGCCAACACCCACATTCGGAAGTTTTCCGTCTTTTGATCCTTGCTCCGCTGAAGATGCTGTTTCCTCTCCAGTCTTAACACCATATAGTGGGTCGTTCGCAATGGGAAAACCCAAATGCTGTAGATGCACACGGATCTGGTGTGTCCGTCCGGTTACAAGCAGACACTCGACGATACTTTCGCCTCCCACAGCTTCGCGACGGCGGATCAGAGTTACACAAGGTTTGGAATCTTCAGCCTCAATCACACAGCGTAAGTGGCCCTGTCGTGGTTCTTTCAGGCCTATTGGAGCCGTTATGCGCCAAAAACCCCTCTCTACTTTTTCGATCTTCACAAGCCCTGAGCTCAGTCCGTCCACTCCTGCAAACCCAACTTCGGTGTCAGGAAACTCGCCCTTCACTCGTGCCACATAGAATTTCTGCACGGATCGAGTACCAGCACTTTCATCAGAAGACGTAGCCGTCAATTCAGCTGTTAAACTCCGCGCTTTCTCCGCAGTCTTGGCTAGAATCAGTAACCCCGACGTCAGTCGATCCAGTCGATGCACCGGAAACAGTTCCAAAGTCTCGACCTCATTAGACTCTTCCGACGCTGCACCTTCACGTCGATCATGCTGTAGCATAAATGTTAGGGAGTTTAACTGATAACTTCCAGTAGGATGCACTGGAATGCCCGAGGGTTTATCCACCACCATCAACTCGTCTGTTTCGAAGTGTATCCATGTTGTTGATAGCGCCGTCATCTCCTTGTCGCTCTTGACCGTTAGATGGATGCTTGGTTCATGTCGATGCTTGATGTGCTCGAAGAAATCTCCACCTTTGATCACTGAGTCTAGACTCGCTGCCTCTCCATTGACTCGGATGAGTCCTTGATGTGCAGCTCGAATGCAGTAATCGGTCGAGAGGGTCGGGAATTCGCTGGCAAACAGTTCCCGAAGAGTGCGACCAGCCCAGCGGCCTTTGGCAAACAGAGCAAAGCGATGCACATACGGCCCAATGCTGCGGACGATGCAGACGCTGCCTGTCACTCGATTGTCACAAGTGGAGGACGTGCAGGGATTGTAGTGGACGGCGGCGGACGGCACTGCACTCGCTGTTGCACGATTCTGACGCTGGTTTCGACGTTTCCGCTTGGAAGGTACGTTATTACCTTCAGCTAGTAGTGCGGTCTTACGTTCTGCCAACCATCGAGCTTTCTCCTGCTTGCGGAGTTGCTTCTTGCTGGGTGGAGGGGCGTCCGCCATCCCCAATGTTGTGGCAAGGACGCTTATGTTGCGCGGTCAAAGAGTTATTTTAGATTAACCTATATCATGTGGTCCACATGAATTAAGTGGTACAATGTGCTGATAACCATGACATAGAAGGTATTTTTGAGGATACCTTACGTGCGCAATGCTGCCGGTGTCGAAGCTCCCTTCGCTGCTACCGTCGCTCCGCCATGCGCGCAGCATCTCCACCCGCGTGCGCACGTTGCCTGCCAATGTGTTCGCCGAGTTCTCCGCCTTGGCGACGCAGCACGGGGCTGTAAACTTGGGCCAGGGCTTCCCGACGTTCCCGATGCCACAGTTCGTTAAGCAGGCGGCGATCGACGCCATCAACGACGGCAATAACCAATACACGCGACCTGGAGGCCACGTGAGCTACGTGGAGACACTGGCCGAGATGTATTCGCCCCTGTTGAACCGAGATCTGGACCCTATGACGGAGATTGTGACGTTTAACGGCGCCCAGGAAGGCATCGCGTCCATCATGGCGGCACTGCTGGAGCCTGGAGATGAGGTGCTCACTTTCGAGCCGTATTTCGATGCATATGTGACGGTATCGCAGCTGCACGGCATCAGGTCGGCGGGCATCCCGTTTCGCTTCGATGCCGCCAAACGTGCTGCCTTCTTGAGTGAAGACTCGGAGGTGGACGCGCGTTTCACGTCCCACGACTTCCAGGCGGATCTGGAGAAGCTGGAGACGGTGTTGACCCCAAAGACCAAGATGCTGGTGCTCAACACGCCGCACAACCCCACGGGCAAAGTTTTCTCCAAGGAGGAGCTAGTGCAACTCGCTAAGGTGTTGGAACGCCACCCGAACGTCATCGTTTTGGCTGATGAAGTGTACGAGTTCATGACGTTCGATGGACTTCAGCACGAACGCATCGCGTCGCTTCCGGGTTTCTTTGACCGCACGGTGTCACTCTTCAGCGCTGGCAAGACCTTCTCCTGCACGGGCTGGCGCACGGGCTACGCGGTGGGGCCAGCGCATCTGGTGGGAGGCATCACCAAGGCCCACAGCACGGTCCCGTTCTGCGGTACGACTCCGTTCGAGGTGGCGCTTGCATCGGCGTTTAGGGAGGCTAAGCACAACGGATACTACGACGAGCTGAGGGACACGCTGCAGGTACGATGAGGTTAAGTTAGTTCTCTCATTTGATAGTGTACACTAACGTTACATGATGTAGGCCAAGCGCGACCGCCTGTGCGATGCGCTTCAGGCGTATAACTGGCGTCCGATTGTACCAGAGGGCGGCTACTTCGTGTGCTGCAACGTGGAGGGTCTTCCGTTCTACGACGAGTTCCGCAGTATCCAGATCACGCCTGATACCCCTAAGACGGTGCGTAGAGCTTTATCTTGATGTGTTAGCTGTTGCTGAGCTTCACACTCGTGTTATGGCGTCTGCAGGAGTTCCCGGACTACCAGTTCGCATACAAGCTGGTCAAGGCTGGTCACCTCGCCGTAATCCCGACGTCGCCCTTCTTCAGTCGTCCGGAAAACCGCCTTGCTCCTGGCGTTGTTCGTCTCGCCTTCTGCAAAGATCACAAGACGCTCGACGATTCCATCCGCGTCATTGAGTCCCTCAAGAACTAGACGTTGCGCAGTTCCTGCAGAGGTCGCGTCTGTAAGTCGTGCCGCCGTTCCTAGCTTTAACGCCGCACATTTTGCTGAACGTGGTTGCGAATCTCCTCTGCTGTCGTATCCGTGATCCATGGCAACATCCGTCTCCAATGCATCTCGTTAAACTTGAGCACAGGTACCTGTCTCGCGACGAAGTTCTTAAAGCGGAAGCTCAAAGACAACGCACTGCCCAGTGATAGAGGTGCTATAGAGCGAAAAAACTCAAGTCGAGAAGCAAAATCCTTGTCTAGCCCTTTCACATCAGCAGAAAACCCGGGGCAACATAGGCTAGGAGATGGCATCTCATAACCTTCAACGAGTTCCTCGCGAGCGAGTTGGTGGAGTTGCACGCATAGAGATTCGACAGAAGGCTGAACAACGACCGTGACGTTCGGAAGCTTCCTCAACCGCGCTGCCTCAGGTGGATCACCACCATAGTGGACGACCGCTACAACGAATTTCTTGTGCATTGCTAGCAGCATTCCGATGCGCCGACTTTTGACCACATTTTGGCTTGGAGAAGTCATGGCCATTTCATGCAGTTGCTGTCCTGTCACGAAAAGAACTCCTGCCCGTACACTCAGTAGAGCATCCGCTTCGAGAGATTTGTCGATGGCCACTGTGCACTCAGTGCTTTTCGAAGACAAAAAGGCAGGAAATGTGTTGGTGCTGGCAAAACTGGAGCTTACGAAGATAACCCACTTCGGTGGTTGACTCTGGCGAACAGATCCAGGCATAGGACTTGTCAGGTCAACGGTTGACGTCGGCTGCTGGGCGCTTTGTGTAGGAGTAACAGTCTTACCACTGCCTGTCGATCCCAGCAGACTAAACGATGGGGTAGATACCTCGTCCTCACGGGATTCTCTGGATATCAAAGTTGCAGCAGAGGTAAACCCACTAGCCACCGAAGAAGCATCAGCATTGTGTCCATTACTTGACGGAAGTGATTGATTTTGAGGTTGGGCTTGCTGCAGTTTTGCTAGCCGTCGCTCTTCCAGCTTCTTTAAAGCCTTCAAACGGTTTGCTTCGACCTTCTTGTGCAGTTCATCACTGGTATCCTCAGCTCCATTGATATGACCGCCGGCGGGGACAACCGGCCCATTTGACGAAGAAACCCATCGTTGGGGCCTACTTGGATTCAATGCAGCAGGGGTTTCTGTACTGGTGGACGATGCACCATTCCCCAGCAAATTATAGCTCGGCGGGGCCATTTCGCTATTGCTCTCTTCCTCTTCTTGAACAGTGTCGAGGGGATCAGCAGCAGCAAGCAGGGTGAAGCTGGGTGAAGGATCAGCTTCATCGTCTCCATCCTCCGTTACGATAGCGGAAGCACTCAAAGGACATGATAATGCTGGTGGTGTAGCTGTCGAATCCTCAGCGGGATTAGAAGCTCGAGAACGCGAACGCAAACGCGGTCTTGGAGACGGAGTGTCCACTTCGTTCGGTCCGTTGTGCAATTCATCCAGGCAAGCACGTATAATTCCATTAGAAGGGAGTGTGCCCAAGTGCCTCCCACCACGGCGGAGTAGCAGAGGAGAACTTTGAGACTCGAACAGTGACCGCGCATAGATAGCTCGCATGTTTGGACTCGATTTTTTCCGGTTCTTCTTCTTCGAGTTGCTGTCTCCAGTGTCTTCGGGAGATGCAACCGACTGCGAATATAATAGTTGCGACGAATCGTTGATAAATGAGTCATCTGCCCCATCTTTATAGTCGTCTCCGTAGTCATCTTCGTCGTCGTCGTCTTTTGCCCCACCTCGAACGTCGGCGACATCATCGATATACGCAGCTGCTAAGACGCGTGATGTCTCCCGCCGTCTCTTGGATCGCCTGATGCGCTTCTGCCATGGTGAAGTCGATACTGGTGATGCTTTCGTTCCTGGCTGTGAGAACATTTGCGACTGGGAGGCATCGTACTTCCGTTTCAGCCTTCGGAAGGTCTTATACTTCTTTTTAGCCTCAGCAGATGAAGGAGAAGCCAGCAAGTGGCTCGGAGATGAAGCTCGCGCAGCAGGTGAAGGAAGAGGGGGCTTGGGGGACCGAGTCTTAGCTGGTGGTGGCGTTTTCTGCTGCTCTGGTAAGTTAACTGGGGCTGTCGACTTGCGATGCAGCGGGCAGTATGCCAAAAACAAAGTTCCACAGCCTTGGTCTTCGCCGTTAGGTGGGTCCAGTTGGTCCATACGATAACGCGCGAAAGCAGCACAGCTGACATGAAACGCGGCCAGACAGCGCTTGTGTGCACACTGGATAATTCCACCCCCCTTCTGCGAGTTGCAAAGAGAGCAGTGCAGCGTTTTGCGGTCTGGATCCAATCTTTTCAAATCGCCGAGAATAAGCTGATCGTTTTCCCCCTGCTCCACTCGAAATTCTGGAATCCACAAGAAACACTGAACGTGAACCCACTTGCCGCATTCGGTCCGTTTATATGCACCACCACGGTGCGGGCAAAGCTGACAGCGCAGCTGGCGTGTGGCGACTGTACTAGCGCTAGTCTGTGCTTCCGTGCAGACATCGCAAAACCACTTGTCTTCAGGCACAACGTGTATCCCGTAGCAGAACTGATGAACTGCCACATTACAACCATCGCAAAACACGATAAGATCATCGTCGTACGACTCACTCTCAAGACAAACTGAGCAACATCCATCTTCTTGCTCCGGTTGGGACTCTTTTCGTTGGCTTGGCACTGCATTCTGGCAGGTATCATTATCTTTGGCCACAAGAGCGTGCGCCAACAAACTCGACGGTGCAGTCGGCGCTGTCTCAACTGGTTCCATTTTCTCTCCAGATATCACAACGCTGGAATGTTTCTTCGTAAGATCAACGGCGTGTACATCTGCATCAGAATGACACTTCATATCGTTTTTTGTGGTACCCTGGTGCATCTCATCAACCTCATCTCCATCAGTGCTGTCTTCAACTGATTGGGACGTTGTCGCTGAAGTTACTGCAGCAACCAACTCCGGTGACATTGCAGGCTTCGTTGGTGCGACTGGAGCTTCAGTATTGATAGGTGGAAGCAGGGCGAAAGAAAATGCAGAGGCTTCTTCCTCATCTTGGCCTTCGTCTTCTGTTCCCGCCATAGTCTTACTTCCGATGTCCATCGCACTTGTATCAGGAGGAAGTAGCGCAAAAGAAAACGAAGAGGATTCTTCATGTCCATTTTCTGATGTCTCATTCTTCTCTTGTTGGAGTTCTGCCTTGTTTCCAGCCACAGTCAGATTTAGATGTGCACTCTCAACACAATCGGTTTGATTCAGAGCACCATCCTCTTTATCATCGTCAAATTGCAGTTGCCGTGTGCTGCGATGGCGAGAAGCTTCTGGATGTTGCACGGTAGCGTCCATGTCAATCTCCTCCGCAACACCTCGTCGACAGACAGCCTCACTTGCAGAATCAGACGTGAGCGTCAAGGATAACGATGCCGACATTTGTTGCGACCTCTCCTCGTTGTCGGCATTTTCGGAAGTGACGAGCTTACCAATGGATATTAGTTGTTGCTCTTCCAATCCATGAGCGGCACCATTGTCACTCGTCACAGTCGCCATCTTCGTTTGGAATACTACTTGATACGGGCTCTCGACACTGAGTATTGTTTTCTGCTTCTTCGGCGAGGGATTCACAATCTGGTCATCTTGACAGCGTTTGCTACAACTCTTTGGCTGGTCCTCCTCCTCTATAACAGCGGTAGACTGAGTGGCTTGGTCAATAAACTCTGGGCTGAAGTGCGTGTCAAAAGTATCTACCGACTGCGTCATTGCAGAAAATGATTCATCAAATTTGCTGTTGCCAACGATCACATCTTGAGGGCTGGATTCTCGCCAAGGAGAGCCAATTTCGCTGTCAGTTTCTCCTTTGTCAGTGCTTATCCTGATTCTACGGCGTTTTTTGTCCACCCTCGTAGTTTCAATGAGTCCGTTATCCTCGAGTGAGCCTGACTGTGCGAATTCGTTCGGTTCTTTGGCTGTATATGTACTGTTGCCGGCACCTTCAAGCGCTTCTTCATCTTCGGGATCCGTTTCCACCACTTCCTCGAGCCCGTGAATTTTTCGCACAAGACCCTGCAAAATAAATGATCGGGTGGAATATCCCACACGAGTGCCCACACCTTTCCGCGATAACAAACTACGCGGCTGACGTCGGAGTAAATGCATCCGGTTAGCGACAACTGGAAATAACTTATTTCTCGAGCTCGACGCAAAGTTTGGCGGGAAATACTTCATCAAAGCCACTGCTCGCTCAGCATCGGTGAGCTGCCACAAATCAGGATCAAGCGCCACTGATGCAGTTTTACCACCAACTTGCGACGCGTGAAAAGTTGGGATCTTCATCTCCAATTCCTTTAACTGGGGGAAAATGCCAGTAGGTAACATGCGAGGGCACTTCGAATACGTGAATCTGCCCTTAAACGTGGTAAGAGCACGGCTCACGGTTTTCGCAGCTGATGCACTACGCGCCAACTTCTTCTGTTCATCGCCTTCGGTCACGAGGATGATGACTCTACCCACGCGTTTGCGGCCTGTTCTTCCCATTCGTTGGATCATTCGTACAGGAGAGGTAAGCGCGTCAAACGAGACAATCAGATCGACTTCACCGATATCCAACCCCTCCTCTGCAATGCAAGTCGCCACAAGGACATTGAACTCACCCAGACGAAACCTGTGGACGATTTCTTGCTGCATTTTCTGTGTCTGCCCTTTAATTGACTTGGTTTTACCAGTTGCACCCTGGCCAATGAACGGTTGGACGTTCAGGAGTGGCGCTAGAGGACGCAGCAGCGAAACGATCTCCGAAACACTTGCTCGATACTGCGTGAAAACGATCGCACGTGTGCTGGATTCGCCAGCAGCATGACGTTGAAAGTGCTCCAATAAGACCTCACGAAGTTTAACCAACTTTGGGTGGCTAGCAGTATGCGTAGAGCTGCTGTCGTTGTCAGTCACCGCCAGATTTGACTCAAGCGCTTGGAACTCTGGTGACAACAACATTTCTCTCTTGGACCACGACATTTTACCGTTCTTCCGCTCCTCTATCCAATTTGTAATCTGGTCGCGAAAACTACTCAGTCCATGGCCCGTCAACAAACTCTTCGCGTGAAGCAAACTTACAAGAAGTGCCAAATCGCTTTCAGCACTACGATTGGAGGCGTAATTGGGGCTTTTTCGAAATTTCTCGCGAGCTTGCAGCACATACCAGCTCGATATCTTCTCCGGGTCGGTGTACTGAATAATATTAGCCCGGAGTAGTCGTTGTATGACCGGTGTCAAGCATTTCAGAAATTGCGCCTTAATTTCCATGATCTGTTCACCTAGGCGACAGACAATCACTTCTTCCTGACGCGCATGGGTATACTTTTTCACATCAGGATCATCAGCTGATCGACTTTCAATGTGGGATATCCGCAAGTTTGTCACCACATCCTGGATAACGTCAAATTTGGCTCCAGGTGTGGCAGAAAGCGCTAGGATTCGGAAGAAGCGTGTCTTCGTTTCAATCTCCTGCACCACACAACAGTACGCATAATTACCGGTGGCTCGGTGGGCTTCGTCCACCACAACACACACAAATTTTTCCGCAGCGCATATGCCTCGCCGTAGGTCGTTCTGTAAACTCTGTGGAGTGCAGAAGAAGACGCGCCTCGAATTCCAGAGAACGCGGCGCGTCGTTGGCGCCACATTACCCTGCAGCTCTGCAGTATCCAACAGCGAGATACCCATAATCTCATGACAAGCTTTGATCTGCTGCGCCACCAGCGGCTTCGTGGGAGCCATGAACACGATCTTTCCAGTCGGGAACCATCGATAGAAATTGTACATGACCACAGCAGCCACCAGCGTCTTGCCCAGTCCCGTCGGTAGTGACACCATCGTGTTGTGATACAACGCCTTCTCTGCAATCGTTAACTGGTAGTCTCGAATAGAGTAATTGGTCGGGTACACAAAATGCTGTGCTGCTTCGTAGTCGATCTGGGGAAGATTCGGCTGCGCTTCAACGTCTAGATACCTCTTTTGAGCTTGAATATCTTCTCCTGCAGCATGTCTGGGCATTTGTACGGGCGATGAAGCCGATATATTAGCTGGAGGAGGTGTAGAAGCCTGTCCAGAGCGTCTTGACGTCAGTACAAGTCTCGATCCTGTGGTTGCATGGCTCAGCGTTGTCTGCGACTGCTCTCCACCCGTAACAGAGCTGAAAGGCGATGGTTCAGAGCGTCCAACGTCCTGTTGTCCCTGCGACGACCCGTTAAAGGTCAGTCGAGCTTGTACTGTCTTCTTGGTTGTTGCTGCTGCTGTAGCTCTCGATGGCGACGTCTGTGTTTGCTCCTGATACGTCTGTCCACGTGGTGTATTGCACACTTGGCAGGTTGTTCTGGCCGCTTCATTGCGTAGTGTACAGGACCTGCAGTTCCATGGTTCGCTATGAAAAGATGAATTTGAGCTTACACTATTCACTGTATCTCGAACTGTAGACGGAATATGAGGCTGATTCTTGTGACTGGTGGTCTCCAGGTGACGCTTCTCCAATGCGTCGATCTCTGACAGCAGCGCGTCGTCCCATTCGTCCTCCTCCATCGCACGAAGAAGACCCAAGCCGTCTCAATGCGGGCTCCTCTTTCCTTTAAACCTTTGCAAGAGTGATGGTCGAGTAGAAACCTTCCGTTTCGAATGGAAAATGCTATTAAATAGTATTCATCACTAAAGCATTTATAGCTCACATATTGATCGGAGACCTATAGACAGAGTATGGCACGCGAGCGCGAGTGCGGCGTCTTGTGTCGCTATTTCTTCCAGCAGATGCTGCTGGAGGCCGACGATACGCGACTGGAGGAATTCTCTTCCTCCCTCTTGCTGTCGTCTCGCCCTACGCTGTCCGAATTGCGTCGCAAGTTTCCATTTGAGGGTACTTACCACTTCCGTCTACAAACTGGGGGCTCTGACTACTGCTGGAGAGATCTGACGGACGAGACTCGAGTGCTCCCAGTGTCCAACAATGGGGAAATTCATGTGAAAGTTCTGCAATTGGCACCAGCTGAGGAAGGGGAGAAAACCAGCAAGAAACCAGTGCAGGAGGAGCTCGTGGATGTTTCTGAAGACCGTCAGTTCCGCGCCTTCTTCCATTGGCAGAACCAGCTTCAAAATGAGGGGAATGCTGGTTATCCCATGCCACAGCCTCAGCAGACACAGCAGCAAGACGTGGGCAGTGTCCTCTTTGGTGTCAAGAAGGCACTTGCTTCTAAGATGAAGAGCTCCGCTATGGCCCAAACGCTGCAAAAACGCTCAGTACAAATGTGGGAGAAGGTTACGGCTGTTGCTGGTGTTGGAGGAGCAGGCAGCGCTCCACCTACAGCGACGGCATTAGCACAACTTGCGAAGATCATTGGCGCCATGAAGGACCCGTTGCATCCTGGAAATCCTGAACACGTCGACATGCTTCAGCGGTTATGGGCTTCTTGTTTCGACGCGAAGCCGTTTGCAGTGACAAGCGCTGAATGGAACCGGCTTGGATTCCGACATGGAGACCCTACACGTGAACTGCAGTTTCTACTGCCACTACAGTGTCTGGTGTTCTTCCATGAGGTGCATCGTACGGTGGCGCTACCCATTCTCAACGATCAAAGCGGACCAGAAGCTTATTCTTACGCGATGGTAGGCTCCCAGATCACATATCTGCTCGCTGACCTTCTGCAGTTGAGAGATGGAGGTTGTTTGGGGTCTGAACGCCCGTTTTGGAGGCTTTTTGAGGACCCAATGGCTTTCTTTGAGCTCTACTGCGTCGCCTTCCGTGCTTTCGACGCATCGTGGAAGCTCAACTCAGCCAACTCGACCGATATCAACTTCCACATCAACTACGTAGGGGATTTCGCACAGGAACTACTTCGTCGTGGGCCTGAGAACGTGGCTAGCCTCGTCGAGCACGCTTATCAGCTGCAGAACTGGTAGGCCAGGCAGAATCAAACGGGAGCTTGATAAAATATGCAATTTATACACTTTGATTCCACACTACAGCTGAACTGCAACCATTGTCTTGATCAGATCTTGCACACTTGGCACAGTAGCTCCAGTGGAATAGATTTGCTGCGGGAATGCCTTGTGGAGCTTCTTCATCAGTTCCTTCCGTTTCTCTGGGGTGTCCATTTGAGCAAACACGGAGCTTTCCTTGACTTTATCCGACTACAAAGTAGGAACACAGTGAGTTATGATCCGAGGGGAGAACGAGAAGCCTATTGTCGCGTACCAGCGTTGAGTCTTGCAAGCCTCGAATGAGCGTTTCTTGCACGTCACGGTAGACGAACACTGTACCTGATGTGCTAATGCCTACGATGGTGGGGTCGACTTGTACTGAGAAATCGTGGATGCCCACTGCTCAGTCAAGGGGAGGTCAGCACAGGTTGAGGCGCCAGGAAAGATAAATATCACAACCTACCACAAAACATGGAGCAACCAGGCAGCAACATCCGGAAGCGCACCAGTCTTCGCTCGCTCTGGATAGCGTACATTTGTCCACTCCAAGTGCAGACAACAATCTGTCATCATTAACAGTACGGTCAAATACTAGCAAACAGGTAACGCAAACTCATTCTTGACCTACCGCATCCTGGCGATCCCCTCCCGGTGCTGTCATCTCAAGCTTGTCGGCGTTCACCAAAGCCTCTGGCAACTGAACAAGCAGTAGTCACATGACCCAATGTCAACACAAAATGAACTCACTAACAACACCACAACGTCTAACAAACCTGGAAATCCCATTGTCTCTCTCCAGACGCTGAAAACAGTGACACCAGTCCATTCATCGACACAAGGGCATTCATGCCTCGTTCTCCTGCCAGCGCGATATCACACACCACAAAGGTGATGCCGTCGTTTCCAGTCGGTGGGCCATCCCAAGGCGCGATCTTCCGCTTGTCGATCGGGGGGTCCGCAGTCGGCCCACCAATGGAAAACACATCGCCAGAAAAGCATCGAGCGAGAAGCTGAGGCGAATTTTGCTGTGGGATTATCAGCGTTTCAATCTCATCGTTGATCTCCATTTGAGCGACCTGGGAGTATTCCGACAGCTGATCAACAAAACTCCAGTAAGTTAGCTCGCTACGAATTACTCAGACATCAATGAACAGAGAACAAACCAGATCGGGGTCTACACGATTCAAATTACCCGTGGTAGGTTGATAGACGAGCAACCTTCCATCACGGGTTGCAATGATCAGCTCGCCGTTCACGTGCACCACGTCACAGATATTGAGAGCAACACTCTATCAAGTTAAACCTCAGTAAGTCTTCAGAAATACACAATAATACATCTCCAGTCGCACGCACAAATTCAAAGCACAACTGCAGCACTTCAGCTCCTTCCACTGAGCGGAACACGGAGCACGTTCCTTCCGCTGTGGCCACAATAATGCGCGTCTACTCCGTACAACAGCAGCAACTCATTAACATCTTCCTTCTGCGTCAGCAATCAGTAGTACTCACGTCTCCAGCGAAGGAATCGTCCAAGCAAATGGCTGTAACGGATCCGTTCACCTCGCAGCTCTTCCACTGCGTCAGTCGATCTCCCACAATCTTAAACACTGAGACTTTGCCTAAGAGCGAGCCAAAAAGCAGCTCCGTCGCGCCATCTCCGTCCACGTCGCCCACCGCGTGCGCATTCGTCAGGACTTTCCCATCCAGTTGCGCCGCATACGTGGGCGTCAACTCCAGCTACACACACAAACCTTAGCTCTCAGTTTATCTGAGCCTTTTAGATATGCTTCATACCTGTCCACGCATGTTATTAAAGTGCGAGGAACAGGTCACTCTTGCGGGTATTTCACTCTTGCGGGTATTGCTTCTTATTCGCTGACAAAAGCGGAGTACAATCTGTACGCCGCTTCTGCGTGATCAGACGTTGAAGCAGTTAAAACCGTTTGCCTAAATCGTCCGAACGTCCGGCACTTGCTCATTCCCCTCCAGCCCCCAAAGATGTTATCGCTCGCCTCCAAGCTCCGTCCGCTTCGTGCCCCTGTGCTGCGCGCCTCCTTCGCCTCTGGAGGCTTCGCACGTTCCCGGAAGAGCCAGCAGATGAATGCTGTCGAAGCTGTTGAACGAGTTGAGCTGGATCTTCGTCGTTTGGCTGTCATTGGCGGTGGAAACATGGCGGAAGCTATCATCACTGGAGTTCTTACGGAGGGGTTAATCCCCAGCTCCAAAGTGGTGGTGTCAGACCCTAATCCCTCCATCAAGAAGAAATACGCACAGCTCAATGTGGAGACCCACACACGCAACAGCTCAGCGGTGAAGGACGCGGATGTCATTTTGGTGGCAGTGAAGCCGCAGGTGGTCGATGATGTACGTTCATTGGCGGAAGATGGAGAGTTAGAGTTGCTGTGTATTTAACCATGGACTTTGATTTGTGCAGGTGCTGAGAGCGGTGAAGGCGGCGATGGACCCGGACGCTCTGGTCATTTCTGTGGTGGCTGGACAGAGCATCAAGCAACTGCAGAAGCTGCTGGGCCAGAACAGCCACATCATTCGCACGATGCCGAACACGCCTGCTATGATCGGAGAGGGCACAACGGTCTGGGCACAGTCTGCTGAAGTCACCAGTGTACAGCATGAGTTGACGAAGGAGATCCTCGGATCTTTTGGTGTCGAGGTGCGATTGAGATGGAGGTCTCTTTAAATTGCTACCGTTGCTGATATGTTTTCTTCGTTAAATTAGGTGTTCGTGGACGACGAGAACGCACTAGATATGGCGACGGCGTTGTCTGGCTCTGGACCTGCCTACTTCTTCCTCGTGGCTGAGGCGATGATCGACACTGGCGTCCACATGGGCTTCTCTCGGCCAGTGGCAACGGTATGAAACATCAAAATCTCATTTTGAAAAGATTGAACAGCCATTGACACTTGTTTTATGTTGCAGAAACTGGTACAGCAAACGATGCTGGGGTCCGCACTGTACATGCAGTCGGAGGACGTGCACCCTGTGGAGCTCCGGAACAACATCACGAGTCCTGGAGGCACCACCGCCGCCGGACTGTACCGTGCCGAGAAGAACGGCTTCCGTGCAGTCATCGCCGATTCCATCTGGGCCGCCTACGAGCGTTGCCTTGAGTTAGGCTCCACCGAGCCTGTGCAACGCCAACGTCCACGCTCGTAAAGCTGCAGATCAACATACACGCTTAGAGCATACAAGTTGAAGTTTCCATTCAGACGGTGGCAATAATCAATCTCAAGTCTTACACAAATGTTACACTACGTGTCTCCAAATCTAATCGAAGGAGCCGTACCCAAAAAATGAGTCACCTAGCGACACTCTGAGGGGGACCCTCCAGAACCTGCCTTTACCTTGTGCTTGTAGTGCGATCGCTACACGCGCGCCTCCGCTACGAATGCAACATGGTGTGTTCGCTAACACGTCTTGTAAATATCTAGCAAAGTCTCGCCGTCGAATTCGCACTTGCAGGCGCGCAAGATGAATGGGGGATTTCCCCCGTTTATCACTGGAGTCAAACTAAATATGCTTTACGATTATACAAAATAGCAGGGACTCCGACTGTCAATAGAACGCGGTTTCAAACAAACCGCCGCCATCCCCGTACCAACCAAAATGGGCCGTCGCTCCGCTTCCCCGCGCCGCAGCCGCAGTCGCAGCCCACGTCGTTCCCGTCCACGCAGTCGCAGCGGCAGTCGCGGGCGTGGTCAGTCTCCGCCCAAGCGTTCGCGTGGCGACCGACGTGGCCGCTCCCGTTCCCGTTCGCGCGACCGGCGGAGAGGCCGCTCGCGCTCTTTTGACCGCCGTCGGGGCCGCCGTGAGCCCATCAGCCTCCTGGTGCGCAATTTGGCGCCGGAGACGACGGCGGACGAGCTGCGTCACGCCTTCTCGCGCCGTTCGGGCGACATCCTGGACGTTTACATCCCCAAGGAGTTCAGCACCAACCAGCCACGAGGCTTCGCGTTCATCGAGTTCGCGGACGCGGAGGTGGGACGCGACGTCAAGTTCAAAATGGACCGCAAAGAACTGGGCGGACGCGAGATCGCCGTGCTGTTCGCCAAGCAGTCCCGCAAGAGTCCACAGGAGATGCGTCGCATCCTCAACGTCCCGGGAGAAGGCTCGCCGCGCCGCCGCTCCAAGTCCCGTTCGCGCTCGCGCTCGCGCTCAGGCTCGGCGAAGAGACGCAGCGCCAGTCCGGACAAAAAGCGGTCGCCGTCTCCGCGTGCTTCGCCGTCCCCGCGCCGCCGTTCTCCGTCGCCCAAGAAGTAAGATTTCATTTTTTTCACTGTGGAGGTTGAGTGGTAGTTTATCTGATGATTCTTTGTTTGTTTGTGTAGGGAGGAAGCTAGTGCTGATCGCAGTCCGCCCGCTGAGTGAGTACTACGTGATTGCCAAGAGTTTTTCCCCCTGTCGCTTACAATTATTGCTTTAACTTTGTGTAGCGCCGACAAGGACGACGAGACGATGTCTGAGGTAAATTCTGCGCGAGTTTCATAGTGTTGGTTAGACCATGATCTAAACCCGTTTGCTGTTTCTTAACTGTAGTGAGCTGGACGCAACGCTGCTTCATTGCTGCAATTGACTCTCCACTGCAAAGTGATGGTTGACATGGGCCCAGAACCAATTACCACCGCAAGTTTACAGGAAAAGAAGTCAGCCAGAGAGTGACAGTCGGCCAAGAGAGAAACAGGAGCGGGGAAAGAAGCCTTGCATTTTAACTCGATCAAGAATGTTTCATGATGATGCTTGCGTTCCAAGACGCCGCCAAGGTTCAAGATGGCGGCGTTTGTGCTGACGAAGATTGCAACGGGCAGGACAAGAGCAGAATGTTCAGGGAGCAAAAAGACGACCAACTGCTGCAGTTCGTGCTACATAATACGTGTACTTCTGTATCCACAGCACTCGACAAGTACGATATGATCGTGAAATTGCCAAGCTAAATGCGTTGCCCAGACGATAAGCGGCTCCGATGATAGACTGCCCTTTTACCAGCTGCAAGACACCTGATAAAGTCTACTTCAGTATTACACATGTACCAGTAGTTTTAATTAGGCCCAGTAACTTTTGGATCGCGTACAGGAGGAACTCTGATGTGACTTCAAGATTCGTCCGGTCGTTGCTTACGTGAAAGTGAGGTCGATCGTAATCTACAGGCAAACAAAACCTGTCCACAGCCGCTACGATCACGGTGATGTTGTTCTCCCCGTCAACCGAATCGACTCACGCAATCCGTAAAATCCCCATCCGCATCAACAGACTGGTCGTACGATGACGTCCAGAGGTGAATTTCCGTAGTACATGTATTTCGATCACCTGGACCTCCGTACGCCCACTTCACTTTCCATTTTCCCCAGCACCAGCCACACCATCAAAGACCACCAAGAAACGATGTCCATGGGAGAAAATGATAACAGACTGGAGTTCCAACTCAAAGCTGGCCATGATAACATACGACAGCCATTCCCAGCCTACGTTCACATCAAGCAGAAATACCAAGAAGACTCACGGCTCCTTGCTGCAGTTTTCACTCGCAAACGTACGTTTCAAGACTCCACAGATGAAGAAGCCAAGGCAAAAGCCAAACGATTCATCACCAACAAACGTCGAGAGCAATGTCGGAACAACCAGGCACGCTATCGTGACAGACAGCGCATTCATATGCGAGAGCTCCAGAAAAGCTCCGTTACGTTGCGGCAAGAAGTGCAGGAGCTGTCTCAAAAGCGCTACTCCTTGTGCTACGGCGCTGACACCAAGAACAACGCGTGGAGCACCGTCGTGGAGTACTTCCGTCTCTTTCGCCATGGAATTCTCATCTCCATGTCTCCACTCGTACCGCAAGTCCAAGACCAGGAGTATTTTCTTCGAACTGTAATGGCTTCAGACGTTGCGCTTGGAGAATGGAGTGGCGTGGACACGCTCATTGGACAGTGGCGGCGTTACTCGGCCTACTTCAGTAGCCCCCACTTGCAACTGAAGCGAGTGGAAGAGCAGCCGATGGGAGTTCTCCTCGCAAAGGCTTCGTTGAGTCTGACAATCACCGAGACAACACTCCGAAGTGTGTTCCCTCATCTATTGACTTCCACAAGCTCTGAGAACCTCCAGCTCTGCACTCGCCTTCTTGGCCAGCGTCTTGAGTGTCAATACAGCGTCAGTTTCCAATGGGAAGACGTCACCAAGCGCGTGACAGGACTGGAGTGCAAGATGGACTGGATAACTCCACTTCTCCAAGTACTAGGCAACCTCCAGGACGTTAACATCTGCTTGGAAAAAGCTCTTATCACCCCATGCAACTTGATCGGCGAACTGTAGCCTCGTACTGAATAAAACGCCACATTTCCATTCTCAATTGACTCTATTACCCTCCGATGAGGATCATCGGGCGGTTCTTGGCCTTTGACAGGCCGTACATATCTCCATGACCTCCAAGCGCAAACTTCTTACGCTTCACGGCCACCTCAACGATATCTCGGATGTCTCTGTCGGCCACGTTGAAGCGCATGGCATCTCGCAGACTCACCTCGGTATTCCCGAACAGACAAACCTTGAGATTCCCATCTGCAGTCAAGCGCAGTCGGTTGCAGGAGCCGCAGAAATGCTCGCTCATGGATGTGATAAAGCCAAATTGACCCTTAAACCCAGGCACGTGGAAGGCTTTCGACGTATCGTTCGCTCCATCCTGCAGTTTCTCCACAGTAGGAAACTCCGTCCGGATTGTGTCCATCATCTCCTTAAACGGCACGAAAGTCTCGTCATTCCACCGGTTGCTGTCGAAGGGCATCCACTCAATGAAGCGGACGTCCACTGCGTGTTTTTCTGTGAAAGCTACGAAATCCACGAGTTCGTCCAGATTGAAATGACGTTGTACGACGCAGTTGATCTTCAGAGGAGAGAATCCCATCTTCTGCGCTTCTACAATGGCGTTTAAAACCCTCGTGAATCCTTGACGCCTCGTGATATGCGCGAATTTGTCCGGTTTCAACGTGTCCAGACTCACGTTCAATCGATCCACACCAGCCTGTTGCAGAGCCAAGAGCTTCTTCTGCAGTGTGAGGCCATTAGTAGTGACCCCAACCGATTCAATGCTTGGGATTGCTCGTAATTGAGTCACGAGGTCCACCAGATCTCGACGCAGTAGTGGTTCCCCTCCTGTCAACCGAATTCTCTTCACTCCCGAGGAAGCGAAGAGTTTCGCCAGTCGAACGATCTCTGAAGTGGTCAAAAGGTCCTCGACTGGTTGCAAGGGCACTCCGTCTTCAGGCATACAGTAGCGACACCGTAGATTGCAGCGTTCAGTCAATGAGATGCGTAAATACGTGTGTGCTCGTCCGAATCGGTCTACCAGTTGCATTGGCGCAGTCTGTCGAGGCTGTGAAAAATACACGAGGTATTGTCAATCACACATTAAAAGCCTTCTACTGGGTCAATTTCAGCCGTACCACTTGTCGAATCTCTGCCAGGATCTGACGGATCTGTTGCAGCGATTCTTCAGGGCTCAGAGGAGCTTCTTGAGCTGGTTCACCGCCGGAATGGCCCTTTGGTCGACTGCTTTGGATAAAATCCTGCAGCTTCGGGCCGTCTGCTACCTGGCGCTTCCACTCACTGCGCGTACTGAAGAATACACTGCGACGTACGTGTCTGGACAGGGAAGAGGCGAAGCGCTGCATCGCTTGAGCGGTTGATCGGCAGGTCGAGGAATGACACTGGACGGTTCTCTGTTTGATTTGTGAGATTGTATAATTATTACGGGACGTAACAGCAATTGTTAAATAGACATTGTTTTGATTCGTTGGTAATTGCGCAAACTACGTCCCTGAAAGAAAGGTGCATTTAAACTGCACCATAATCATTTTCCAGTCGCTGACGTAGCAGAAGACGCTTTGTGAGCTTCTCCCAGCGCTTGAGTACCAGTTTCTGGTTGTGTGCAATGGCCTTTTCAATGGTTTGTTGCTGCTTCTCAGCGTGGGCGTCCAATAGCGTCGCCTCGTGCGTTCTTGCGGCTACAATACCAGACACTTTGGGCATCGTCCGGCCGTTGCGTGTCTCGAAGCCCACAACGGCAGGTGCAAAGTCGATTCCCAGGGATTCAGCGATGGTATCAATGCGAGGCAGACGGAGATGGACTGCGCCTTTCGGGATATGAGCTGGACTCCAGATCTCGATGTTCCCGTACTGGTTCTTCGGTACACAACCGTCCACTAATGAAGGAGACTCGAATTCCATCGTCTGCCACAGTCCAAAAAGAGCTAACGACGAGCCACCAGACCTCTCAGCAGTGCCGTTGTCACTGTGGTCGCTACCTCCAGCATCGTCACCTCTTGACTTCCACTTGGCCGGTTTCTGACGTTCACTCTCCTTGACAACTCGACCAAGACGACGCCACTTGAAAGCGGACTGCAGTGGTTGTACGTGCGCACGGAGAAAAACTGGCTGGCCATTGAATAACCCAACCACTTTACGAGGGTGAAGACACTCCGATTTGCGTAGATGACATTCCAGAACATACTGATGATGTTTCCTGAAACCTTCCAGACTTGATGGCATACCTTCTGCCAATTTCAACGTCTCCAGTTTCTTCTCCTCTTGTGCGAGAGCCTTTTCCTCATCTTCTGGTTCTTGAAGCAGTCCGATACGCTGATTTGTCGAGTCTTCGTTGTACCGTTCGATCACTTGTTTCAGCCACGAGTTGGCGAGCCGCAACTCCAGACTTTTGCTCCACTGACCAGCGTACCGTGGAGTAACATCCACAACCAAACCATCGTCTTGAATGCTAATCACGTACGAGAATCGTGCTGCCTTGCCTCGCAAGGACTCAACCTCCAGCGGTCGATCGACCAATCGACGTACTGCATCAACATGAATCCACTCCTTCTTCTTCTCGTCCAGCACTTCACACCACTGCCAAAAGACTCGATGCACTAATTCCGTTCCCTCCTCATCGTCCTCCTTGGACTCATTTGGCGCTTTCCTCTTCAATAACCTATCTGCAACCTTTTGTGCTCTTCGTCGCTTGGTCGGTCTCTGCTTAAATGATGACTCAAACGCTTTCCCTTTCTGCACTAGCACTGGATCCAGAGCGTACGCGAGCCGATAGCGTAACTGCAGAGCTCCACAGAGAGCAGCAAATAGAACTGACAACTCATAATTCCGTCCTTTTCGATTGAAGAACGCGTTCATCAGACTGGACTCCGATATAAGCTCCTTTTCTTCACTCTCCTCTGCTTCTTCCAGCAATTGAAACTCTCGATTAAACCACCGGATCAACAGCTCCAACGAATAGGCAAGTGGCTGCTGTGTCATCTCAGAGAAGAAATCCACGTCAGTGGTGGCAGTTAAAGAGAGCAAAAGCCCTCGTAGCAATGGAGAGCGACTGAGTTTTGTCCATTTGATGCGTGTACCCAAAAGAACCAGCAAATGCGTTTGATGAAGCGCCTTCTCTCGCTGTTTCTCGTCTTTGGTCAAGCGGATGGCTGGACGTCGTCTCTTACGAGCTACTGAGGTTGCGTCCTGCTCTGCTAGCGACTGATTAACCTGTTCCCAGTCAATTTGTTGCAGATTTTCAGTCGGATTGTCATCAGTTATGGGAGGTTCTTGTGCTTGCTGAGGGGAATTGGAAGGTTCTGGTTGTGAAGTAGCAGTATCAGAGACATCAGGTAATACACCGACGTCTTCCCAGTCCACGTCGCTCTCTTCCTCGTCGTCCAGCTCCCCCGCAGAGTACGCGAACTCCTCGTCGTCTTCTGACGCCATTTGGCGAATCACCTCAGTAGAATGACACAAGAATAGTGACATTGACAATTAACATCACGTCATCGTGATGTGATCTGTCAAACATAACCAACCTTGGTCTGTTTATATTGTTTTTTCTGGGGTTTTCTGAGGTTTCTACATGCAGTTTCTTGTTAAATGAAGTGTCGTGTCGGCTCAGTACTCTTTACGAGTTGGAGCCAGCCCGTTGTGTCTGTCTAGGCTCCTTCAGACCCATAACCTATTTGCAAACACTCAGCCTTGCCCTCGTTCCGATTTCGACAATACTGCAACACATAGAGCAGTATCATGGCGACGATAGCCCAACGTACGGTTTGTAGCAGCAGCATTGTGCTGATTGCAAGGCCTACTGGACGAGTACACGTCCGTCTTCTTGTTCGCGATCGAACTGGAGTCTATTAGGTCCAGCTCTAGGTAAGTAGCCGTACTCCCTGCGATTCCTTGGACGTCAGAGTCTTCATCTTCGCCGCCATTTAAATCGCCAGTTATATGTGACGACAGGGTACTTGGTGCGTTGGCTGTGTACATTGCGCGTTCGACTTCGTTTCCATCAGCTCTGGAATCACTGAGTATGTGCGACGAAGAGGTGTTGGTGGCCGCCTTGGCTTGGGAGGTTGCGACTTGAAATTCGCCGTCCTCTTCTCCATCGACTCTGGGATCACTGCGCATTTCTGATGAAGGGGTGATAGTCGCTTTGGCTTGGGACGTTGCAATTTGGGGATCATCGTCGTGTTCTCCATCGGCAAGGAAACTAATGGACATGACTATTGCCAGGGTGCTTGGTGCGCACTCATGTAGGTGCGCCTTATCACACGCTATGCCCAGGGAGATGTTGAGCTTGATAATAACGTCTTTCACCTTGTTGTGGTCTCCACCTTGGGGTCTTCTACAACATCTAAGCCGTCCCCAACGTCTCGAATAATCGTTTCACGGCAAGCTCCAGGTCGTCTTCAGAGTCGAGGTTAGGAACGCCATCGTGACATGAATATGGCTTGGAACTCCAGGCATTCGCATGTGGTCGTTGGCTCTGTGGCGAGCACGCCGCTCTTCTTGTTATGGTTGTTGAGTGCCGGCTTTTGAAAAGTGAAAGGTGGATCATTTGGTACTAAGTACTTCAACTAAACAAGCTCGTTTAGGCGTCCTCATGTTCTTGTCCATGGGGCTTGGACGTTTAACAGCAGTCAACTGTTAATGTTCATCAAATCTTACCTTGTCCACCGTACTCTTGAGTATCGGACACCATAAGATGACACCCATACCGAGCATGTGTCTATTCGGTATATATACGGCACAACGAACATGCTCCATGTCCAGCAGGTTGGTGAGGATAACCGAAATCCTGTACGCGCTACAAGGTAAGAGATCCATTTTAAAAATGCAGCGAATGATATGTAACCCACGGTTTCAATAGAAACTTTTCAAGTCTACATTCTTTTTCTTAAAGAGATGAAGAAGTTCTTATCACTTACAAAAGAATTCAGGTGGAGTCAACCCTAGCTAACACTTCACGAAGTGACAGACTTTTTTCTTGCCAGCAGTGTTTGTCTGCTTTTATTGTTTTCTTGTTATATGTTTTTTCTGGGTTTTCTACATGTGGTTTCTTGTAAAATCTTGTGTTGGGTCAGTATTCTCGGTCTTGGCCATCGGATTCTGCTCCTATCGAGCAATCCGACCAGAGATTCGGTGTGATGCAGTTCGTTTCTCTTCAGGCGGCAACAGCAGCTTGAGACTTGTGCCAACCGCAGCAGCCCTGGTTGTCGAGATCCCATGTGATCTCGCACTGCTTTCCCTTTTTGGTAACACCTTTGCACTGAGGAGCGTCTGGTACGTGATACTTGCAGAAGCCCTGGTTGTCGAGATCCCATGTGATCTCGCACTGCTTTCCCTTTTTGGTAACACCTCGGCATTTAGGGAGGCCCTGCCGCCAGTGATGCGTACAGTAGCCACGTTCATCGAGATCCCATGTGATCTCGCACTGCTTTCCCTTTTTGTTGGCACCTTTGCACTGAGGAGCGTCTGGTACGTGAAACTTGCAGAAGCCACACTCATTGAGACCCCGTGTGATCTTGCACTGCTTTCCCTTTTTGTTGGCACCTTTGCACTGAGGAGCGTCTGGTACGTGAAACTTGCAGAAGCCACACTCATTGAGACCCCGTGTGATCTTGCACTGCTTTCCCTTTTTGTTGGCACCTTTGCACTGAGGAGCGTCTGGTACGTGAAACTTGCAGAAGCCACACTCATTGAGACCCTTCTCGGTCTTACAGCGGAGACCGGTGGAGCGATCGACGCCTTCGCACTGAGTCATGGCGCTTTACTGGACTTGTTGGCTGCGTGTTGATGTTCCTCAGTCAGGGTAATTTGCAAAGTGAACGATCTGCACTACATGTAGTTGGGTAGCCATCAGCAGCAAGATTGATGTCCCCCCCCAGAGGATGTGCTTGGCTATCCAGGCTGGATAGCTCATCCTCTGGGGGGAACATCAATTGGCAGTGTCATTTGGCTTCAACTTTGCTGTACCCATTTCACTGTCTTGTCAAAAATAGTACATGTTCTCACAAGTATTTTCTAAAGCTCAAAATGTCTTCGACCTGTCAAGGTGTCACCAAGCGCGAAACTCCTTGCTCCATCACTTGGGGACTGGACGCCAATGGCTTCTGCCAATATCACAAGCCTAATGCTGCTCAGTGCAAAGGCGTCGCTCGATCCACTGGTCGCCGCTGCGAGGTCAAATGGAATCTGGACGACCAGGGCTTCTGCATTCGCCACAGCTCTCAATCCCCCGTTCCACCCACCACTGCAGTTTCCAACGCCTGTAAAGGTGTCACTAAACGTGGAACTCCTTGCTCCGTCACGTGGGGATTGGACATCAATGGCTTCTGCAAGTATCACAAGCCAGACGCTTCCAGGTGCAAAGGCCTTGCACGAGCTACCGGCCGCCGCTGCAAGATCAAGTGGAGTCTGGACGAACGAGGCTATTGCCAGTTCCACCGACGGGTGGAGGCTACAGCCACAAATCAGTGCGAGGCGGTGGTGGCAGCTACAGGTCGACGCTGTACGCAGACGGTGGGGATCGACGATGACGGATTCTGTACGGCTCATCGGGCAGTGAACAGGGAGCAGCCGAAGTGTCAAGGGCTGCTACCAGACAGGAGAGAGTCTTGTGGCAATAACGTCAAAGTTAAAGGGTACAAGTACTGCTGTGCAGCTCATGACCCGAAGTTTGCGAATTCGTATGTGGCGCCGAAGCTGTTTAACGATCCAGGACTGAGGAAAAATGTGGAAGGAGACATCGTCAAGTTCTTCAAGGGACGAGATCTGTATCATGGAGATAAACTGGATTTGAACACGGTAGGAGCAGTGGAGCTGGACCATATTCTGGAGAAGCAGTGCTTCGCGTTCGCCTTCCAACGTGCTGTGGTTCGAGATGCAGACGAAGTGCAGGATCTCGCGTATCTACTGAGGGAGGAAGTCGTGAATGAGCTGCCGAATTTGTGTCTGACCCGTGCGACGACCAACAAAATTAAAGGAGCTGCAGTCTCCAAGTTCCTGGATGACTCGTTGACTGGGCATCGAGGATCAAGGACACTGGCGGACTATTTGCTGGCTGAGAAACGCGACGATACGCGACTTACGCGCGATGTGACGCGAACGATTCGACGAGAAATGGGAGCAGCACTTCGAAGATGCCAGCGGAAACTACGTGGCGTTGGAGATAATCGCATTTGCCAAGCTCTCAGTGCTGAATTGCATCAATTGTACGTGGATATGGATCTACACACGTCTCACGGTGGCTCTATCAAGGTGGAACAGGGCGATAAAGACGACGAGTATGTGCTGGTTGACTCAGTGTCGACGGACTCTTGGACTGTGGTAGATGTCAAGCGCACAGTTTCAGTCGAATACCGACAACCAACGCTGAGTGCAGAGGCTAAACCATTCGTGCCAGGATCGGCATCAACGGATTCACAGCGGGCTGACACTGCTAAGTACTGCAAACAGGAGCCACATGAGCTCAAAAAGGAGGTTAATGGTAACTCCAGTACTGACTCAGAATGGGACAAGATCCATGAGGTCAAGAGGCAGCCAACTACTAGCCAAGTTTCATCGGAATCAACCTCTGAAGAGATCGTGAAGGAAAAATATGCAAAGCGAAAGTAAAACATGTTGCAAAAGTTCTCTAAACTATTGACAGCTGTGAGTTTTTTTGCCAGCTCATTGAGCTGATCTATTTCTTTTTTCTTCTTTTATCTTCTTTTTACTTGTTCTCTTTTTATCTATGCAGTGGCCTATTCAGGCCTTCTTCACTTCACCGGCTTCAGTTCATGTCAAGCCGACGGACAAGATCGGGGGAGACCTTTGTGCGGCGCTTTAACGAGTTCACACACTCATAAAATGCATCGTGGCTGCTCATAAAGACAGCAAAATCCAATTTGACGATGCGGAATCGCCAACTCCACATTATTCAACTTATGTGCACGCGTGGGGAATCGTGCAGATCGACAGCAGCTTGGAGATTTTGTCGAAAGTTGGGCGATCACGAGGGTTCTGGGCCCAGCAGCGCTCAACGATCCACCTCAGCTCTGGAGTCACCTTCTTGTCACGGATCTGCGGGCGATTGCCATCCTTCGCGAACAACACGGCAGCAAACGGACCCTTGCCCACGAACTGCCGCAGGTTCTGGGAATATGGTTCCTCCTCGTGCAGAACCTCGTTCATCAACACACCGAACGAGTACACGTCCGTCTTCTCGTTGGCAACTACGCTGGAATTCAGCAGCTCCGGAGCCATATAGGCAGCCGTACCGCCAGCAATTCCTTCGAAGTCGGCGTCCTCATCTCCGTCGCCACTGGAACCACTGAGCATGTGTGACGACGTGGTGCTGGCCGTTTTGGCTCGGAATGTTGCAAGTCCGAAGTCGGCGATCTTGGCATGGAAATCGTCGGTGATCAGCACGTTCTGTGGTTTCAGGTCACCGTGGGTCACGTTACACTCGTGCAATTGTGCCATTCCGTACGCGATGCCGAGAAGGATGTTGAGCTTGATGCGTCCATCTGTCATCTTGGCCTCCACGTTTGGGTCTTCGCAGTAGTGGAGAAGGTAGCTGAGACTTCCGTTCGACACGTACTCCATGACAAGACTGACGGGATTGAGCGTGTATCCGTACAGTTCAACGATGTTAGGGTGATCACCAAGCATACCGAGGATGATCGTCTCTCGGATGAACATTTTCCGGTCCTTTTTGGTGAGTTTGGCTGCGTGGAGCTTCTTGATAGCGACTTTCTTGTAGTCCCATTTGCCCTTGTACACGGTACCGAACGAACCATGACTAAGAGGCTCCTCCTCAATCTCCAGATCATCGTCGAAGTCGAGCTGAATGACACTGCTCTTGGGCATGAAATTGCCTCCTGCGTCAGTATCAATATTAGCGAAAGCCGCACGAAGCTGTGAAGTAGCTCGAACTGGTTCTGGCTCTGGGACCATCTCCACTGTCACTTGGCGCTGGTTCTGCAATAGTCTCTCAAAGAGTCGATCCTGTAGACGTTTATTCTCGTAGTACTCGTCTCTCTTGTCCTGTTGGTGCAGAGCTGGTGATCCGCCAATAAAGTGGCGCGACACAGCCTTTGTCATGTCGGGAGATCCATCCTTAAGACTTGGCACCCAAGCAGGTAAAGGATCAGCCGGATGCCAGCGTTGTGCTTGGCTCTGGATCCACTGCTTCCCTTTGGTAGTGCGCAGATCCGGGATGCCAGCCTTGGTGACTGGTACATCACGTGGAACTCCTTCCAGTCGTTGTGGAGGCTTCGTAGTGATAAAACTATCACCGTTGAGTAACATCTTTGCCATCTTCTCAGCCACCTCACGTGAAGACTTGTAGCGCATATCCAGCTTCCCGTCCTTCGTGAAGTGAAGCTGCTGATTGTTCGATGGAACAGGGGGAGGAACTGGTGTAGTAGACTGCTTAAGCCGCTGGGCGATTGCCCGAGAGCTCTTATAGCGCATATCCAGCTTCCCACTCTTCGTGTAGTGCAAGTTACTGTTCATCACTGGAGCTGCTGCTTCAGCCATGGCAGCCTTGGAACTGTTGTATCGCATGTCAAGTGCTCCACCCTTGGTATAATGGAGAGCTGACGCCCTGTAGCTGCTTCCTCCTCCACCATTAGAAGCTACAGCAGCCTTGGAACTGTTATAACGCATGTCCAGACTTCCACTTTTCGTATAGTGGAGACCTGAAGAGGATGAAGTTCTACTCCTTCCCCCTCCGTAGCTGACGTAACCTCCTCCATATCCAGAAGAGACGGCGGCCTTGGAACTGCTGTAGCGCATGTCCAGGCCGCCACTTTTCGTGTAGTACAGACTCATACAGCTTTAAAACGAAGCTTATCCTGAAGGGTTTCTTACGGGATCGGATTGATGAAGCCATTTGACATTCCACTTCAACATGATCAGCTAATGATCGTTCAGTATCAGTCTTCAATACAACCGTCAACGGTATCAACGACTGGCGCTCACAAATGCAGTTGTACTATGTCCATAACCTGCTTTCGTTCGTGTGAAGACGGTAAGACTTGACGAGCGATAGCAGTTAAGTTTAACTTTAAACGTCTGTGGACTGGATCAGAACATGAAGACATTGCCGGTGAACGTCTCCAGGCTAGAGACAATGAAAGAGCTTGTACTTTGCAACTTTCAAGCCAACACTCAAGCCAACAACTATCTGTAGAATCGCACAAGTGCGTCAGCATGAGCGGTCTTCACTACACCAAGAGCGGCGCACTCGACATGCGCTACCGCAGCTCTCGAGCTGCAGTCGCCTCGAGTAGTTCCGGAGGAGGAGGGGGATATTCCTCATCAAACTACTCCTCATCGCGTCAGGTCTACACTACACGAAAAGTGGCGCACTGTATATGCGCTACAAGTCTTCGCGTGAGGCAACGACCACCCAAGCAGCTCCAGTAGCTCCAGCGAATCCCGATCTGCACTACAAAAAGAGCGGACAGCTCGATATGCGCTACAAGTCCTCCCGTGAAGTTGCCCAGAAGATGGAGAAGCTTGATCTGGGCAAAAATAAGGACAACGGCAAAGCCCGGAAGGCTTCAGGTGCTCAAACACGACTGAAAGGAGTTCCAAGTGATATTCCGGTCACGAAAGCTGGAGCTCCGAACATGCGAACATCCAAAGCCAAAGACTGGGTTCAAAGTCAAGCTCAGCATTGGCACCCGGCTGAAGAACTCCCAGAGTGGGTCCCTCGCCTCAAGGACGGATCTCCAGATCTGTCCAAAGCCGTCGCCCGTCATTTCCTCGGTGGATCTCCAGCACTGGTCCAACAGGACAAGAGAGACGACTACTACGAGAGGAAACGCCTTGATGAATTATACGAGCAGATGCTGCAGCAGCAAAGAGAGATGCCAGTGGAAATGGTCTTCGAGCCGGAACTGGTCCAAGCCACTGCAGAGCTCCGAGAAGCTTTTGCCAACGTGGGCGAGGCTGACGGAGCTAACACACTCATGACCACAGCTAACGTCATCCAGTTCGACTTCGACGATGATCTGGAGATTGAGGAGGAGGAGGAGCCTCTTAGTCATGGTTCGTTCGGTACCGTGTACAAGGGCAAATGGGACTACAAGAAAGTCGTTATCAAGAAGCTCCACGCAGCCAAACTCACCAAAAAGGACCGGAAAATGTTCATCCGAGAGACGATCATCCTCGGTATGCTTGGTGATCACCCTAACATCGTTGAACTGTACGGATACACGCTCAATCCCGTCAGTCTTGTCATGGAGTACGTGTCGAACGGAAGTCTCAGCTATCTTCTCCACTACTGCGAAGACCCAAACGTGGAGGCCAAGATGACAGATGGACGCATCAAGCTCAACATCCTTCTCGGCATCGCGTACGGAATGGCACAATTGCACGAGTGTAACGTGACCCACGGTGACCTGAAACCACAGAACGTGCTGATCACCGACGATTTCCATGCCAAGATCGCCGACTTCGGACTTGCAACATTCCGAGCCAAAACGGCCAGCACCACGTCGTCACACATGCTCAGTGGTTCCAGTGGCGACGGAGATGAGGACGCCGACTTCGAAGGAATTGCTGGCGGTACGGCTGCCTATATGGCTCCGGAGCTGCTGAATTCCAGCGTAGTTGCCAACGAGAAGACGGACGTGTACTCGTTCGGTGTGTTGATGAACGAGGTTCTGCACGAGGAGGAACCATATTCTCAGAACCTGCGGCAGTTCGTGGGCAAGGGTCCGTTTGCTGCCGTGTTGTTCGCGAAGGATGGCAATCGCCCGCAGATCCGTGACAACAAGGTGACTCCAGCATTGAAGCGGATCATTGAGCGCTGTTGGAGTCAAAAAGACAGAGATCGCCCAACCTTCTCTGAAGTTGCGCAGTTACTCAGCAAGTGTCCCGTGCCGCACTCGTGCTAAAAGCGAGCGTTATTCTGCGGTGCATGGCTGGTTGACTGTATGAGGTAGTACGTCGAAGTGATAACGCTGAATCAATTCGCCTTCGCTCTTGAATTTATCCGGAAGGTGTTTGTAACAGTGGTCTGAAAAAGCCTAGTACCTTTCAAAGACAGAAGGTTGTGGGGGCCATGCACAAGGCCGCTCCACATCCAGCGCTCGCTTTTCAGCTAAGTCCTTGTTCATCGATAAGTTAGCACCTGTATCTCGGTCTCTTGCGGTAGTTGACCTCCAATTCTCATCACGTTGATCCTCAACTGCTGCTCGAATGCCATGTATCTCATCCTCTAAGCGACCCAATCGACTTTCCACACTCGACATCTTACTCATAAGAGCACTGGACAGCTCACCGAGTTGGCGACTGAGGTCAGCGACTGCTGTGGCCAATTTATCCGTATCGTGAAAACAACTACACGGCTTTGGCGCTACATCTTGGGAAATAGCCTCCGTCTGCACTCCATCGTCTACAGTATAGTAGCGTCCAAGTGGTCTAGTCAGCGGAGTTGCCGTCACTGGCTTCGTCTCAGTTCCATTAGCCTGCACTGATGGCTCACTCGATGCTCGTGGAACTTGTCGTCCGTCAGTCTTCAAGTGTTGAAGAATACTAGCTGCGTGATTGGTCACTGAAGTAGGCAGCACATGGTTCTCCACTGTAGCTTTGGTTTCTCGTCTCCCTTGAGGCTGAGCCCACACCGTTTCCTCCCTTCTCTTGAGTCTTTGCAGCTCTTGACGCTTCTGAGCCACTGCTGTCGCTGCATCCGCTACAATTGCGAGTCTTCGAGCAACAAAGTGTTTGGACAGGAACTGAGACACACTTAAGGACGGGAAGCATCGGAATTCGTCCCGTAACAGACGGAAGCAGCTCTCCACAAAGCGCGCGTCCGTCTTCCCGTACAGATCGTAACCTCTATTCACCAGGAACTGAGCCACGTCTCGAGATGAATCCAGCAGGACAAAGTGCAACACACGCAGCAAATCAGCAACGTCCCCATTCTCGAGTTGCAGTGCGCTTAGCTGTGGGTATTGGGCGGCTCGAAGGAGCTTCCGGAGCCGCTCGGCTGCGTTGCGTACCTCCTCACTCATTGAGGGAATAATTAATTGTGTTTTAAAAATAACTATTTTTAATGATAAAAATATTGAATGTGGACATTTGGAGGACAATGGTGTATTCAAATGGGGGTATACATTGTACTGTGGCTATGGTGGACACAGCTTTAACCGAATTTGGAGACGCCGGCGTTGGTTGACACGCGACGACGCACGTGCAGCGAGTGATACATGAACGAGTCCACGAAGCCTGCAATCTAAAGGGTAATAATGGTGTTAGGAGTGCAGTTTTGAAGATCTCAAAGCTGCAGGTGGTTGAACGCACCGAGATAACTCCACCGACAATGGCGCAGATCTTGGTGAGGAAGTGCGTGAAAGGCACACGGTCGTTCTCCACCTTCACCATGAACGGGGACAGGTCGAACACGAAGAAAGTTCCTAGAGTACAAACAGCAAAAACAAACAGTTTTAGACTCATTGGCTGTCTGAGCGTGAGGATACGTGAGCAGAAGATTTACCAGGAAGAGACGTCATCTGCCCACGCGGGTTCAAGTAGTTGCCCTGTTGGGTAACGGAGAACTGCCCCAATAAAAAAAAAGATTAAGTATCAACCATTGGCGGCAGTACAGAGGGGAACAGACAAACCTGGTACGAGTGGATCGCGTTCTCATCAATGTCGCTGTAGATCGTAGGCACAATCTTGATGTAGTACTGGAACACTCCACCAGCTGTGCCAGATTAATACACAGACCACATGGTTAGTCACAGGTGCTTCAACTTCATCTTGAAGTTGCCACTCACATTGCACTGAGCTCTTTGAAACACCATCAAGAGGTCCAACAGCGCCTGGCATCGGCTCTCCAAAGGACAAACTGTGGATCACGTGGCTCGAGTTGTACGAATGCTCTTGACCAGGTCGGAACTGGTGCACCAGTCGTCCTTGGCGATGGAACGTACGTCCAAGAGCAACATGAAAGTTGCCAGCCACTCGGTTCACAAACATTTTGCCTGTGAATCGACAACCTTCTCCGTCCTGCGCGAGTCTCTCCGCCTCCATGATCTCCCGCAGACATTGATCCTTCTGCTCTGCCTCTTCAAGGGACAGGTCACTGTGAATAAAAGCTTCCTTCACCTCTTCACACGTGTTGCAGCATTCTTTGCCCGCTGGGTGCTTAGCTTCATAGCAACTTCCGCAGTATCCGGCAGGCATGTCCGTCTTCGCCAGCTCCTCTGACGAGGGACTTCCAATAGCATTTCCAGTCGCATCCAGTCGCGTTTTAACCACTGTCTGGTGCATATTAACCTGCAGTTCTCCAGCCACGTCCATAGCGTTGATATGGGCGTCTCGGCAGTTGACGGCCAGGAAACTCACGTCCAAGTTCACCTGCAGCTTTTCACCCAATGACGAGTCCACTACCATGTGCTCGTGCGTATTAACGCTCCAATAGGCGCTTAATTCCGACAGGAACAGGATGGCCATGACGATCCCAGCGACGACTGACACTGTGGCTCCGAACTCCGTCTGCACCTTGAACTCCCGGTGCATCTTTGGGTAAACGTCCACTTTCTTCAGCGCGCGACGTGCCGTGCGGGTCACAGAGCTCTCGTGTGCGTCATCACCGTCATCCACGTCGCTCTTGACGACGCGCTGCCGCATAACTCTTGAGTCTACTTGGTCTAGTGCTAATGACTCTTTGCCGCGTGGATATTTATTGCTGTACCGTTATGATGTGGTTAACTATGATTGGAGCCAGTATGCTGTTTGCTAGGTCGTTTTGCTGAAGTTCACTATGCTGCTACACTGCTAAAGCGTTGACGGAAGAGAGACCTGTACGCGACGACGGAAGGGAAAGTTTTCTGCTAATTGACGGTTTATTCTGGCCAAAATGGCGTCGCGTATTGTCCGGAGTGATAACGACGAGGAAGATGACGCGTGGGCGTTGGAGCTCGAGGAGGAGCTGGACCTCGAAGGTATCTGCTCGTGCGTTGTGGTATATTTTGAAGGCGAAAGCTTAACCTGCTGCGTTCTGTTTTAGGCACTCACAGCTTACTCGAGATAGAAGAGAAACCTGCAGCTTCAAGTCTGTGTACAAAGGAGGAAGATGTTCGACCGTCAGTGGCGGCGACTTTGCCGCAGGAGGTGCTGGCTCTCATCATTAGCTTTGGACAAGTGGGGCGCGTGTGCAAGTCGTGGAGTCTCGCGAGCATTGCGGTTGCCCGTCGTCGCTTCTCGTCTAAACTCACAGATATCCTGCGTCCTTTGGACCCGAACGCCATTGCTGTGGCTTTGGACGTGGAGACAGAGCTTTATGCAGCTTATGGACAAAGGTACTGTACCATGAAGTTTTGCTTCTGTGTAGCAGAGGTATTGATATTCACGTTTGCTTTCGATTTGTCTATAGCTACTCGCTGACGAAGGCGTACGCGCATAAGGCGAGGACGCTACTATTTAATTTGAAAGATTCGCGTAATGTGAATCTTCGCAACCGTCTGCTGTCCGGTGAGCTACCGTCGCACAGTCTAGTGCGCATGAGCGGCCCCGACATGGCCAACCCGCAGCTGGCTCGGCAGCGCAAAGAATGGATCAAGAAACGCACACATGAAGTGATGCGAGACGGTCGAGAGGCGGAAGGCTTCGAGTCCGACCTGTTTGAGTGCCGAAACTGCGGTAGCTCGCGCACACGCTACCGCCAATGGCGTCGTAAGGCTGTGGTGGATCGCACGCGTATCATCGTCATTTGCCTGAGGTGTCCATACCGATGGGAACTGTAGAATAGTTCACAAAGTTCACATGTATCGGAAAAGCCCATTTACTAAGGTGAAGTTGGTATTTTCCTGCAACAATTATAGGATTTAAGAGTGATTGGGTTCAATGTAAAATCCATGTAACAAAATATTCGTTGACATCTATCGGATATAAAGGGACATATAAAGAGAGAGCTTAAGTGAAATTCAGAGTAGGTTATGTACCTTACCGAACTTAACAAAGCAATAACGGTATATCTAGGTGCTTGTGATTTATATTGATAACATCACTGTATAGATTTATATAAACCATTCAGAACATGATTGGTAAATATACAGGCTTACAAACGACAGCTTTTCGACACTTACCTGATCATCCACAACAATGAGCAGCTCTCCACCACTGCAGCACGATGATGAGGACTACGAGGACTTCTTCAGCAAAGACTTATTCGTAAACCGCGAGTACGTATGTAGTAGCTGGCTCACCACTTTTTTTGTTTCCTCCGTCCTAACGCTACCGCTCATACAGCTACGAGTCACAGGAGTTCGACTTTGGCGTCGTCCAGCAGAAGCTCCTGAGCTCCCACGCCGCGTCCACCGACCACGACCTCACGGGTCAAGTAGTGTGGCCAGTTTCCGTCTTCCTGGCCTGGTACCTCGTGGACCATCGCGACGAAATTGCCGGTAAAACCGTCGTGGAGTTAGGCGCCGGTGCTGGGCTCAGCGGCCTTGTGGCTTCTCAATTCGCGTATGTCTTTGCTCCTCCTGATGAACCTTTGGCACGTTCATAGTTAACCTGAAGCTGTGTGTCTTGTAGGACCCACACTGCCTTGACGGACGGCAATGACATCGTGTTGGAGCTGCTGGAAGAGAATGCGAAGGTTAATACGGACCCCAGCAAGGTGCAGGCGCTACCACTGCTGTGGGGAGACCGTAAGAGCGTCGAGGCCTTCGAACGCTCGTTTCCACGGCCTGTCGACGTCCTCATTGGAGCGGACGTCGTGTGTTGGCCCATTCTCGTCAAGCCCATTCTGCAAACCATCAAGTACTTGTTGTTACGATCAAAGAACCCGCTGGAGACCAAATTCTGCTGCGGCTTCGTGTGCCGTGCGCAGTCCACGCAAGATCTGTTCTTCCAAGAAGCGGTGGCGTTCGGCTTCCGCTTCGAGCGCGTCCAAGGAGACGTCTTCCTTCCTACTCCGCGACCAGCTGAAGTCACTTCGAATCGAGAGTTACAGTTGCTCGTGTTCACGCTTGACCCGCAGGCGCCCAACTGGAACGAACCTGTGCGCTTTGCCGATGCGGAGCTGGAAAACTTGCAGACGGCGTGTTAGAGATCGCAAACATTAGATAGACAAAGCGGCTCATGATAGAGCGTGGTGTATAAATTATGTTGGCGCTCTCTCCTCTGTTAAATAGTGGCAGCAGGCAGCACAAGATCACATGCCACCTGTGCCCCTGACGTCTACAAACGCTCACATTCGCGTCTTCAAACTACCTCCTCGTCCGAAATCTGCTCGTCACAGGAGCTCTCATCTTCGCTGATGGTGCCGTCACGAATTCGCTGTTGGCGCTTGGCCTGCCACACGCGCTCCTGGTACACAGCCGTCGCGATCAGCCTCTTGGCAGAGTTATTGTCCACACTGTTGTCACTGTACGAAATCTGCGAGAGAACTGGACAAACCAGCTTACCGACGGTGCGTCCGAGCATTTCCATACTAGTCGCCGTAAGGTAGTTCATCTCAATCCCCAAAAAGCGCAACTTCTTCAACTGACCACGCTCCATCGCGTACAAAATATGGTGGAAACTCGAATCCGTGATCGTGTTGCCGCCCAAGCAGAACTCAGTGAGGTTGGGCGCGCAGCCATCAGCCAGTGCGTGACACAAGCTTCGAGCGCCGTCTTCACCGATAAAGTTACGACGTAGATCCAACCTCGTGAGCTTCGGGCAGACCTGTGAACGCAGCATCTGCGCTACTTTAGTAGCTCCATAGTCCCCGAAGCTGTTTCCAGGAAGACACAACTCCTCGATATTCGGACAGCATCCTAACATCAAAGTGTTCAACAGAACGTCGGCTTCTCCATCCGCCTCCTCGTTCGTGAACAGACACGTGATACTCAAATGCGAAAGTCCCGGGAACGTGTTCAGACGCATCTGCTCCGCCAGTGACAGCACAATCTGCTCGTGATCGTCGTGGGTGACTACGAAGCGCTGTGGACAGTTCGTAGCTCGCATCGACAGTTTTCCAAACGTCATTCCAGCGGATAGTGACACGATCTCCAAGTGACGTAAGTGAATGCATTCGCGCAGGATGCACGCGTCCCCGTTGGTGCGTGTAGCTAGCGCCTTCTGCACGGCATTACAGCTCAACTGCAGCGACGTTACAAACAGCGGTGTCAAGGCACAAGCGATACGGCAGACACCACGGGAGCGCATGATCTGCACTCCATCCACGTAGCTCCAGATAATTTTGCTAAGTTCATCGTATCCACGGAACAGTAGAACACCAAGTTCACTCGGTTTGCGTTTCTCCTCCAGGTCAGTCTCAGGCTCCTCCTCGGGCATTAAAGAGATACGCATCCGTTTGCGAACATTCGTATCGTCCACATGACTCTTGCACTCCGTCTCGTCAATGCTGCGCTTGCGGATCAGATGCGAGATACGAGGCAGTGGACGGCCGCTTCCTCCTGTTGTTGCAGCGGAGTCCGTCGAAGGACTGAACACTCGCCCTGCTACCTGTGGTGTGGCTACTGGATGTACTGCAGGCGATACCGTCGGCGGACAGCGAGGTCGAGCTCCAGCGACTGTCTGTTGCGTCACTGTCGGCGCTTCAGTGGCTAGTGGTGTGGAGGATGTGGCTCGACGGATCTTCTTATTGACGATACCGGCCGTTAGAGCCTGTACACGTCGTGCTAGACTGTCCATGTTGACGTACTCGAGCAGCGAGGCAGAGTGGATGAACATGAGCACCTCCAGTTTCCGTGCCAGCACCCACGTCTTGCTTAAATCAGTACCTCCTCCTGCTGTTGCCCCTTGCTGACTAAGTACAAGCTGTGCATTATGCGCCAATAGCTGTCCAATACGCGTGAGGATCGTGCGGCGGTGCATCGCGTGCTCTTGGCGCTGCCACGTGAGGGGGCGAGGCAGACTGCGCGCGGCGAAGACGGCGTTGTTCGGGTGGATGTCCTGCGGGGGAAGGAACGAGGACGCGACGTCTGTCATGAGGCTCTGTGGGGGTCTGGGAAGTGTCTGCTTCTGCCTGGGGCCGCCGAACTGCCTGCGCCGAGGTCGGCGGACGTCGCGAGCGCCTTCTTTTCGAGTTGCGAAGCGACCGGAACGGCGAGGAGCTATCGATTTTTGGACAATGTATAAATTAATAACTTTAGATACAATATATAATGGGTTGCAAAAAACCTCCTTGGAAATTACTGTGGAATATGATATTTTAGTAAATATAATTCGTGACGTTCGGTGTATAACGAGATATAGCACTGTAAAATGACGAGTCACTTTGGCGCAAGAGATACGCGCCACCAGCTGTTTCAATTACCGGTTTCCTCCGGTTTTGGCGGTAGCAGTGCGCTGAACGCTACGCGCTATGTCCGGGTAGGACTGCCGTACGAAAGCGGCATCCATGCTGCAGCGACCGTAGACTACAGCGATTGCCCTGCATCAAAGCGAGCACTGCATTGTAGAACCAAGTTCTATCGCCGTTTTTAGCGGATTAAGTCAAAGCTTCCGCATGCGGAGATTTTTGCTGCTGACTGCCGCAGCTGGCCCAAGCAACGAACGGATCGAAATGGAATCGATACTCGAGTTGTCGACTGGGATCCATTCTGTACTGCTGGAACGTACTGGTGCCTTCTTGACTCATACTTTGAGGGGAAATGACTCACAACTTGTGAGCCATTTCCCTCAAAGTATATGTCTGAGACAACGACACAAATACCTGGGCAACACAAAACCCGGGAACACGAGAAAATGCATTTATTTTGACCAATCCAATTGCTAGAAAATCACTATATTTACCAATCATAAAAATGTAAAAATTGGATGGCCTGCAGCTAAAACGCCGGGGCACCGGCCAGTCCTACCACTGCAAAAAATGCCGCGGACGCAACACAGCTACACCGTGAAAGTAAAGCAGGCGGCGCTGGAGTCCATCGAGCGGGTCGGCTTGACCGCGACGGTCGCCGAGCTCGGGTACCCCCATGGGACCGTGGACGGGTGGCGGCGGGAGCGTGACAAGCTCCGAGAGTACGCGGGGAACAAGCTGTCCAAGACGACAAAAGGGCAGGGGCGTAAGGAAGGCTTTCCTTTCACCCCAGCCCTCGTCACCTTCATGAAGGACACTCGCCGAGACGAAGAGGTACATTTTATCAGTCTTTACCATTGTTGTATTATTTTATAACGTTAAGTGTCTATGTAGTGACTTACTACGTCCATAATGATAGGTTTTATAGCAGAGAACTATGAAGAATGGCTAGAACAATATGAAGAAGGAAAGACGTCACCACAGAGCTGTCGAAAAGCGCTGGAGAGACTACTGCAGAGAACAGCGAAACGGTAAAAACACTTGTCTCAGTACATGAACAATTAAATTCATACTAAAAATGCTATGGACTGTCGTTTTGTACTACTTTAAGATATGTCTTTTCGACACAAAAAGCTTAAGAGACGAAGTTGCCGTGCTTAGATCTTATACAGATTAAGCAGGACTTTGCTATTGAGTTTTGGTCTGTCTACAGCTCCTGCTCACCATCCGAAATATACAATATGGACGAAACTGCGATAAATTTCGACATGCCGCCTGTAAGAATTTGGGGCATCAAATGGAGAAACGGGTCGGCAAAGGTCCAAGACCTCACGAAGCACTGCGGACGTATGACAGCAGTCCTGACAATACGAGCTGATGGTTTGTTTATCTGGTTTTTGTGTATCTATTTTGTTTTTTAATAAAATTTATTGTTTTAGGAAAAAAACTCCCTATTCTTTTCATTTTTGCGAGGAAAATTGGGCGGCACGATTGAGACCAAGGAGATCCGTACTCTTTCAAAAGGGCACATTTACACAGTACAAGAGGCTGGGTGGATGGATGCGGCAGGATGGCAATTTTTTAATAAAAACCTCCTAAAGTATGAAATTGATGGCCCAGCTGTGCTTCTTGTGGACAACTTTGAGAGCCATGTGTCCGAGCAAGGCGTACGAGTTGCGGCTGAATCGTCCTGCGCTACTGTGGTCCCTTTACCCCCAAAAAGTACCTCCGTCTGTCAGCCACTGGACGTCGGGGTAATGGACCACTAAAAGCACGGATTAGAGGTTGCTATACTCCTAAAAAGGGTCTCTCTCCTCCCAAAAAACATCTTAAAGCTATCAAGTCTACAATCAAGGCGTGGGAAGAGTTTTCAGATGAGCTAGTAATTCGTAGCTTCCAGACAGCTATTCCTAGGGTTGAGTCAATGACAGTTTAATAAATGGCGTTTTTATACTTTCCTTGAAGTTTGTATTTTCAAATCAGCGCATTGGTCTGTGGCCTGTTTGGCCCGGGTATTTGTGTCGTTGACTGTACTCACAACGGACTTCTTAAAGAAAAAAAGATCGCGTCGAAGCGACATGAAAAAGAATTGTTCAACGCGCTGGAAGGTGTTGAGGCTTGCACATCTGTAATAGCCACCACTTCTACGTCCTGGAGGAGCTGCCAAACGTCAACGTTCAACGTGCGCACCAAAAGGAGGCAAGACAAGTACGTGGCTGCTCTGGTGATTTCTTCTTACCATTTGTGTCTCTTCAAGCTTTCTCACTTTTGATTAACCAATCAGCGCATCACACTCGAAAACTTTATCAGTAAAGTTTCAGCGTACACTTCGAAGAATGACATCACATTGTTACACCGGAATGCTCCTACCTCGCTCGAGTCTTTTGCAGCGGCTCCTGCGAGTATTGCTACTGCTGCAATCACTGACTTTAGCTGCAGCTTCCTCTGTGTGGCAACGCTCCTTCCCGTTCGATCAGGTACCACGTACCGGTTACAAACAACCTCCTGTATCAACTTCGACGCCAAGTCCCACACCTGTTCCAACGCCCGTCGCCTCCAAATACAACGAGACCACAGCACTGTACTTGGCACACGTGACATCGGTCTCCTACTGCCAAGAGCAGCACATCGCAAACTGGAGCTGTCAGCCATGCACACTCGTTCCGCGACTGGAAGGTGTCGTAGTGGTGGAGGATGCCAAAGATAATTTCCAGGGACTTGTGGGCTATTCCCCACTCTACGACGCACTGATTGTCGCCTTCCGAGGTAGTATGGACGTCACCAATTGGCTGGACAACCTCACCTTCTTAAAAAGACGCGCCTACAAGGAGTTCCCGGGCGTGTTGGTACACCAAGGGTTCTACTGGGCCTATCGGTCTGTGGCCCTACAAGTTGTGGACACATTGCAAAAGCTGCGGAAGGAGCATCCACAGGCATCGGTGATGGTAGCGGGTCACTCACTGGGGGGAGCCGTTGCAGCAATCTGCGCGTTCGAGCTCGAGTACGTCGAGAAGATGCCGGTGGGAGCGTTGTACACATTCGGACAACCCCGTGTCGGTAACACCAACTTCAGTGGGAGACTGCGCAACGCCAGTATGGAAGTCTATCGGTTAACACACTTCCAAGACACAGTTCCACACCTCCCGCCAACGTGGACGGGGTTCGAGCACACATCGGAAGAGGTAAAGTGCTTCTGACACTTTGGTAAGAATCGGCATTTCGATTGACCTTTGATCTCTTCTTGTTGTTTGTAGATTTTCTACGACGAATTCTCGGCGAGTTACCGCAACTGCAGCCAATTCGATGGGGAAGACCCGACTTGCTCCAATACGTGCTCGCCCTTCAGATGTACCAGTATCGTCGACCACCTCACCTACTTGAACATTACGATGAGCCACCTTATCTGCTAGAAATTAATGTCTTCTACTGCGTAATTGCCCGCTTTCAATAGCCAATTCGTCGTGGATTTCAACCGCAGGCTCCTGAGGAACAGCATCTGATCAACCGCATGCCATTCCTGGAAGGGAAAATGCAGTAGCCAGATTGGGCTATTTTCATCGAGGAAAGTGCTGGCTCGTCCTTCTTCTAGAGCTCATGGATTACAACAACACTTGCTGAGGACGACGCACGCTACAATGTCCATGCGGAAGGCTCCAGGACTTCGATTGCAGACTTCCATCGTGCAAGATAATATCCCAGTGGAGGTGACTGCCGGTCTGTTTGTTGGCTCGATCCATGCCGCTTTTAACGTGGACACGCTCAAGGCCAACAAGATTTCGCACGTGTTAAACCTCGCGGGCAGCTACGTGACTTTCCCAGAGGATTTCACGTACTTGAGTCTCAGTATCCGCGACAAGGAGTACGCGAGTCTGCTCAGTTGCCTCCCGATCGCTGCGGTTTTTATCGACGCAGGACTGAAGAGTGGTGGCGTCCTCGTTCACTGTGCCGGAGGACGTTCAAGATCTCCTGCGGTTGTGATGGCGTTTCTCATGATGAAGCAGCAAATGTCGTACGCAGATGCTTCAGCGCAGGTGAAGGCGCTTCGACCAGTTGTGAATCTTAATGCTGGTTTCGATGCCCAGCTCAAGTGCCTCGAGACTGCACGGGGTGACGTGTTTGAGGCGAACCAGCACCTGATCAAGGCACGCTTGGCTCATTTGGCTAAACGACAGGAGACCGGAGACCTCGCTAATGACGTCGCCAAGAAGCGCCGCCAGCCCCAACAACCAGCCAGTCAGTCCCCACGTCCCCCATTGTTGAAGAAGCAGTCCTCGGTCGAGATGTTGGCTTCAGGATGCGATGATCGCGGGATGGTAGGAGAACGAGTTCCCAGTGGGTTCTGTTTGTCCATTCCTCAAGCCAAAGCCATTCCCGATAAGTCTTCGATACCGTCTTTCATCCCAGCGTTACGCTCCATGGGGACGATGTTCGGCTGTCAAACCTGTGGTGAAAACCTCTTTTGTGCTGGTGCCATTGTTCACCACCACGAAATGGCAAAATATTCGGATAACTCTCAGTTTCTGGGGACTCTACGAGGACAAACCCCCATCAATGTCACGGTGAAGACAGTGCCAAGTATCCCAGCAGAGGGAGAAGTTACACCCTCGAATGTTTCCAAGAACCCACTACTTTCCAAATTTCGGTTAAGACCTCATAGCCCCAGTGTGACGATGGGAAATGGGTCACACGGGGGGAAGTTCTCTGGCCAACGGAAAAGTGCGTCTCCCGTTCTAACAAAGCCGAGTATTGACTTTGAGAACCCACCGAAAGTTGACGAGACCCAGCAATTGTACAATACGCCACCAACACGACGTCCTGCCACAGAAGAAGGTCAGCGAACGAAAGAATCACCGAATAAAACGCATGGGGAGTCGAGAAAGAAGGCTGGCGCTGGCTTATGGCGCTCTCTTACATTTCTGAAGACTTCTAAACGCACTTTAAAGGCAGAAGACAAGAGAACGCAATCCTGTTCAGGAAACTCCGAGCTTCAAAAACCCAAAATGTCCACTGAGGATGGAAAAGAACCCGACCTGGGCCAAACACCAGCACATTTGATGTTCCTCAAGCGAAATGCGATAGAGTGGCACCGCAGTTTTCAGCACCTTGTGGATATCAGCAAGAGCGATTCATTTCAGAGTGGAGAGTCGACAGTTGAGCAAATGGCAGCACTATTGAACGAAGACTCGACAGTTCTGACCACTTTAAATGGGTGCAACCAGTGGTTTGTTGAGCCTCAATTGTGGACACTTGAACAGGCGAGTGCAGACTTAGAGGGAGCAATTCGATGTCCAAGGAAAGCGTGTGGAGCTATCGTTGGCGAGTGGCGGTGGGAAGGATTGAGGTACGTGCATATTTCCAGACGAATTCAGCAAACACTAACCCAAACATCTCGACTGTGACTGTAGATACTCCTGTGGGGGGAATATTGCACCAGCCTTCGTCATGAAGAAAGATTCCGTGTGTGTCTTAGGCAACGTGACGTCCCAGTCGATAGAGCTCATGGATACAGCAAATAGCGAAACTCACCCAGAGAAGAAATAAAGACGATACTCATTGAGGAAGTTTGTTTTAGACCGTCGAGCCGCATAGCCTCAATACTGGGTAAAAGGAAGCATCTCACTGTGGTTATCCAAACTACACATCGTCGCGTAATTATCTTCTGATTCCGCTGCATTGGTAGCCCTTTGCCATGGTTTAGTCGGGGACGCGGTTGCACGCCGTGTTGGAGAATAACATGATGGTAGCTTAGTGGCACTGAGTGGAAGAAGAACACTTTCACCGAGCAACCTGCCAAAACTTGTTCTGTGTGACGAAAAGAAAAAGTAAGGTTAGGCACTTCGTTAAGCAGTTGATAGATGGGGCGCTTACGGCGTTCTTGGCGGCGGAACTCTGTGTTGGTTACTATCCTGTTGATTATTCGCTTGAATCACCACCTACATGTCCAGATCGTGGTAAGTTTTGCATATATCGTTTTCTCAACTGGATTCACCTTCTCGTCGTCAAATTTAATGGGGGAAGGCAGCGCTGTCAATTCGCCATTCGTTGGTGTCACCTCGGTTTCTTCTTGATGAAGGAAATCCGGTTTTGCGTAGTTATTCTGCATAAAAACTGCATGATCGAATTTGCCACTAGGAAATAGCCAACTAAATGACAAACCTGAGCCATCCTTCGCTTTTGCTTCGCTGTCGAATCCAACTACAAGTAGCGTACACTCGTTTGCACTCCTCTTTATGCAATGATTCCACGTTTGTTACAAACCTCGATGGCAAGTCGCTGGAGCGCAGCTAATTCGTCGTAAAAGGCAACTGATCGAGCACCAATTCCAGGTTCTCGGAGCAGCGACGCGAAAATGGACGGTGTAGAGTTGAAGCTTGGCATACTAGACTCGTATCCCACATTCGTGGTAAGTGGTGCTGTGCTATCGTGCACAGACTCAAGCAAAGGTACTCCTGGATTAATCCTAACACTGGTGGAACCAGGCCCAGCACTACCAGACTGAAGTGGCGACTCTGTTGGGACTATGTGCTGCTGTAAGTCTACAGTCGATGCATGGGGCATTGAAGCCGAGCGTTGTGGAGACGCAACTGGGGATACGGGGTCTGGCACTGTCGACTCTTGCTGGGGCTGAAGCTTCCCAGTTGCTGCTGCTCGCTCGCGTTCCTTTCACATGAAGTGGTAAGAAGTACAGGATATGCTGGCTAATGGATAACAATTCTGTACCAGTATTTCCTTCTCTTCGTGTTGCTCCTGTCGTCTACGCGCCTTCTCCTGTTCCTGCTTGGCCTGCTTTTGCAAAACCTACGGACGGAAGGTTTACAATGATATCGCAGCAATTCGTTGTTGGCATACCGGTAAGCCACACCTGTTCCTGAAGTTGAGCTGCGTAGTCGCGTTGCTGGTTTACCTTCTCCTCTCGCTCCCAAGTTGAGGCACCGCGAAGCACATTACGTCGCGCCATTTATCCAACTATGTATTAACGGAGTATACATTGTATACTCCATTTACAGCAGTGCTCGCAGGAAACGGATTGGTGCAGACGTCGTCGCTCAGCTTCCACCGAACATGAACAACCAATCAGATTCATTCTAAGTTCATGTTGATTTTGTAGGTTGAACTTAACAAACGAGTTCAACTTCAACCTACACAGATAGCTAGACCTTCGAGCTAGAAACTTAGATCAAATGCAGCTTGAAATTTGCCATCGAGTACAGACTCACAAGTATGGCAAGTTATAACCCGGGGTCATTGTTTTAAAGAGGACCCTATAGCCGCCACTTTTATACTTGAAAATTGTAAACTAATACCCCATAGTAAAATGTAAAATCGCTTTTACTCCGCCTTCCGCACCATACAATAGCAAAATTGCATGGGTTTACCAATAATTATTGCAATTAATGTGGTTAAACCAAGCATATTGCGAGGTTTACCGCAAGCGACATGATTTTGTCCAAAAATAGATTTGGACCACTTTGGTTCGTCTAAAATGGTCAAACCAAGCATATTGCAGGGTTGAGCGGCAATGGGGTTAATGATGAAAAACAAAGCAAACAAATCTGACGCTTTACACTAACCTTGCTCCTACCAGTGCTCTTGTAGGTCTTGTCATGTAGTCGTGAGCGCGTGCCAGTAGCCACTGTACAACGGTGCCTCGTGCCTCGACTGCTAAATCTCCAATTCTTGTACTCAATCTCCTCACAGGCGGCAAGACACGTATCAACCTCGGCTATTGGCTCTGCAACTCAGACTTGAGCGTAATCTGCCGACAGTTGAGCTCAGTGAGTATATTGCGAGGTGAGATTAATGTTAGAGCTCGTTGTGCCTACTACGAACCCCATGTCCCTTGCACTGCTGCTTCACCTAGAGCTGCGGTGCTGCACACTATTAGCCACTCCTGCTTGCGGCTTGATCCTTAGCACTCGCCCATTGCCTCTCCTGTACGCGTCTCGCCTCGTTATTCGCTGGAGTCTCCTGCTTCAGGAGCTCTTTGCCAAGATAGGCATCAGGATAGCGCCGTAGAGATGGGTAGCCTTGGCTGCAGCCCGCAGTGACGTCTGGTAAAGTAGTGCGGTGGAAATCGCTCAACTCTGCCCTCCAAGACGCAATGACCCTCTTCAGCTAAGCCTGGAACTTCGAACCTGGAAAAAGTTCGAAGGCATCGTTTTTCCAGGTACTTTTACACAAAAAAATCCCTCGAACTCTCGGGTTGTTGTGCAAACATTCTGTGTATAAACTCTGAAAGGAGCGACTGATCACTTCAAGACTCACAGAATACAAAGCTCATGACAACTCCTGTGGGGGCTGCGTACCTTCCCCTCACCAGCAGCATCACCGCTGCCGCCTCACACACGTATACAGCCTTAAACCGATCTGGTAACACTCATATCGGCTTGTTTTTCCTAATTGCTCCGTGGTAACTCATCTGAATTATGCAAAGACCACTTTTACGGATATTTTTGCTGATGGATGGCATAGCGCCTTCTATTCACGTTGGGCACCGATCAATGCAGGTCCTGTATGACTCGTTTGAGGTGGAACTGGAAGTGGTAGGCCTGTTGCTGCCCATGAAGATCGTGAGATTCTTGCTAAGGTACTAAGTTTGCACTGGGCTAAGATGCTTTATCTTCTTGTGTATTTCGATGCATCGAGGAGAGAAATGTTCCGCATGGATGCGAAAAGCACGGAGGCTCTTGCTCAAGTTGTGTGCTCTCGTCTAGCTCCCGTCAGAAAAACTAAAGATGCTGTCAAGCCTCCGTTACGACTGGCGCTTTTTTTGTATCTGTGTGCTCAAGGTGTTAGTTTAGCGAATGCAGCAGGCCTTTTTGGAATAGGACACTCTACTGTATCTGGAATTATACAAGAGGTGGTGGAAATAGTGTGTCGTGAGATGATTCTGTTCCTCCGTCGCAGTTGTGTGCATCCCGTTTTGCAGAGCAGTGCGGAGCCTCGCAATTATGTGGTTGTATTGATGGCTCTCATATACCAATAAGCCGGCCGAATTCAAACGGAGACATACATGTACTACAATCACATGCTGGTACAGCATTGTTCTCCAAGCTGTTGTTGACTGGAGAGGGCGATTCTGTGATCTGGATTGTAAATGGCCTGGTCGTGTAGGTGACAGCTGAGTGTTTCGAACTAGCGATTTGGCACTAGCGTTTCCAGCAGTATCTGCCTCTTCAAATTCTGTAGCAGTAGCGACTGGAGAACACACGAACGCTGCAATCCCATTCTTCCTACTTGGGGACTCTGGCTACCAGAATACTCGCTATCTAGAGACAACATATGAGCTGGCAGACACAGTGGACCCAGTTTGTGCTCGCCTGAATAAAAAGTTGTGCCACTCTCGCTACCGTGTTGAATGTGCATTTGTAAAACTGAAATGCAGGTGGCGAATTCTACTACAAGTGTGGTGGAGCGGATCTGCCAAAATCTCGTTGAGGCAGGTCTCGATCGCCACTAGCGCCCAGACACTGACTAACGGAGGGGGTCCCCCGATGATCCGTGATCTAGCTGTGTGTAGTATTCACCTTGTGTACCCGTCGGTAGGCGGGTTACGCTCTTATAGGTGACTTCTGAAGAGGCCTTGTAGGTCGAGAAGAAGGTCTTGTGGGACGCTGGGGTTTGAGGTAGTGTGGAAGTTCTTCACTTTACCTCGGGGTAGTTGTTCCGGGTCGTAGGCGAGTTCCCGAGCCTTGATCCGGGTGCCTGGTCCTTGACCCAGGTCTTATAGTAGTCCAATATCGGGGATCTAGTCCCTTCCTTTCTGTTGCTTGCCGCTTCCTTTAGCGGGGTCTTGAGGGGGTGAGATTCGACGGGATCGTCAGGCCAAGCAGCCAATTCCTTCCGACCCGGGGCTTGCACTTAAGGAATAGATCACTAGATAGGGCAAAGCTGGTCAACATATTATCCAGTCTTAACCGCTAAATTTGGTCACGTATCCTTACCTTCCAGACGCTTGTAGGGCCAATGTAGTTCCCGGTTCCAGGCGTGGCGAAGGCACTTGAGTGGTTCAGAGAAAATTCGATTCTGTTATCGCAGGATCGTATTGGACCGGTTCGGGTTGACCGGTTAATGGGTACAGCTGGTACACAGTACCCAAGACCAGCAACCCTCAATAAGAACTGCAAACCTGCTGCCAGTCCAGTCGACCTCAGCATGAAGCTCGTTGCCAGTGACGTCTCGACCAAGTTGGATGCGCCGTTCCGTGAAGCTTTCGGTGCTCTCATGCACTTGATGACGTCGACTCGCCCGGACATTGCTTTTGCAGTTGGTTACGTTTCGCGCTTCATGGAGAACCCTCAAGTCGAGCACTGGATTGCAGTCAAGCGCATCTTCCGTTACCTTCAGGGCACCAAGTCGCACGGACTCCGTTTTTCGCCGGCCAAGGGAATCGACTTTCGTGGCTATTCGGATGCAGACTGGGCTGGTGACCGCAGTGACCGTAAGTCGACTTCGGGCTACCTGTTTCAAGTTCTTGGTGGACCTGTGTCGTGGGGATCCAAGAAGCAATCGAGTGTGTCTCTTTCCACGAGTGAAGCCGAGTACATTGCGCTCAGTCTGGCAATCCAAGAAGGCAAGTGGGTGCACAAGCTTCTGTATGAGATCCTCGACGCTGCAGGCGAAGACATCCCGGATCTGAAGATTTTCGAAGACAATCAGTCGTGCATCAAGATGACGAAGAACCCTGTGAACCATGGCCGCGCGAAGCACATCGACATCAAGTACCACCACATCCGTGATGAAGTCAAGCGCGGTGAAGTGATCGTCGAGTACTGCGAGACTACGACCATGCTGGCTGACATTTTGACCAAGGGACTCGGCGGACCTCGTCACAAGGGCTTGACGGCCGCACTTGTCGTTCATGCGTGTTCGCATTGAGGGGGCGTGTTGCAGGGTGTCAGTTCAGTAGCGGTTACTAACCGCGAACCGGTCCAATGCTACCTCACCATGATTACGCCATGATTACGCCACGCTGATTACGCCACTCGTGATTAGACGAGCAGGTTGATTGGACGTGCACTGGTGAGTGATGGTTGATTAGACGCACTAGGTGATAGGACGCAGGGCCGCGTGTCTATAGCAGTAGTCTAGGATATAAGCTCCAACAATTCAATCACTTCTGAATTTCCATTCTACCCCTCAAGTGACTTCCCTCGTCTCGGCCACCTCGCCCCAAGCTTCGGCAGTCCTCCCCTCGCAAGACAGCCTCTACTACGAACTTCTTCAAGCCAGCGGCTGCATGACGGGATTCTGTTTGCGCGCCAAGTCGGAGAGTGAAGACTGTCTGCGCAAGTTCATCGCTAAAGTGGAGCGCCAATTCGATGCCAGGGTCAAGTTCGTGCGTCATGACGGTGCCAAGGAGTTCGCGACCAACTCGCTCAAGGCCTTTTACGACAATCATGGCATTGAAGTCCAGCCGACGGTTCGATATGCGCATCAGACGAATGCTACTGCGGAACGCGCCAACCGGACGATTGTGACTATCGGGCGCAGCATGCTTCACTTCGCACGTTTGGACAAGACGTTTTGGGCGGAAGCGGCGATGACGGCAATTTACATCAAGAATCGACTGCCGTCACCCAAGGTCCCAGGGAAGACGCCATTTGAGATTGTGTACAAGAGGAAGCCCAACGTGAAGCACATGCGCGTTTTCGGGTGCAAGGCCTACGTCCTGACGCCGAAGGAGAAGCGACTCAAGTGGGACCCCAAGGCTCGTGATGGAATTTTCATGGGCTATGAAGAGCGTTCGAAAGCGTATCGCGTTTATGACATCGAGGCGGGCCAGGTAGTGATTTCTCGCGATGTCACTTTCGACGAATCGACCTTCGACGAAGTCAATATTTTTGACGATGATGAAGATGTCGAAGATGCTGCGGATATCCTTGAAGACCTTATTGAGGGTTGCTGGTCTTGGGTACTGTGTACCAGCTGTACCCATTAACCGGTCAACCCGAACCGGTCCAATACGATCCTGCGATGATTACGGTACGTTGTTTGCGCCACCGATGATTAGACGAGTAGGATGATTGGATGAGTACAGAGTGTTGGTGAGTAGATGCACCAAATGATTGGATGCAGACTAGGTAGTGAAGACAGTGTAAGCTCCGATCAATCAATCACTTTCGAATCTTCCTTCTTCAGCTCAAGTGGTCTTCACTCCGGTCTTCACACCAAGTGCAGAACTCCCTCCGCTCAGCCCAAGCCTCGCTTCCAAGAATTCAACACCTTTATCAGGTTATGAGCCCAAGCACCATGTCCTCTGCCCACGACGCCTCGACTAAGGTCTCCATCGACAAGTTCAACGGAGACAACTACGCCACGTGGAACCGCTACATGCGTGGCGTGTTCCTGACCAAGTCGGTGTGGCATGTCGTGAACCGCGAGACGACTCCTAGCTTCACGGACTCGCGGGCCAAGGACGACTACGTCAAGTCGAGCAACATCGCGTTCGGACTGATGTTGCTCCACATGGACGCGGACTACCACCATGTGGTCGACGACTGCGAGGAAGCGTGGGTTGCGTGGACGCGCCTGAAGACGCTGTACGGTGGATCGCAGAAGGCTGGACGCATCTACCTGAAGCGTCAGCTCTTCAGCATGGAGATGTCGGAAGGCGGCAATGTGTTGCATCATTGCAATGAGGTCCTCAACATCAGCGCGAAGCTTAGCAGTATCGGCGCCAAGATGGAGGACGAGGATGTGGCGATCTGCTTGCTGCGCAGTCTCCCCAAGAGCTACGAGAACGTCGTGCTCAACATGGAGATGAGCAATGCAGAGCTGCGGACGCAAGATGTGGTGAAGGTGCTCACGAATGAGCATATCAAGCGACAAGGCGAGAAGACTGCGGCGGTGAAAATCGAGGAAGCAGCGAAGGCCTTCAACGCCGAGCGTCAAACTCGCCAGTGTGACTACTGCGGAAAATTGGGGCACCTGATCGACAAGTGCTGGACCAAGCAGAAAGAAGAAAATCGAGGAGCACGACGCGGCCGAGGTGGTCGCGGTGCCAGCAACGTTGAGTGGCGCGACGACGATGACGACTACATCGCGTTTGCGGTCTCCATGTCGACAGCGTGTGGAGTGTCGTCGGGCAAGAAATTTCAAGGCTCATGGGCGATCGACAGTGGTGCAACCCACCACATCTGCAACGACAAGTCCAAGTTCATCGACATCAACTTGCGCGACGAAGGCGAACTCACAGTCGCCAACGGTCAAACGGCCAAGATTTTGGGAGTTGGTACCGTTGTGCAACAAGTGATTCTGCCCAACCGGAGTGTGCGTGACGTCCGAATCGAAGATGCTCTCTACGTGCCGAGTATGAACAAGAACCTGCTGTCTGTGCCTCAGATCAACCGAGGTGGAGACTTCAAGGTGGTGTTTGACGGCTCCGAGATGCACATTGCGCGCAAGTCGTCGAGGAAGATCGTTGCTTCCGCGGACCTGATCGACGGACTCTACTGGCTACGAGTACCCAAAGGTTCTGCCAATTCGACGACTACGGTCTCGATCAACAGTGTCGATCTTCATGCGCGGATGGGTCATGCTCCGAACGACGTGCTACGGAAGATGGTTTCGAGCGGCATGGTGACGGGCGCGAAAATGCCGACCTCGTCAAAGAACTCAAGCGGATGCCGCGGGTGTCAGCAATGGAAGATGGTCCAAAAACCCTTTCCGAGTAACCCGGACAAGCCCAAGTACAAGCCATTCGAGTTCCTGCACTTCGACCTTTGTGGCGCCATGGAGAAAGAGTCGCTTGGTGGCAGCAAGTATCTACTGCTGATCACTGACGAAGCCAGCGGCTGCATGACGGGATTCTGTTTGCGCGCCAAGTCGGAGAGTGAAGACTGTCTGCGCAAGTTCATCGCTAAAGTGGAGCGCCAATTCGATGCCAGGGTCAAGTTCGTGCGTCATGACGGTGCCAAGGAGTTCGCGACCAACTCGCTCAAGGCCTTTTACGACAATCATGGCATTGAAGTCCAGCCGACGGTTCGATATGCGCATCAGACGAATGCTACTGCGGAACGTGCCAACCGGACGATTGTGACTATCGGGCGCAGCATGCTTCACTTCGCACGTTTGGACAAGACGTTTTGGGCGGAAGCGGCGATGACGGCAATTTACATCAAGAATCGACTGCCGTCACCCAAGGTCCCAGGGAAGACGCCATTTGAGATTGTGTACAAGAGGAAGCCCAACGTGAAGCACATGCGCGTTTTCGGGTGCAAGGCCTACGTCCTGACGCCGAAGGAGAAGCGACTCAAGTTGATGGATGGTATGGATCTTGGACACGTAGCTTGAACGAAGCGGAGGCAGGAAACCACTTGAGCTGAAGAAGGAAGATTCGAAAGTGATTGATTGATCGGAGCTTACACTGTCTTCACTACCTAGTCTGCATCCAATCATTTGGTGCATCTAATCACCAACACTCTGTACTCATCCAATCATCCTACTCGTCTAATCATCGGTGGCGTAAACAACGTACCGTAATCATCGCAGGATCGTATTGGACCGGTTCGGGTTGACCGGTTAATGGGTACAGCTGGTACACAGTACCCAAGACCAGCAACCCTCAATACGCCCCCTCAATGCGAACATGCGTGGATGCCGAGAGCTGCCGTCAGGTCCGTGTGGCGTGGTCCCGCGAGCGCCTTCGTCATGATGTCCGCCAGCATCACAGAAGTCTCGCAATACTGGAGCTTCACTTCACCGCGCTTCACTTCGTCGCGGATGTGGTGATACTTGATGTCGATGTGCTTGGCGCGGCCGTGATTCACCGGGTTCTTCGTCATCTTGATGCACGACTGGTTGTCTTCGCGGATCATGAACTCGGGTCCCGTCTCGTTGGTAGCCGCCAGAATCTCGCACAGCAGGCGGTGGATCCACTTGCCTTCTTGGATAGCCAGACTGAGCGCGATGTACTCCGCTTCGCTCGTAGACAGCGACACGCTTGACTGCTTCTTGCTTCCCCAGCTCACATGCGCACTCATCAGCATGAACGTGTAGCCGGAAGTCGACTTGCGGTCCGCGAGATCACCGGCCCAGTCCGCGTCCGAGTATCCACGAAAGTCGATGTTGTCACCCGGCTTGTAGCAGATCCCATGCGTCTTGGTGCCTTGCAGGTAGCGAAAGATACGCTTGACTGCAACCCAGTGTTCCTCTTGGGGATTCTCCATGAAGCGCGACACATAGCCCACAGCGTACGCGATGTCCGGGCGCGTGGCAGTCATCAGATGCATTAGAGCACCCACAGCTTCGCGAAATGGAGCGTTCACCTTGGTCGCTGCGTCGCTTGGAACTAGTCGAGAGCTCATGTCGACGGGACTCACCACAGCCTTGCACTCATCCATACCGAAGCGCTTCAGGATATCATCCACATAACGCCGCTGGCACATGGTCACACTGCCGTCCGAGCCGTCCACCAACTCGATCCCAAGAACGAACGCACACTTGCCGCTGTCGGTCAGCTCGAAGCGAGTCTTGAGGTCCGTCTTCGTGCGTGCGATCAGCTCGGGTGAACTTCCGGTCACCAACACATCGTCCACGTAGACCAGCACGAGCACACAGTGGCCATCCTCAACCTTGATGTAGAGGCACGGATCGAAGGCCGAAACTTGGAAACCGATGGAGCACACGAACTCGTCGAACGTCTCGTTCCACACGCGCGAAGCTTGTTTGAGACCGTAGATCGCCTTCACCAATTCCAGGCAGTCGAAATCACCATCGACCTCAACGCCATCAGGAACCACGCAGAACACCTGCTCCTTCATGATCCCATATAGGAATGCAGTCACCACGTCGAGTTGGTCGAGGGGCCAACCGAAGTACTTGGCAATGGCGATGACCATGCGCAGCGTCACGTACTTGACCACGGGCGAAAACGTCTCCGTGTAGTCGATGCCGTACTTCTGCTTGAAACCCTTGGCCACGAGGCGCGCCTTGTACTTCTCGATCGATCCGTCCGCTTTGCGCTTGATCTTGAACACCCACTTGGTACCGATGGCGCGCTGTCCGTTGGGCAACTTGGCAGCACGAAACACTCCACGAAGACGCATCGACTTGAGTTCCGCGCGAATCGCCTTGCACCAGTGCACTTGATCAGGGCTGTTCACCGCCTCTTGAAACGTCGTCGGCTCCGATAGATCTGCTGCTTCGACGGCATTCGCACTGGCACGCCAAAACACCGGCGGAGTCGAATCATCGTCTTCATCTTGGTCCCCAGACTTTTCTTCTTCGTCGGGGTCCACTCGGTGCGAAGAGGAGTCCGGTGCACTCGCTTCTTCCCATCCAGGCCGATGACGCACAGTGCGCGGTCTTCTGGCACCTTCATCTTCGTCACTTGGGTGACTCTTGCGCTTCCCCGCCTGCTTGTACTCCGTCTGGCGAGGACCGGCATCGTCGATGTCGAGCGAGTCGAAGTCCAGGTCATCGACATCTTCATCGGAAATCTGCGGCGAAAGTCCAAAGGCCGACTCATCGAAGTTGACATCGCGACTGATGACCACCTGTCCCGCCTCGATGTCATAAACTCGATACGCCTTGGACACTTCTTCGTAGCCTAGGAATATCCCGGCGCGAGCCTTGGGGTCCCACTTGAGCTGCTTCTCCTTCGGAGTCAGAATGTACGTCCGACAGCCGAACACACGCATGTGCTTCACACTCGGCTTGGACTTGTACACGATCTCGAACGGAGTCTTGTGCTCGATCTTGGGTGACGGCAGGCGGTTCTTCACGTAGATGGCCGTCATGGCCGCCTCAGCCCAGAAACACTTGTCCAACTTGGCGTGATGCAGCATGCTGCGGCCGATCGTGACGATGGTCCGGATGGCTCGTTCTGCCGTGCCGTTGGTCTGGTGCGCGTACGGAACCGTGGTTTGCTGTTCGATGCCTTCGTCTTCGTAGAAGGCCTTGAGCGAGTTGGTCGCAAACTCACGAGCTCCGTCATGCCGCACAAACTTGACCTTCTTGCCGAACTGCTTCTGCACCTTCATGACGTACGTCTTGATGTAGTCTTCGCTCTCCGACTTGGCACGCAGACAGAAACCCTTCATGCATCCGCTGGCTTCGTCCACGATCAACAGCAGATACTTGCTGCCACCAAGCGAGTTTTCCTCCATGGGTCCGCAGATGTCGAAGTGGAGCAACTCGAAGGTGTCATAGTGACGCTTATCACGGTTGCTCGGGAATGGTTTTTGGACCATCTTCCCTTGCTGACATCCGCGACACAGACTTGGTCCACTCGACTTGGAAGGTGCCTTCGCGTCCTTGATCATCTTGGTGTCGACCATCTTACGAAGCACCTCGACTGGAGCGTGACCCATGCGCGCGTGCAGGTCGACAGTCCTGCCACTCGTTGCTGCATTCGCCGATCGCTGAGGCGTGCGAAGCCAGTAGAGGCCATCCACGAGATCCGCCGTTGCCACCACTAGCTTCGAGTCCTTGCGCGAAACGTGCATTTCGGTGCCGTCGAACACCACTTGGAACTTGCCACTCTTGTTGATCTGCGGCACCGAGAGCAGGTTCTTGCTCATGCTCGGCACGTACAGCGCGCTCTTGATCTCGATCTCGCGCTCGTCGCCGTTGGGCAGAACCACTCGTTCTTCTGCTTGGTCCAGCACTTGTCAATGATGTGCCCCAATTTTCCGCAGTATGTGCATTGGCGAGACTCTCGGTCGGTGTTGAACGCCTTGGCCGCGTTCTCCGTCTTCACCGTCACCGTCTTCTCGCCTTGCCGCTTGATATGCTCGTTCGTGAGCACCTTCACGACGTCTTGCGACCGCAGTTCAGCGCTGCTCATCTCCAAGTTCAGCACGACGTTCTCGTAGCTCTTGGGGAGACTGCGCAACAAGCAGATCGCCACATCCTCGTCCTCCATCTTGGCGCCGATGCTGCTGAGCTTGGCGCTGATGTTGAGGACCTCATTGCAATGATGCAACACATTGCCGCCTTCCGACATCTCCATGCTGAAGAGCTGACGCTTCAGGTAGATGCGTCCAGCCTTCTGCGATCCACCGTACAGCGTCTTCAGGCGCGTCCACGCAACCCACGCTTCCTCGCAGTCGTCGACCACATGGTGGTAGTCCGCGTCCATGTGGAGCAACATCAGTCCGAACGCGATGTTGCTCGACTTGACGTAGTCGTCCTTGGCCCGCGAGTCCGTGAAGCTAGGAGTCGTCTCGCGGTTCACGACATGCCACACCGACTTGGTCAGGAACACGCCACGCATGTAGCGGTTCCACGTGGCGTAGTTGTCTCCGTTGAACTTGTCGATGGAGACCTTAGTCGAGGCGTCGTGGGCAGAGGACATGGTGCTTGGGCTCATAACCTGATAAAGGTGTTGAATTCTTGGAAGCGAGGCTTGGGCTGAGCGGAGGGAGTTCTGCACTTGGTGTGAAGACCGGAGTGAAGACCACTTGAGCTGAAGAAGGAAGATTCGAAAGTGATTGATTGATCGGAGCTTACACTGTCTTCACTACCTAGTCTGCATCCAATCATTTGGTGCATCTACTCACCAACACTCTGTACTCGTCCAATCATCCTACTCGTCTAATCATCGGTGGCGTAAACAACGTACCGTAATCATCGCAGGATCGTATTGGACCGGTTCGGGTTGACCGGTTAATGGGTACAGCTGGTACACAGTACCCAAGACCAGCAACCCTCAATACGCCCCCTCAATGCGAACATGCGTGGATGCCGAGAGCAGCCGTCAGGTCCGTGTGGCGTGGTCCCGCGAGTGCCTTCGTTATGATGTCCGCCAGCATCACAGACGTCTCGCAATACTGGAGCTTCACTTCACCGCGCTTCACTTCGTCGCGGATGTGGTGATACTTGATGTCGATGTGCTTGGCGCGGCCGTGATTCACCGGGTTCTTCGTCATCTTGATGCACGACTGGTTGTCTTCGCGGATCATGAACTCGGGTCCCGTCTCGTTGGTAGCCGCCAGAATCTCGCACAGCAGGCGGTGGATCCACTTGCCTTCTTGGATAGCCAGACTGAGCGCGATGTACTCCGCTTCGCTCGTAGACAGCGACACGCTTGACTGCTTCTTGCTTCCCCAGCTCACATGCGCACTCATCAGCATGAACGTGTAGCCGGAAGTCGACTTGCGGTCCGCGAGATCACCGGCCCAGTCCGCGTCCGAGTATCCACGAAAGTCGATGTTGTCACCCGGCTTGTAGCAGATCCCATGCGTCTTGGTGCCTTGCAGGTAGCGAAAGATACGCTTGACTGCAACCCAGTGTTCCTCTTGGGGATTCTCCATGAAGCGCGACACATAGCCCACAGCGTACGCGATGTCCGGGCGCGTGGCAGTCATCAGATGCATTAGAGCACCCACAGCTTCGCGAAATGGAGCGTTCACCTTGGTCGCTGTGTCGCTTGGAACTAGTCGAGAGCTCATGTCGACGGGACTCACCACAGCCTTGCACTCATCCATACCGAAGCGCTTCAGGATATCATCCACATAACGCCGCTGGCACATGGTCACACTGCCGTCCGAGCCGTCCACCAACTCGATCCCAAGAACGAACGCACACTTGCCGCTGTCGGTCAGCTCGAAGCGAGTCTTGAGGTCCGTCTTCGTGCGTGCGATCAGCTCGGGTGAACTTCCGGTCACCAACACATCGTCCACGTAGACCAGCACGAGCACACAGTGGCCATCCTCAACCTTGATGTAGAGGCACGGATCGAAGGCCGAAACTTGGAAACCGATGGAGCACACGAACTCGTCGAACGTCTCGTTCCACACGCGCGAAGCTTGTTTGAGACCGTAGATCGCCTTCACCAATTCCAGGCAGTCGAAATCACCATCGACCTCAACGCCATCAGGAACCACGCAGAACACCTGCTCCTTCATGATCCCATATAGGAATGCAGTCACCACGTCGAGTTGGTCGAGGGGCCAACCGAAGTACTTGGCAATGGCGATGACCATGCGCAGCGTCACGTACTTGACCACGGGCGAAAACGTCTCCGTGTAGTCGATGCCGTACTTCTGCTTGAAACCCTTGGCCACGAGGCGCGCCTTGTACTTCTCGATCGATCCGTCCGCTTTGCGCTTGATCTTGAACACCCACTTGGTACCGATGGCGCGCTGTCCGTTGGGCAACTTGGCAGCACGAAACACTCCACGAAGACGCATCGACTTGAGTTCCGCGCGAATCGCCTTGCACCAGTGCACTTGATCAGGGCTGTTCACCGCCTCTTGAAACGTCGTCGGCTCCGATAGATCTGCTGCTTCGACGGCATTCGCACTGGCACGCCAAAACACCGGCGGAGTCGAATCATCGTCTTCATCTTGGTCCCCAGACTTTTCTTCTTCGTCGGGGTCCACTCGGTGCGAAGAGGAGTCCGGTGCACTCGCTTCTTCCAATCCAGGCCGATGGCGCACAGTGCGCAGTCTTCTAGTACCTTCATCTTCGTCACTTGGGTGACTCTTGCGCTTCCCCGCCTGCTTGTACTCCGTCTGGCGAGGACCGGCATCGTCGATGTCGAGCGAGTCGAAGTCCAGGTCATCGACATCTTCATCGGAAATCTGCGGCGAAAGTCCAAAGGCCGACTCATCGAAGTTGACATCGCGACTGATGACCACCTGTCCCGCCTCGATGTCATAAACTCGATACGCCTTGGACACTTCTTCGTAGCCTAGGAATATCCCGGCGCGAGCCTTGGGGTCCCACTTGAGCTGCTTCTCCTTCGGAGTCAGAATGTACGTCCGACAGCCGAACACACGCATGTGCTTCACACTCGGCTTGGACTTGTACACGATCTCGAACGGAGTCTTGTGCTCGATCTTGGGTGACGGCAGGCGGTTCTTCACGTAGATGGCCGTCATGGCCGCCTCAGCCCAGAAACACTTGTCCAACTTGGCGTGATGCAGCATGCTGCGGCCGATCGTGACGATGGTCCGGATGGCTCGTTCTGCCGTGCCGTTGGTCTGGTGCGCGTACGGAACCGTGGTTTGCTGTTCGATGCCTTCGTCTTCGTAGAAGGCCTTGAGCGAGTTGGTCGCAAACTCACGAGCTCCGTCATGCCGCACAAACTTGACCTTCTTGCCGAACTGCTTCTGCACCTTCATGACGTACGTCTTGATGTAGTCTTCGCTCTCCGACTTGGCACGCAGACAGAAACCCTTCATGCATCCGCTGGCTTCGTCCACGATCAACAGCAGATACTTGCTGCCACCAAGCGAGTTTTCCTCCATGGGTCCGCAGATGTCGAAGTGGAGCAACTCGAAGGTGTCATAGTGACGCTTATCACGGTTGCTCGGGAATGGTTTTTGGACCATCTTCCCTTGCTGACATCCGCGACACAGACTTGGTCCACTCGACTTGGAAGGTGCCTTCGCGTCCTTGATCATCTTGGTGTCGACCATCTTACGAAGCACCTCGACTGGAGCGTGACCCATGCGCGCGTGCAGGTCGACAGTCCTGCCACTCGTTGCTGCATTCGCCGATCGCTGAGGCGTGCGAAGCCAGTAGAGGCCATCCACGAGATCCGCCGTTGCCACCACTAGCTTCGAGTCCTTGCGCGAAACGTGCATTTCGGTGCCGTCGAACACCACTTGGAACTTGCCACTCTTGTTGATCTGCGGCACCGAGAGCAGGTTCTTGCTCATGCTCGGCACGTACAGCGCGCTCTTGATCTCGATCTCGCGCTCGTCGCCGTTGGGCAGAACCACTCGTTCTTCTGCTTGGTCCAGCACTTGTCAATGATGTGCCCCAATTTTCCGCAGTATGTGCATTGGCGAGACTCTCGGTCGGTGTTGAACGCCTTGGCCGCGTTCTCCGTCTTCACCGTCGCCGTCTTCTCGCCTTGCCGCTTGATATGCTCGTTCGTGAGCACCTTCACTTCGACGTCTTGCGTCCGCAGCTCTGCATTGCTCATCTCCAAGTTCAGCACGACGTTCTCGTAGCTCTTGGGGAGACTGCGCAACAAGCAGATCGCCACATCCTCGTCCTCCATCTTGGCGCCGATGCTGCTGAGCTTGGCGCTGATGTTGAGGACCTCATTGCAATGATGCAACACATTGCCGCCTTCCGACATCTCCATGCTGAAGAGCTGACGCTTCAGGTAGATGCGTCCAGCCTTCTGCGATCCACCGTACAGCGTCTTCAGGCGCGTCCACGCAACCCACGCTTCCTCGCAGTCGTCGACCACATGGTGGTAGTCCGCGTCCATGTGGAGCAACATCAGTCCGAACGCGATGTTGCTCGACTTGACGTAGTCGTCCTTGGCCCGCGAGTCCGTGAAGCTAGGAGTCGTCTCGCGGTTCACGACATGCCACACCGACTTGGTCAGGAACACGCCACGCATGTAGCGGTTCCACGTGGCGTAGTTGTCTCCGTTGAACTTGTCGATGGAGACCTTAGTCGAGGCGTCGTGGGCAGAGGACATGGTGCTTGGGCTCATAACCTGATAAAGGTGTTGAATTCTTGGAAGCGAGGCTTGGGCTGAGCGGAGGGAGTTCTGCACTTGGTGTGAAGACCGGAGTGAAGACCACTTGAGCTGAAGAAGGAAGATTCGAAAGTGATTGATTGATCGGAGCTTACACTGTCTTCACTACCTAGTCTGCATCCAATCATTTGGTGCATCTACTCACCAACACTCTGTACTCGTCCAATCATCCTACTCGTCTAATCATCGGTGGCGTAAACAACGTACCGTAATCATCGCAGGATCGTATTGGACCGGTTCGGGTTGACCGGTTAATGGGTACAGCTGGTACACAGTACCCAAGACCAGCAACCCTCAATACGCCCCCTCAATGCGAACATGCGTGGATGCCGAGAGCAGCCGTCAGGTCCGTGTGGCGTGGTCCCGCGAGTGCCTTCGTTATGATGTCCGCCAGCATCACAGACGTCTCGCAATACTGGAGCTTCACTTCACCGCGCTTCACTTCGTCGCGGATGTGGTGATACTTGATGTCGATGTGCTTGGCGCGGCCGTGATTCACCGGGTTCTTCGTCATCTTGATGCACGACTGGTTGTCTTCGCGGATCATGAACTCGGGTCCCGTCTCGTTGGTAGCCGCCAGAATCTCGCACAGCAGGCGGTGGATCCACTTGCCTTCTTGGATAGCCAGACTGAGCGCGATGTACTCCGCTTCGCTCGTAGACAGCGACACGCTTGACTGCTTCTTGCTTCCCCAGCTCACAGGCGCACTCATCAGCATGAACGTGTAGCCGGAAGTCGACTTGCGGTCCGCGAGGTCACCGGCCCAGTCCGCGTCCGAGTATCCACGAAAGTCGATGTTGTCACCCGGCTTGTAGCAGATCCCATGCGTCTTGGTGCCTTGCAGGTAGCGAAAGATACGCTTGACCGCAACCCAGTGTTCCTCTTGGGGATTCTCCATGAAGCGCGACACATAGCCCACAGCGTACGCGATGTCCGGGCGCGTGGCAGTCATCAGATGCATTAGAGCACCCACAGCTTCGCGAAATGGAGCGTTCACCTTGGTCGCTGCGTCGCTTGGAACTAGTCGAGAGCTCATGTCGACGGGACTCACCACAGCCTTGCACTCATCCATACCGAAGCGCTTCAGGATATCATCCACATAACGCCGCTGGCACATGGTCACACTGCCGTCCGAGCCGTCCACCAACTCGATCCCAAGAACGAACGCACACTTGCCGCTGTCGGTCATCTCGAAGCGAGTCTTGAGGTCCGTCTTCGTGCGTGCGATCAGCTCGGGTGAACTTCCGGTCACCAACACATCGTCCACGTAGACCAGCACGAGCACACAGTGGCCATCCTCAACCTTGATGTAGAGGCACGGATCGAAGGCCGAAACTTGGAAACCGATGGAGCACACGAACTCGTCGAACGTCTCGTTCCACACGCGCGAAGCTTGTTTGAGACCGTAGATCGCCTTCACCAATTCCAGGCAGTCGAAATCACCATCGACCTCAACGCCATCAGGAACCACGCAGAACACCTGCTCCTTCATGATCCCATATAGGAATGCAGTCACCACGTCGAGTTGGTCGAGGGGCCAACCGAAGTACTTGGCAATGGCGATGACCATGCGCAGCGTCACGTACTTGACCACGGGCGAAAACGTCTCCGTGTAGTCGATGCCGTACTTCTGCTTGAAACCCTTGGCCACGAGGCGCGCCTTGTACTTCTCGATCGATCCGTCCGCTTTGCGCTTGATCTTGAACACCCACTTGGTGCCGATGGCGCGCTGTCCGTTGGGCAACTTGGCAGCACGAAACACTCCACGAAGACGCATCGACTTGAGTTCCGCGCGAATCGCCTTGCGCCAGTGCACTTGATCAGGGCTGTTGATCGCCTCTTGAAACGTCGTCGGCTCCGATAGATCTGCTGCTTCGACGGCATTCGCACTGGCACGCCAAAACACCGGCGGAGTCGAATCATCGTCTTCATCTTGGTCCCCAGACTTTTCTTCTTCGTCGGGGTCCACTCGGTGCGAAGAGGAGTCCGGTGCACTCGCTTCTTCCAATCCAGGCCGATGACGCACAGTGCGCGGTCTTCTGGTACCTTCATCTTCGTCACTTGGGTGACTCTTGCGCTTCCCCGCCTGCTTGTACTCCGTCTGGCGAGGACCGGCATCGTCGATGTCGAGCGAGTCGAAGTCCAGGTCATCGACATCTTCATCGGAAATCTGCGGCGAAAGTCCAAAGGCCGACTCATCGAAGTTGACATCGCGACTGATGACCACCTGCCCCGCCTCGATGTCATAAACTCGATACGCCTTGGACACTTCTTCGTAGCCTAGGAATATCCCGGCGCGAGCCTTGGGGTCCCACTTGAGCCGCTTCTCCTTCGGAGTCAGAATGTACGTCCGACAGCCGAACACACGCATGTGCTTCACACTCGGCTTGGACTTGTACACGATCTCGAACGGAGTCTTGTGCTCGATCTTGGGTGACGGCAGGCGGTTCTTCACGTAGATGGCCGTCATGGCCGCCTCAGCCCAGAAACACTTGTCCAACTTGGCGTGATGCAGCATGCTGCGGCCGATCGTGACGATGGTCCGGATGGCTCGTTCTGCCGTGCCGTTGGTCTGGTGCGCGTACGGAACCGTGGTTTGCTGTTCGATGCCTTCGTCTTCGTAGAAGGCCTTGAGCGAGTTGGTCGCAAACTCACGAGCTCCGTCATGCCGCACAAACTTGACCTTCTTGCCGAACTGCTTCTGCACCTTCATGACGTACGTCTTGATGTAGTCTTCGCTCTCCGACTTGGCACGCAGACAGAAACCCTTCATGCATCCGCTGGCTTCGTCCACGATCAACAGCAGATACTTGCTGCCACCAAGCGAGTTTTCCTCCATGGGTCCGCAGATGTCGAAGTGGAGCAACTCGAAGGTGTCATAGTGACGCTTGTCACGGTTGCTCGGGAATGGTTTTTGGACCATCTTCCCTTGCTGACATCCGCGACACAGACTTGGTCCACTCGACTTGGAAGGTGCCTTCGCGTCCTTGATCATCTTGGTGTCGACCATCTTGCGAAGCACCTCGACTGGAGCGTGACCCATGCGCGCGTGCAGGTCGACAGTCCTGCCACTCGTCGCTGCATTCGCCGATCGCTGAGGCGTGCGAAGCCAGTAGAGGCCATCCACGAGATCCGCCGTTGCCACCACTAGCTTCGAGTCCTTGCGCGAAACGTGCATTTCGGTGCCGTCGAACACCACTTGGAACTTGCCACTCTTGTTGATCTGCGGCACCGAGAGCAGGTTCTTGCTCATGCTCGGCACCAATCAATCACTTTCGAATCTTCCTTCTTCAGCTCAAGTGGTCTTCACTCCGGTCTTCACACCAAGTGCAGAACTCCCTCCGCTCAGCCCAAGCCTCGCTTCCAAGAATTCAACACCTTTATCAGGTTATGAGCCCAAGCACCATGTCCTCTGCCCACGACGCCTCGACTAAGGTCTCCATCGACAAGTTCAACGGAGACAACTACGCCACGTGGAACCGCTACATGCGTGGCGTGTTCCTGACCAAGTCGGTGTGGCATGTCGTGAACCGCGAGACGACGCCAAGCTTCACGGACTCGCGGGCCAAGGACGACTACGTCAAGTCGAGCAACATCGCGTTCGGACTGATGTTGCTCCACATGGACGCAGACTACCATCATGTGGTCGACGACTGCGAGGAAGCGTGGGTTGCGTGGACGCGCCTGAAGACGCTGTACGGTGGATCGCAGAAGGCTGGACGCATCTACCTGAAGCGTCAGCTCTTCAGCATGGAGATGTCGGAAGGCGGCAATGTGTTGCATCATTGCAATGAGGTCCTCAACATCAGCGCGAAGCTTAGCAGTATCGGCGCCAAGATGGAGGACGAGGACGTGGCGATCTGCTTGTTGCGCAGTCTCCCCAAGAGCTACGAGAACGTCGTGCTGAACTTGGAGATGAGCAATGCAGAACTGCGGTCGCAAGACGTCGTGAAGGTGCTCACGAACGAGCATATCAAGCGGCAAGGCGAGAAGACGGCGACGGTGAAGACGGAGAACGCGGCCAAGGCGTTCAACACCGACCGAGAGTCTCGCCAATGCACATACTGCGGAAAATTGGGGCACATCATTGACAAGTGCTGGACCAAGCAGAAGGACGAGAATCGAGGTCCAAGCCGCGGCGGCAATGGCAATGGCAATGGCAATGGCAATGGCAATGGCAACGGCCGTGGACGCGGGGCCAACAACATCCAGTGGAGAAACGACAGCGACGACTACGACTACGACTACGACTACGGTTACGATCGAGTGGTGTTCGCGGTTTCCCTGGAATGTGGCGTTTCGACGGGCAAGAATGTGTCCGGGATGTGGGCGGTCGACAGCGGCGCAACGCACCACATCTGTAACGACAAGGCCAAGTTCGCCAATTTGATCGAGCGGAACGAAGGCGAACTTTCGGTGGCCGACGGCAACAAGGCGGCCATCAAGGGTGTGGGGACCATCGTGGAACGAGTGGTTCTGCCCAACGGCGACGAGCGCGAGATCGAGATCAAGAGCGCGCTGTACGTGCCGAGCATGAGCAAGAACCTGCTCTCGGTGCCGCAGATCAACAAGAGTGGCAAGTTCCAAGTGGTGTTCGACGGCACCGAAATGCACGTTTCGCGCAAGGACTCGAAGCTAGTGGTGGCAACGGCGGATCTCGTGGATGGCCTCTACTGGCTTCGCACGCCTCAGCGATCGGTGAATGCAGCGACGAGTGGCAGGACTGTCGACCTGCACGCGCGCATGGGTCACGCTCCAGTCGAGGTGCTTCGCAAGATGGTTGACACCAAGATGATCAAGGACGCGAAGTCACCTTCCAAGTCGAGTGGACCAAGTCTGTGTCGCGGATGTCAGCAAGGGAAGATGGTCCAAAAACCATTCCCGAGCAACCGTGATAAGCGTCACTATGACACCTTCGAGTTGCTCCACTTCGACATCTGCGGACCCATGGAGGAAAACTCGCTTGGTGGCAGCAAGTATCTGCTGTTGATCGTGGACGAAGCCAGCGGATGCATGAAGGGTTTCTGTCTGCGTGCCAAGTCGGAGAGCGAAGACTACATCAAGACGTACGTCATGAAGGTGCAGAAGCAGTTCGGCAAGAAGGTCAAGTTTGTGCGGCATGATGGAGCTCGTGAGTTTGCGACCAACTCGCTCAAGGCCTTCTACGAAGACGAAGGCATCGAACAGCAAACCACGGTTCCGTACGCGCACCAGACCAACGGCACGGCAGAACGAGCCATCCGGACCATCGTCACGATCGGCCGCAGCATGCTGCATCACGCCAAGTTGGACAAGTGTTTCTGGGCTGAGGTGATGGATGGTATGGATCTTGGACACGTAGCTTGAACGATGCGGAGGGAGGACAGCACTCTGGGGGAGACCGGAGCGGAGACAGGAAACCACTTGAGCTGAAGAAGGAAGATTCGAAAGTGATTGATTGATCGGAGCTTACACTGTCTTCACTACCTAGTCTGCATCCAATCATTTGGTGCATCTAATCACCAACACTCTGTACTCGTCCAATCATCCTACTCGTCTAATCATCGGTGGCGTAAACAACGTACCGTAATCATCGCAGGATCGTATTGGACCGGTTCGGGTTGACCGGTTAATGGGTACAGCTGGTACACAGTACCCAAGACCAGCAACCCTCAATACGCCCCCTCAATGCGAACATGCGTGGATGCCGAGAGCAGCCGTCAGGTCCGTGTGGCGTGGTCCCGCGAGTGCCTTCGTTATGATGTCCGCCAGCATCACAGACGTCTCGCAATACTGGAGCTTCACTTCACCGCGCTTCACTTCGTCGCGGATGTGGTGATACTTGATGTCGATGTGCTTGGCGCGGCCGTGATTCACCGGGTTCTTCGTCATCTTGATGCACGACTGGTTGTCTTCGCGGATCATGAACTCGGGTCCCGTCTCGTTGGTAGCCGATAGTATCTCGCACAGCAGGCGGTGGATCCACTTGCCTTCTTGGATAGCCAGACTGAGCGCGATGTACTCCGCTTCGCTCGTAGACAGCGACACGCTTGACTGCTTCTTGCTTCCCCAGCTCACAGGCGCACTCATCAGCATGAACGTGTAGCCGGAAGTCGACTTGCGGTCCGCGAGGTCACCGGCCCAGTCCGCGTCCGAGTATCCACGAAAGTCGATGTTGTCACCCGGCTTGTAGCAGATCCCATGCGTCTTGGTGCCTTGCAGGTAGCGAAAGATACGCTTGACCGCAACCCAGTGTTCCTCTTGGGGATTCTCCATGAAGCGCGACACATAGCCCACAGCGTACGCGATGTCCGGGTGCGTGGCAGTCATCAGATGCATTAGAGCACCCACAGCTTCGCGAAATGGAGCGTTCACCTTGGTCGCTGCGTCGCTTGGAACTAGTCGAGAGCTCATGTCGACGGGACTCACCACAGCCTAGCACTCATCCATACCGAAACGTGTTGCAGGTGTTGCAGGTGTTGCAGGTGTTGCAGGTGATCCAATACGATCCCGCGATGATTACGGTAGGATGTTTACGCCACCGATGATTAGACGAGTAGGATGATTGGACGTGCACTGGTGAGTGATGGTTGATTAGACGCACTAGGTGATAGGACGCAGGGCCGCGTGTCTATAGCAGTAGTCTAGGATGTAAGCTCGTATCAATCAATCACTTCTGAATTTCCATTCTACCCCTCAAGTGACTTCCCTCGTCTCGGCCACCTCGCCCCAAGCTTCGGCAGTCCTCCCCTCGCAAGACAACCTCTACTACGACCTTCTTCAGGTTATGAGCCCAAGTACCATGTCATCTGTCGAAGATACCAAGATCTCCATCGACAAGTTCAACGGCGAGAACTACGCCACGTGGAACCGTTACATGCGTGGCGTGTTCCTGACCAAGTCGGTGTGGCATGTCGTGAACCGCGAGACGACGCCAAGCTTCACGGACTCGCGGGCCAAGGACGACTACGTCAAGTCGAGCAACATCGCGTTCGGACTGATGCTCCTCCACATGGACGCGGATTACCATCATGTGGTCGACGACTACGAGGAAGCCTGGGTCGCGTGGGCGCGCTTGCGTACCCTTTACGGTGGATCGCAGAAGGCTGGACGCATCTATCTCAAGCGTCAGCTCTTCAGCATGGAAATGGCAGAAGGCGGCAATGTGTTGCATCATTGCAACGAATGATGGAAGATATGGATCTTGGACACGTAGCTTGGACGAAGCGGAGGGAGGACAGCACTCTGGGGGAGACCGGAGCGGAGGCAGGAAACCACTTGAGCTGAAGAAGGAAGATTCGAAAGTGATTGATTGATCGGAGCTTACACTGTCTTCACTACCTAGTCTGCATCCAATCATTTGGTGCATCTAATCACCAACACTCTGTACTCGTCCAATCATCCTACTCGTCTAATCATCGGTGGCGTAAACAACGTACCGTAATCATCGCAGGATCGTATTGGACTGGTTCGGGTTGACCGGTTAATGGGTACAGCTGGTACACAGTACCCAAGACCAGCAACCCTCAATACGCCCCCTCAATGCGAACATGCGTGGATGCCGAGAGCAGCCGTCAGGTCCGTGTGGCGTGGTCCCGCGAGTGCCTTCGTTATGATGTCCGCCAGCATCACAGACGTCTCGCAATACTGGAGCTTCACTTCACCGCGCTTCACTTCGTCGCGGATGTGGTGATACTTGATGTCGATGTGCTTGGCGCGGCCGTGATTCACCGGGTTCTTCGTCATCTTGATGCACGACTGGTTGTCTTCGCGGATCATGAGCTCGGGTCCCGTCTCGTTGGTAGCCGATAGTATCTCGCACAGCAGGCGATGGATCCACTTGCCCTCTTGGATAGCCAGACTGAGCGCGATGTACTCCGCTTCGCTCGTAGACAGCGACACGCTTGACTGCTTCTTGCTTCCCCAGCTCACAGGCGCACTCATCAGCATGAACGTGTAGCCGGAAGTCGACTTGCGGTCCGCGAGGTCACCGGCCCAGTCCGCGTCCGAGTATCCACGAAAGTCGATGTTGTCACCCGGCTTGTAGCAGATCCCATGCGTCTTGGTGCCTTGCAGGTAGCGAAAGATACGCTTGACCGCAACCCAGTGTTCCTCTTGGGGATTCTCCATGAAGCGCGACACATAGCCCACAGCGCACGCGATGTCCGGGTGCGTGGCAGTCATCAGATGCATTAGAGCACCCACAGCTTCGCGAAATGGAGCGTTCACCTTGGTCGCTGCGTCGCTTGGAACTAGTCGAGAGCTCATGTCGACGGGACTCACCACAGCCTTGCACTCATCCATACCGAAGCGCTTCAGGATATCATCCACATAATGCCGCTGGCACATGGTCACACTGCCGTCCGAGCCGTCCACCAACTCGATCCCAAGAACGAACGCACACTTGCCGCTGTCGGTCAGCTCGAAGCGAGTCTTGAGGTCCGTCTTCGTGCGTGCGATCAGCTCGGGTGAACTTCCGGTCACCAACACATCGTCCACGTAGACCAGCACGAGCACACAGTGGCCATCCTCAACCTTGATGTAGAGGCACAGATCGAAGGCCGAAACTTGGAAACCGATGGAGCACACGAACTCGTCGAACGTCTCGTTCCACACGCGCGAAGCTTGTTTGAGACCGTAGATCGCCTTCACCAATTCCAGGCAGTCGAAATCACCATCGACCTCAACGCCATCAGGAACCACGCAGAACACCTGCTCCTTCATGATCCCATATAGGAATGCAGTCACCACGTCGAGTTGGTCGAGGGGCCAACCGAAGTACTTGGCAATGGCGATGACCATGCGCAGCGTCACGTACTTGACCACGGGCGAAAACGTCTCCGTGTAGTCGATGCCGTACTTCTGCTTGAAACCCTTGGCCACGAGGCGCGCCTTGTACTTCTCGATCGATCCGTCCGCTTTGCGCTTGATCTTGAACACCCACTTGGTACCGATGGCGCGCTGTCCGTTGGGCAACTTGGCAGCACGAAACACTCCACGAAGACGCATCGACTTGAGTTCCGCGCGAATCGCCTTGCACCAGTGCACTTGATCAGGGCTGTTCACCGCCTCTTGAAACGTCGTCGGCTCCGATAGATCTGCTGCTTCGACGGCATTCGCACTGGCACGCCAAAACACCGGCGGAGTCGAATCATCGTCTTCATCTTGGTCCCCAGACTTTTCTTCTTCGTCGGGGTCCACTCGGTGCGAAGAGGAGTCCGGTGCACTCGCTTCTTCCAATCCAGGCCGATGGCGCACAGTGCGCAGTCTTCTAGTACCTTCATCTTCCTTGCGCTTCCCCGCCTGCTTGTACTCCGTCTGGCGAGGACCGGCATCGTCGATGTCGAGCGAGTCGAAGTCCAGGTCATCGACATCTTCATCGGAAATCTGCAGCGAAAGTCCAAAGGCCGACTCATCGAAGTTGACATCGCGACTGATGACAAAAGTCAAGGTCGTTTGAGCACTAGATGTCGAAATGCAAAGTGATTGATTTAGGTCCTTAGTTCGCAAAACTCCTTGCTACCTCTAAGCCTACTGGATTCTCTACTGGATACACTCTACTGGATTCTTTACTGGATACTGAGTTGCTTCAGCCAATCAGAGAGCGCCACGTCGTTGCCCATCTTGTACCCACAATCTTGTACCCACGTGTCCCGTAGTCCCCGTAGCGTAAACAGCGTCCCATCATCAGTGTCCCGTAAACACAGGAATGATTGCGGTCCCACTGAGTGAAGGTCATACCGGTATCCTACCGGTATACCGCAGCTGGTCGAGGCGCCTTCTTGACAACACTCCCACTCGACTCGGCCATAGTTGCGCCTTGAACTCCGAGCTTGCTCCGTAGGAAGTCGAACTGCACCGCGGTGATCGCCTTCGTCATCAAGTCCGCCAGCATGTTCTTGGTCGAACAGTACTCCAACACCACTTGGCCGTCTTCTACCTTCTCACGCACGAAGTGGTAGCGAATGTCGATGTGCTTGGTGCGCTTGTGGAACTCCGGGTTCTTGGCCAACGCGATGGAGCCTTGGTTGTCCTCGTAGATCTTGATCGCTTCATCGCTTGCCATCTCGCCGAGCTCGCACAGAAATGCCTTGAGCCAAATAGCCTCTTGCGTAGCCTCCGTCAACGCCATGTACTCGGCCTCCGTCGATGATAGCGCCACCGTCCGCTGTTTCTTGCTTCTCCAGCTGATGCATCCGCCGTTCATCATGAACGCGTAGCCGCTTGTACTCCGTCTTGACTCGATGTCGCCGGCCCAGTCCGCATCCGAATAGCCTTGGAGTCCGTCCTCGCTGCCAGCTTGAAACTCGATGCCATGTGTCTTCGTGCCTTGAATGTAGCGGAACACCCTCTTGAGCGCTTGCCAGTGTGTCGGACACGGATCCGCGGCGAACTGGCTGAGAACTCCCACTGCCGCTGCGAGGTCCGGTCGGGTTCCCACCATCAGGTACATCAAACACCCGACGGCATTCCTGTACGGCACCTTCGCCATGGTCTCTTCGTGCTTGCATCCTCCTTCACACATGGCCTTGGTCAACTTGAGTCCCGGGTCTTGTGGTGTCTTGACAGGGTTGCTCTTCTCCATGCTGAACTTCTCCAGGATGTCCTTCGCAAACTTGGTCTGCCGCACCGACACATTTCCGGTCTTGGGATCTTGGTCGATTTCCATGCCGAGGAAGTACTTGAGCTGACCCATGTCCGTCATCTCGAACCGCACGCTGAGCGCCTCCTTGGTCGACTTGAGCAGCTCGTCGTTGTTGCTTGCCAGGATCAAGTCGTCCACGTACAGCGCCACGAAGATCATGTCTTGGTCATTGCGCTTGACGTAGATGCAGTGATCCGCCTCACACTTCTTGAACCCCAGCTCCAGCATGAACTTGTCGATAGTCTGGTTCCACATCCGCGGTGACTGCTTGAGACCGTAAAGGGAACGCTTGAGCTTGCACACGAAGTCCGGGTGCGCCTCGTCAATGTAGCCGTCCGGCTGCACCATGTAGATGTCTTCGTCCAGCCAGCCGTTCAGGAACGCCGTCTTCACATCCATCTGGTGCACCGTGAGGTTGTACTTGGCCGCCAGACTGAGCAAGATCCTGATCGACGTGAACTTGGCCACCGGCGCGAACGTCTCTTCGTAGTCGATGCCGAACTTCTGCAAAAATCCCTTCGCCACTAGACGCGCCTTGAACCGCTCGATGTCTCCAGCCTGGTTCTCCTTGATCCGAAACACCCATTTGCAGCCGATCGCCTTGCGTCCCTTCGGCAATGGCACCAACACCCACGTCTCGTTCTTGCGAAGAGAGTTGATCTCCGAGTCGCACGCTTCCTTCCACTTGACCGAGTTGCTGGATTCCATCGCCGATACGAACGTAGTCGGCATTTCTCCCACTGAATCCACAACGAAGGCCGCGTCGAAGCCTTCTTCTCTTGCGATGGCTGACATCTCGTCTAGCGTTTGTTGTCGACTGTGCCGCTTGGACCTTGGGATCTCCACCGCTTCTTCCAACGACCGCGTCCGCTGGTGTCGCTTGCTGCCGGGTTCGAAGTCTTCGTCTCGCGCAGCTTCATCTTCATCATCCTCTTCCGGTCCGGACGATGCTTCTTGATCCGTGCCAACTTCATCTCGAAGTTCCACGATCGCTTCTTCTTGATCTAATTTGCGTCTCCCACCGTCGAAGACGTCTTCCATGAACTGTGCGTCGCGGCTCACCAACACGCGACCGCTCTTCATCTCTTCAAACCGATATGCTTTCTCATGCTCCGAGTATCCGAGAAACCGACAACGCACTGACCGAGCGTCAAACTTGGTACGTTTCTCCTTCGGGACCGTCACATACGCATGGCAACCGAACACCTTGAGGTTCGCCAGCAGCGGCTTCTTCCCGGTCCAGACTTGGTGTGGCGACTTGTCGTGGGTGGTGGAGCGTGTCGGACACCGGTTGCGAAGGAACGTCGCTGTCACCACCGCTTCACCCCAATATGACTTCGACAGTCCGGCATGTTCCAACATGCAGCGCGCACACTCCACTAACGTCCGGTTCATGCGCTCGGCCACTCCGTTCAGTTGAGGCGTGTACGGCGGAGTGAACTTCTGAACGATCCCGCGGTCGCTGCAGAACTTGGCCATCGCACCGGAAGTGTACTCGCCACCGTTGTCGCTCCGGAGTGTCTTCACGCGCTTGCCGGTCTGAGTTTCAGCAAACGCCACAAACTCCGCGAACTTGGCAGTCACTTCCGACTTGTTCCGCAGCAAGTATACCACACAAAAGTGCGAGTACTCGTCGATGAACGTGACGAAGTACCGCTTGCCGCTGAACGTGGGTGTCTGCATGGGACCGCAGACATCACTGTGGATGACTTCCAACAGCTTCTTGGCGCGGTTCGGTGACTTGGGCATATAACTCACTCGCGTTTGCTTGCCGAGTGCACATCCATCACACAGCTCCCACTGCTTCACCGACGTCATGTTCATCCCAACGCCATAACCCTTCTTGACGATGGCGTCTAGACCGCCATGGCCAATGTGACCAAGTCGAAGGTGCCAGAGGTACGACGTGGTGTCCCCTTTGCGTTCCTTCGGACTTGACACATTCGCCTCGTCAGGCATGATAGGCGTCATACACAACTTGAACAGTCCCTTGCCTTCACTTGATCCGAGCTTCCATTTGACGTTCTTTGTCTCGGCGAAGCACCCGTCGCGCTTGAACGTCACGGGCCCAACATCCTTGGTAAATCGTCCGACCGAAAACAGGTTGCGCGACAACTTGGGAATGTGCCACACACCGGTGAGCACACCCTTCTTGATCCCGCGTGGAGTCTTCATCGACATGACAATGTCGCCACTGCCGACCGCTTGAACCACTCCGTCGTCCGCGAGATGTACGTCCACCGGAGTCATCTTCTTGTAGTTCTTCATGTACTCTTTCGAGTACGTCATGTGCTGCGTCGCACCCGAGTCGACCAGCCAAACTTCACTCGACTTGATGGCTCCACCACCAACCGAAAACAGGTAGTCGCCGTCGAACTCCTCTTCATCTTCATTCGCCACATTCGCTCGCTGTGGCTTCTGTCGTTCCGCGTTCTCGCGAATCCTCACGGGACACTTGGCGATCCAATGACCTTGTTCACCACAGTAGTGACAGGCACTGGCCTTCTGCGCTTGTCGTCCCTTGCTCTTCCCATTGCCGCTTGTCATGAACGCTTGACCGTGCGCGGTTCCTTCAGCACCGCCACCTTGTTCCTTGCGCTTCAAGTCCTCATGCAGCAGCCGAGCCGTCACGAGTTCCCACGTCAGCGAGTCAGCTCTCGACTCCAACGCCGTGATGAGGAACTGGTACGACTCGTTCAAACTTGCCAGAAGCGTGATCACCAAGTCGTCTTCGCTGACCGGAGCGCCCACTGCATCGAGCTGTTCCGCCAGCGTCTTGATCTTGTTGATGTGTTCCAACACATCATCACCTTCCGCCATCATCGTCGTGAAGAAACGTCGACGAAGGAAGAGCTTGTTGGCCAAACTCTTCTTCTCGAAGTGTCCTTCCAGTCTTGACCATGCATCGAACGCATCCTTCGCCGAGCGAACCAACGGCAACTGCGAATCCTCCATCGCGAGACAGATGATCGCCAGCGCTTTGCGAGACTTCCTCTTGAACGTCGTCTGGTCCAGCGTCGTAGCGCAGTGCTCCAGCTTGATCTCTCCGCACGTCACTTCCCACAGGTCGCGCTCCTCGAGCACCATGCGCATCTTGAACTTCCATGTGTGGAAGTTGGTTCCGTCGAACTTGTTGATGCGGGAGGTCGTGGTCGAGGTGGTGTCCATGGCGAAGGCGTAGTCGGAGTCTTCAGCAGGGAATACGGGGCTTGGGCTCATAACCAAAAGTCAAGGTCGTTTACAAAGTCAAGGTCGTTTGAGCACTAGATGTCGAAATGCAAAGTGATTGATTTAGGTCCTTAGTTCGCAAAACTCCTTGCCACCTCTAAGCCTACTGGATTCTCTACTGGATACACTCTACTGGATTCCTAACTGGATACTGAGTTGCTTCAGTCAATCAGAGAGCGCCACGTCGTTGCCCATCTTGTACCCACAATCTTGTACCCACGTGTCCCGAAGTCCCCGTAGCGTAAACAGCGTCCCATCATCAGTGTCCCGTAAACACAGGAATGATTGCGGTCCCACTGAGTGAAGGTCATACCGGTATCCTACCGGTATACCGCAGCTGGTCGAGGCGCCTTCTTGACAACAATGACCACCTGGCCCGCCTCGATGTCATAAACTCGATACGCCTTGGACACTTCTTCGTAGCCTAGGAATATCCCGGCGCGAGCCTTGGGGTCCCACTTGAGCCGCTTCTCCTTCGGAGTCAGAATGTACGTCCGACAGCCGAACACACGCATGTGCTTCACACTCGGCTTGGACTTGTACACGATCTCGAACGGAGTCTTGTGCTCGATCTTGGGTGACGGCAGGCGGTTCTTCACGTAGATGGCCGTCATGGCCGCCTCAGCCCAGAAACACTTGTCCAACTTGGCGTGATGCAGCATGCTGCGGCCGATCGTGACGATGGTCCGGATGGCTCGTTCTGCCGTGCCGTTGGTCTGGTGCGCGTACGGAACCGTGGTTTGCTGTTCGATGCCTTCGTCTTCGTAGAAGGCCTTGAGCGAGTTGGTCGCAAACTCACGAGCTCCATCATGCCGCACAAACTTGACCTTCTTGCCGAACTGCTTCTGCACCTTCATGACGTACGTCTTGATGTAGTCTTCGCTCTCCGACTTGGCACGCAGACAGAAACCCTTCATGCATCCGCTGGCTTCGTCCACGATCAACAGCAGATACTTGCTGCCACCAAGCGAGTTTTCCTCCATGGGTCCGCAGATGTCGAAGTGGAGCAACTCGAAGGTGTCATAGTGACGCTTGTCACGGTTGCTTGGGAATGGCTTTTGGACCATCTTCCCTTGCTGACATCCGCGACACAGATTTGGTCCATTCGACTTGGAAGGTGCCTTCGCGTCCTTGATCATCTTGGTGTCGACCATCTTGCGAAGCACCTCGACTGGAGCGTGACCCATGCGCGCGTGCAGGTCGACAGTCCTGCCACTCGTCGCTGCATTCACCGATCGCTGAGGCGTGCGAAGCCAGTAGAGGCCATCCACGAGATCCGCCGTTGCCACCACTAGCTTCGAGTCCTTGCGCGAAACGTGCATTTCGGTGCCGTCGAACACCACTTGGAACTTGCCACTCTTGTTGATCTGCGGCACCGAGAGCAGGTTCTTGCTCATGCTCGGCACGTACAGCGCGCTCTTGATCTCGATCTCGCGCTCGTCGCCGTTGGGCAGAACCACTCGTTCCACGATGGTCCCCACACCCTTGATGGCCGCCTTGTTGCCGTCGGCCACTGAAAGTTCGCCTTCGTTCCGCTCGATCAAATTGGCGAACTTGGCCTTGTCGTTACAGATGTGGTGCGTTGCGCCGCTGTCGACCGCCCACATCCCGGACACATTCTTGCCCGTCGAAATGCCACATTCCAGGGAAACCGCGAACACCACTCGATCGTAGCCGTAGTCGTAGTCGTAGTCGTCGCTGTCGTTTCTCCACTGGATGTTGTTGGTCCCGCGTCCACGGCCATTGCCATTGCCATTGCCGCCGCGTCTTGGGCCCCGATTCTCGTCCTTCTGCTTGGTCCAGCACTTGTCAATGGTGTGCCCCAATTTTCCGCAGTAGTCACACCGGCGAGTTTGACGCTCGGCGTTGAAGGCCTTCGCTGCTTCCTCGATTTTCACCGCCGCAGTCTTCTCGCCTTGTCGCTTGATATGCTCATTCGTGAGCACCTTCACCACATCTCGCGACCGCAGCTCTGCATTGCTCATCTCCATGTTGAGCACGACGTTCTCGTAGCTCTTGGGGAGACTGCGCAGCAAGCAGATCGCCACATCCTCGTCCTCCATCTTGGCGCCGATACTGCTAAGCTTCGCGCTGATGTTGAGGACTTCGTTGCAATGATGCAACACATTGCCGCCTTCCGACATCTCCATGCTGAAGAGCTGACGCTTCAGGTAGATGCGTCCAGCCTTCTGCGATCCACCGTACAGCGTCTTCAGGCGCGTCCACGCAACCCACGCTTCCTCGCAGTCGTCGACCACATGGTGGTAGTCCGCGTCCATGTGGAGCAACATCAGTCCGAACGCGATGTTGCTCGACTTGACGTAGTCGTCCTTGGCCCGCGAGTCCGTGAAGCTAGGAGTCGTCTCGCGGTTCACGACATGCCACACCGACTTGGTCAGGAACACGCCACGCATGTAGCGGTTCCACGTGGCGTAGTTGTCTCCGTTGAACTTGTCGATGGAGACCTTAGTCGAGGCGTCGTGGGCAGAGGACATGGTGCTTGGGCTCATAACCTGATGGAAGGTATGGATCTTGGACACGTAGCTTGAACGAAGCGGAGGGAGGACAGCACTCCGGGAAGACCGGAGCGAAGGCAGGAAACCACTTGAGCTGAAGAAGGAAGATTCGAAAGTGATTGATTGATCGGAGCTTACACTGTCTTCACTACCTAGTCTGCATCCAATCATTTGGTGCATCTAATCACCAACACTCTGTACTCGTCCAATCATCCTACTCGTCTAATCATCGGTGGCGTAAACAACGTACCGTAATCATCGCAGGATCGTATTGGACCGGTTCGGGTTGACCGGTTAATGGGTACAGCTGGTACACAGTACCCAAGACCAGCAACCCTCAATAACGAAGTCCTCAACATCAGCGCGAAGCTTAGCAGTATCGGCGCCAAGATGGAGGACGAGGATGTGGCGATCTGCTTGCTGCGCAGTCTGCCCAAGAGCTACGAGAACGTCGTGCTCAACATGGAGATGAGCAATGCAGAGCTGCGGACGCAAGATGTGGTGAAGGTGCTCACGAATGAGCATATCAAGCGACAAGGCGAGAAGACGGTGACGGTGATAATCGAGGAAGCAGCGAAGGCCTTCAACGCCGAGCGTCAAACTCGCCAGTGTGACTACTGCGGAAAATTGGGGCACCTGATCGACAAGTGCTGGACCAAGCAGAAAGAAGAAAATCGAGGAGCACGACGCGGCCGAGGTGGTCGCGGTGCCAGCAACGTTGAGTGGCGCGACGACGATGACGACTACATCGCGTTTGCGGTCTCCATGTCGACAGCGTGTGGAGTGTCGTCGGGCAAGACATTTCAAGGCTCATGGGCGATCGACAGTGGTGCAACCCACCACATCTGCAACGACAAGTCCAAGTTCATCGACATCAACTTGCGCGACGAAGGCGAACTCACAGTCGCCAACGGTCAAACGGCCAAGATTTTGGGAGTTGGTACCGTTGTGCAACAAGTGATTCTGCCCAACCGGAGTGTGCGTGACGTCCGAATCGAAGATGCTCTCTACGTGCCGAGTATGAACAAGAACCTGCTGTCTGTGCCTCAGATCAACCGAGGTGGAGACTTCAAGGTGGTGTTTGACGGCTCCGAGATGCACATTGCGCGCAAGTCGTCGAGGAAGATCGTTGCTTCCGCGGACCTGATCGACGGACTCTACTGGCTACGAGTACCCAAAGGTTCTGCCAATTCGACGACTACGGTCTCGATCAACAGTGTCGATCTTCATGCGCGGATGGGTCATGCTCCGAACGACGTGCTACGGAAGATGGTTTCGAGCGGCATGGTGACGGGCGCGAAAATGCCGACCTCGTCGAAGAACTCAAGCGGATGCCGCGGGTGTCAGCAAGGGAAGATGGTCCAAAAACCCTTTCCGAGTAACCCGGACAAACCCAAGTACAAGCAAAAGTCAAGGTCGTTTGAGCACTAGATGTCGAAATGCAAAGTGATTGATTTAGGTCCTTAGTTCGCAAAACTCCTTGCTACCTCTAAGCCTACTGGATTCTCTACTGGATACACTCTACTGGATTCTTTACTGGATACTGAGTTGCTTCAGCCAATCAGAGAGCGCCACGTCGTTGCCCATCTTGTACCCACAATCTTGTACCCACGTGTCCCGTAGTCCCCGTAGCGTAAACAGCGTCCCGTTATCAGTGTCCCGTAAACACAGGAATGATTGCGGTCCCACTGAGTGAAGGTCATACCGGTATCCTACCGGCATACCGCAGCTGGTCGAGGCGTCTTCTTGACAACACTCCCACTCGACTCGGCCATAGTTGCGCCTTGAACTCCGAGCTTGCTCCGTAGGAAGTCGAACTGCACCGCGGTGATCGCCTTCGTCATCAAGTCCGCCAGCATGTTCTTGGTCGAACAGTACTCCAACACCACTTGGCCGTCTTCTACCTTCTCACGCACGAAGTGGTAGCGAATGTCGATGTGCTTGGTGCGCTTGTGGAACTCCGGGTTCTTGGCCAACGCGATGGAGCCTTGGTTGTCCTCGTAGATCTTGATCGCTTCATCGCTTGCCATCTCGCCGAGCTCGCACAGAAATGCCTTGAGCCAAATAGCCTCTTGCGTAGCCTCCGTCAACGCCATGTACTCGGCCTCCGTCGATGATAGCGCCACCGTCCGCTGTTTCTTGCTTCTCCAGCTGATGCATCCGCCGTTCATCATGAACGCGTAGCCGCTTGTACTCCGTCTTGACTCGATGTCGCCGGCCCAGTCCGCATCCGAATAGCCTTGGAGTCCGTCCTCGCTGCCAGCTTGAAACTCGATGCCATGTGTCTTCGTGCCTTGAATGTAGCGGAACACCCTCTTGAGCGCTTGCCAGTGTGTCGGACACGGATCCGCGGCGAACTGGCTGAGAACTCCCACTGCCGCTGCGAGGTCCGGTCGGGTTCCCACCATCAGGTACATCAAACACCCGACGGCATTCCTGTACGGCACCTTCGCCATGGTCTCTTCGTGCTTGCATCCTCCTTCACACATGGCCTTGGTCAACTTGAGTCCCGGGTCTTGTGGTGTCTTGACAGGGTTGCTCTTCTCCATGCTGAACTTCTCCAGGATGTCCCTCGCAAACTTGGTCTGCCGCACCGACACATTTCCGGTCTTGGGATCTTGGTCGATTTCCATGCCGAGGAAGTACTTGAGCTGACCCATGTCCGTCATCTCGAACCGCACGCTGAGCGCCTCCTTGGTCGACTTGAGCAGCTCGTCGTTGTTGCTTGCCAGGATCAAGTCGTCCACGTACAGTGCCACGAAGATCATGTCTGGGTCATTGCGCTTGACGTAGATGCAGTGATCCGCCTCACACTTCTTGAACCCCAGCTCCAGCATGAACTTGTCGATGGTCTGGTTCCACATCCGCGGTGACTGCTTGCGACGCAAGATCCTGATCGACGTGAACTTGGCCACCGGCGCGAACGTCTCTTCGTAGTCGATGCCGAACTTCTGCAAAAATCCCTTCACCACTAGACGCGCCTTGAACCGCTCGATGTCTCCAGCCTGGTTCTCCTTGATCCGAAACACCCATTTGCAGCCGATCGCCTTGCGTCCCTTCGGCAATGGCACCAACACCCACGTCTCGTTCTTGCGAAGAGAGTTGATCTCCGAGTCGCACGCTTCCTTCCACTTGACCGAGTTGCTGGATTCCATCGCCGATACGAACGTAGTCGGCATTTCTCCCACTGAATCCACAACGAAGGCCGCGTCGAAGCCTTCTTCTCTTGCGATGGCTGACATCTCGTCTAGCGTTTGTTGTCGACTGTGCCGCTTGGACCTTGGGATCTCCACCGCTTCTTCCAACGACCGCGTCCGCTGGTGTCGCTTGCTGCCGGGTTCGAAGTCTTCGTCTCGCGCAGCTTCATCTTCATCATCCTCTTCCGGTCCGGACGATGCTTCTTGATCCGTGCCAACTTCATCTCGAAGTTCCACGATCGCTTCTTCTTGATCTAACTTGCGTCTCCCACCGTCGAAGACGTCTTCCATAAACTGTGCGTCGCGGCTCACCAACACGCGACCGCTCTTCATCTCTTCAAACCGATATGCTTTCTCATGCTCCGAGTACCCGAGAAACCGACAACGCACTGACCGAGCGTCAAACTTGGTACGTTTCTCCTTCGGGACCGTCACATACGCATGGCAACCGAACACCTTGAGGTTCGCCAGCAGCGGCTTCTTCCCGGTCCAGACTTGGTGTGGCGACTTGTCGTGGGTGGTGGAGCGTGTCGGACACCGGTTGCGAAGGAACGTCGCTGTCACCACCGCTTCACCCCAATATGACTTCGACAGTCCGGCATGTTCCAACATGCAGCGCGCACACTCCACTAACGTCCGGTTCATGCGCTCGGCCACTCCGTTCAGTTGAGGCGTGTACGGCGGAGTGAACTTCTGAACGATCCCGCGGTCGCTGCAGAACTTGGCCATCGCACCGGAAGTGTACTCGCCACCGTTGTCGCTCCGGAGTGTCTTCACGCGCTTGCCGGTCTGAGTTTCAGCAAACGCTACAAACTCCGCGAACTTGGCAGCCACTTCCGACTTGTTCCGCAGCAAGTATACCACACAAAAGTGCGAGTACTCGTCGATGAACGTGACGAAGTACCGCTTGCCGCTGAACGTGGGTGTCTGCATGGGACCGCAGACATCACTGTGGATGACTTCCAACAGCTTCTTGGCGCGGTTCGGTGACTTGGGCATATAACTCACTCGCGTTTGCTTGCCGAGTGCACATCCATCACACAGCTCCCACTGCTTCACCGACGTCATGTTCATCCCAACGCCATAACCCTTCTTGACGATGGCGTCTAGACCGCCATGGCCAATGTGACCAAGTCGAAGGTGCCAGAGGTACGACGTGGTGTCCCCTTTGCGTTCCTTCGAACTTGACACATTCGCCTCGTCAGGCATGATAGGCGTCATACACAATTTGAACAGTCCCTTGCCTTCACTTGCTCCGAGCTTCCATTTGACGTTCTTTGTCTCGGCGAAGCACCCGTCGCGCTTGAACGTCACGGGCCCAACATCCTTGGTAAATCGTCCGACCGAAAACAGGTTGCGCGACAACTTGGGAATGTGCCACACACCGGTGAGCACACCCTTCTTGATCCCGCGTGGAGTCTTCATCGACATGACAATGTCGCCACTGCCGACCGCTTGAACCACTCCGTCGTCCGCGAGATGTACGTCCACCGGAGTCATCTTCTTGTAGTTCTTCATGTACTCTTTCGAGTACGTCATGTGCTGCGTCGCACCCGAGTCGACCAGCCAAACTTCACTCGACTTGATGGCTCCACCACCAACCGAAAACAGGTAGTCGCCGTCGAACTCCTCTTCATCTTCATTCGCCACATTCGCTCGCTGTGGCTTCTGTCGTTCCGCGTTCTCGCGAATCCTCACGGGACACTTGGCGATCCAATGACCTTGTTCACCACAGTAGTGACAGGCACTGGCCTTCTGCGCTTGTCGTCCCTTGCTCTTCCCATTGCCGCTTGTCATGAACGCTTGACCGTGCGCGGTTCCTTCAGCACCGCCACCTTGTTCCTTGCGCTTCAAGTCCTCATGCAGCAGCCGAGCCGTCACGAGTTCCCACGTCAGCGAGTCAGCTCTCGACTCCAACGCCGTGATGAGGAACTGGTACGACTCGTTCAAACTTGCCAGAAGCGTGATCACCAAGTCGTCTTCGCTGACCGGAGCGCCCACTGCATCGAGCTGTTCCGCCAGCGTCTTGATCTTGTTGATGTGTTCCAACACATCATCACCTTCCGCCATCATCGTCGTGAAGAAACGTCGACGAAGGAAGAGCTTGTTGGCCAAACTCTTCTTCTCGAAGTGTCCTTCCAGTCTTGACCATGCATCGAACGCATCCTTCGCCGAGCGAACCAACGGCAACTGCGAATCCTCCATCGCGAGACAGATGATCGCCAGCGCCTTGCGAGACTTCCTCTTGAACGTCGTCTGGTCCAGCGTCGTAGCGCAGTGCTCCAGCTTGATCTCTCCGCACGTCACTTCCCACAGGTCGCGCTCCTCGAGCACCATGCGCATCTTGAACTTCCATGTGTGGAAGTTGGTTCCGTCGAACTTGTTGATGCGGGAGGTCGTGGTCGAGGTGGTGTCCATGGCGAAGGCGTAGTCGGAGTCTTCAGCAGGGAATACGGGGCTTGGGCTCATAACCAAAAGTCAAGGTCGTTTACAAAGTCAAGGTCGTTTGAGCACTAGATGTCGAAATGCAAAGTGATTGATTTAGGTCCTTAGTTCGCAAAACTCCTTGCTACCTCTAAGCCTACTGGATTCTCTACTGGATACACTCTACTGGATTCCTAACTGGATACTGAGTTGCTTCAGCCAATCAGAGAGCGCCACGTCGTTGCCCATCTTGTACCCACAATCTTGTACCCACGTGTCCCGAAGTCCCCGTAGCGTAAACAGCGTCCCATCATCAGTGTCCCGTAAACACAGGAATGATTGCGGTCCCACTGAGTGAAGGTCATACCGGTATCCTACCGGTATACCGCAGCTGGTCGAGGCGTCTTCTTGACAACACAAGCCATTCGAGTTCCTGCACTTCGACATTTGTGGACCCATGGAGAAAGAGTCGCTTGGAGGCAGCAAGTATCTACTGCTGATCACTGACGAAGCCAGCGGCTGCATGACGGGATTCTGTTTGCGCGCCAAGTCGGAGAGTGAAGACTGTCTGCGCAAGTTCATCACTAAAGTGGAGCGCCAATTCGATGCCAGGGTCAAGTTCGTGCGTCATGACGGTGCCAAGGAGTTCGCGACCAACTCGCTCAAGGCCTTTTACGACAATCATGGCATTGAAGTCCAGCCGACGGTCCGATATGCGCATCAGGCGAATGCTACTGCGGAACGCGCCAACCGGACGATTGTGACTATCGGGCGCAGCATGCTTCACTTCGCACGTTTGGACAAGACGTTTTGGGCGGAAACGGCGATGACGGCAATTTACATCAAGAATCGACTGCCGTCACCCAAGGTCCCAGGGAAGACGCCATTTGAGATTGTGTACAAGAGGAAGCCCAACGTGAAGCACATGCGCGTTTTCGGGTGCAAGGCCTACGTCCTGACGCCGAAGGAGAAGCGACTCAAGTGGGACCCCAAGGCTCGTGAAGGAATTTCATGGGCTATGAAGAGCGTTCGAAGGCGTATCGCGTTTATGATATCGAGGCGGGCCAGGTAGTGATTTCTCGCGATGTCACTTTCGACGAATCGACCTTCGACGACGCCAATGTTGTTGATGATGATGAAGATGTCGAAGATGCTGCGGATATCCTTGAAGACCTCGAGATTTCGAACGACCATGGAACGCGTGAATTCAAGCAGGCGGGGAAACGCAAGGCTCGTCCTAACGCCGAGGATCGTGAACATGTTCGTCGACCGCGTCACAGTGCTGGATTAGAAGAAGCAAGCGCTCCGGACTCCGACCATCAAGAAGCCAAATCTGAAGACAATGATGATGATGACTCGACTCAGCCAATGTACTGGCGTGCGAGTGCGAATGCAGTGGAGACGAGTGACAGCGCCGAGCCGAAGACGTTCCAAGATGCTGTGAGCGGCGAAGACCAAGTCCACTGGCGCAAGGCGATCCGAGCAGAACTCAAGTCGATGCGACTTCGTGGAGTGTTTCGTGGCGCTAAATTACCGAACAACCAACGCGCAGTCGGAACCAAGTGGGTGTTCAAGATCAAGCGTAAAGCCGACGGATCCATCGAAAAGTACAAGGCTCGACTCGTCGCGAAAGGATTTGTGCAGAAGTATGGGATCGACTACACCGAGACGTTTTCGCCGGTGGTCAAGTACGTCACGCTGCGAACGATCATCGCTGTGGCCAAGTTCTTCAATTGGCCCCTCGACCAACTTGATGTCGTCACGGCGTTCCTGTACGGCTTGATGAAGGAGAAGGTGTTCTGCAGTGTTCCAGAAGGTGTGGAACTTGATGACGGCTACGACTGCGTGGAACTGCTCAAGGCGATCTACGGTCTCAAGCAAGCTTCTCGAGTGTGGAATGAGACCTTCGACGAGTATGTGCGCTCCATCGGATTTCGCGTTTCGAGCTACGATCCGTGCCTCTACATCAAGGTTGTCGACGATGACTGCGTTCTGATGCTGGTGTACGTCGACGATGTTTTGGTGACCGGAAGCTCTTCGACGATCATTGCTGAAGTCAAGAAACAGCTCAAGGCACGATTCGAGATGACCGACAGCGGCAAGTGTTCCTTCATTCTGGGCATCGAAGTGGTCGACAACGCAGATGGCAGCGTCACGTTGTCCCTGTTGTCAAGAAGGCGCCTCGACCAGCTGCGGTATACCGGTAGGATACCGGTATAACCTTCACTCAGTGGGACCGCAATCATTCCTGTGTTTACGGGACACTGATGATGGGACGCTGATGATGGGACGCTGTTTACGCTACGGGGACTACGGGACACGTGGGTACAAGATTGTGGGTACAAGATTGTTGCAGGTGATCCAATACGATCCCGCGATGATTACGGTAGGATGTTTACGCCACCGATGATTAGACGAGTAGGATGATTGGACGTGCACTGGTGAGTGATGGTTGATTAGACGCACTAGGTGATAGGACGCAGGGTCGCGTGTCTATAGCAGTAGTCTAGGATGTAAGCTCGTATCAATCAATCACTTCTGAATTTCCATTCTACCCCTCAAGTGACTTCCCTCGTCTCGGCCACCTCGCCCCAAGCTTCGGCAGTCCTCCCCTCGCAAGACAACCTCTACTACGACCTTCTTCAGGTTATGAGCCCAAGTACCATGTCATCTGTCGAAGATACCAAGATCTCCATCGACAAGTTCAACGGCGAGAACTACGCCACGTGGAACCGTTACATGCGTGGCGTGTTCCTGACCAAGTCGGTGTGGAATGTGGTGAACCGCGAGACGACGCCTACGTTCACGGACTCCAGGGCCAAGGACGAGTACGTCAAGTCGAGCAACGTCGCCTTCGGTCTGATGCTCCTCCACATGGACGCGGACTACCATCATGTGGTCGACGACTACGAGGAAGCCTGGGTCGCGTGGACGCGCCTGAAGACGCTGTACGGTGGATCGCAGAAGGCTGGACGCATCTATCTCAAGCGTCAGCTCTTCAGCATGGAGATGTCGGAAGGCGGCAATGTGTTGCATCATTGCAACGAAGTCCTCAACATCAGCGCGAAGCTTAGCAGTATCGGCGCCAAGATGGAGGACGAGGATGTGGCGATCTGCTTGCTGCGCAGTCTGCCCAAGAGCTACGAGAACGTCGTGCTCAACATGGAGATGAGCAATGCAGAGCTGCGGTCGCAAGATGTGGTGAAGGTGCTCACGAATGAGCATATCAAGCGACAAGGCGAGAAGACTGCGGCGGTGAAAATCGAGGAAGCAGCGAAGGCCTTCAACGCCGAGCGTCAAACTCGCCGGTGTGACTACTGCGGAAAATTGGGGCACCTGATCGACAAGTGCTGGACCAAGCAGAAAGAAGAAAATCGAGGAGCACGACGCGGCCGAGGTGGTCCCGGTGCCAGTAACGTTGAGTGGCGCGACGACGATGACGACTACATCGCGTTTGCGGTCTCCATGTCGACAGCGTGTGAAGTGTCGTCGGGGAAGAAATTTCAAGGCTCATGGGCGATCGACAGTGGTGCAACCCACCACATCTGCAACGACAAGTCCAAGTTCATCGAAAAGTCAAGGTCGTTTGAGCACTAGATGTCGAAATGCAAAGTGATTGATTTAGGTCCTTAGTTCGCAAAACTCCTTGCTACCTCTAAGCCTACTGGATTCTCTACTGGATACACTCTACTGGATTCTTTACTGGATACTGAGTTGCTTCAGCCAATCAGAGAGCGCCACGTCGTTGCCCATCTTGTACCCACAATCTTGTACCCACGTGTCCCGTAGTCCCCGTAGCGTAAACAGCGTCCCGTTCATCAGTGTCCCGTAAACACAGGAATGATTGCGGTCCCACTGAGTGAAGGTCATACCGGTATCCTACCGGTATACCGCAGCTGGTCGAGGCGTCTTCTTGACAACACTCCCACTCGACTCGGCCGTAGTTGCGCCTTGAACTCCGAGCTTACTCCGTAGGAAGTCGAACTGCGCAGCGGTGATCGCCTTCGTCATCAAGTCCGCCAGCATGTTCTTGGTCGAACAGTACTCCAACACCACTTGGCCGTCTTCTACCTTCTCACGCACGAAGTGGTAGCGAATGTCGATGTGCTTGGTGCGCTTGTGGAACTCCGGGTTCTTGGCCAACGCGATGGAGCCTTGGTTGTCCTCGTAGATCTTGATCGCTTCATCGCTTGCCATCTCGCCGAGCTCGCACAGAAATGCCTTGAGCCAAATAGCCTCTTGCGTAGCCTCCGTCAACGCCATGTACTCGGCCTCCGTCGATGATAGCGCCACCGTCCGCTGTTTCTTGCTTCTCCAGCTGATGCATCCGCCGTTCATCATGAACGCGTAGCCGCTTGTACTCCGTCTTGACTCGATGTCGCCGGCCCAGTCCGCATCCGAATAGCCTTGGAGTCCGTCCTCGCTGCCAGCTTGAAACTCGATGCCATGTGTCTTCGTGCCTTGAATGTAGCGGAACACCCTCTTGAGCGCTTGCCAGTGTGTCGGACACGGATCCGCGGCGAACTGGCTGAGAACTCCCACTGCCGCTGCGAGGTCCGGTCGGGTTCCCACCATCAGGTACATCAAACACCCGACGGCATTCCTGTACGGCACCTTCGCCATGGTCTCTTCGTGCTTGCATCCTCCTTCACACATGGCCTTGGTCAACTTGAGTCCCGGGTCTTGTGGTGTCTTGACAGGGTTGCTCTTCTCCATGCTGAACTTCTCCAGGATGTCCTTCGCAAACTTGGTCTGCCGCACCGACACATTTCCGGTCTTGGGATCTTGGTCGATTTCCATGCCGAGGAAGTACTTGAGCTGACCCATGTCCGTCATCTCGAACCGCACGCTGAGCGCCTCCTTGGTCGACTTGAGCAGCTCGTCATTGTTGCTTGCCAGGATCAAGTCGTCCACGTACAGCGCCACGAAGATCATGTCTTGGTCATTGCGCTTGACGTAGATGCAGTGATCCGCCTCACACTTCTTGAACCCCAGCTCCAGCATGAACTTGTCGATGGTCTGGTTCCACATCCGCGGCGACTGCTTGAGACCGTAAAGTGAACGCTTCAGCTTGCACACGAAGTCCGGGTGCGCCTCGTCAACGTAGCCGTCCGGCTGCACCATGTAGATGTCTTCGTCCAGCCAGCCGTTCAGGAACGCCGTCTTCACATCCATCTGGTGCACCGTGAGGTTGTACTTGGCCGCCAGACTGAGCAAGATCCTGATCGACGTGAACTTGGCCACCGGCGCGAACGTCTCTTCGTAGTCGATGCCGAACTTCTGCAAAAATCCCTTCGCCACTAGACGCGCCTTGAACCGCTCGATGTCTCCAGCCTGGTTCTCCTTGATCCGAAACACCCATTTGCAGCCGATCGCCTTGCGTCCCTTCGGCAATGGCACCAACACCCACGTCTCGTTCTTGCGAAGAGAGTTGATCTCCGAGTCGCACGCTTCCTTCCACTTGACCGAGTTGCTGGATTCCATCGCCGATACGAACGTAGTCGGCATTTCTCCCACTGAATCCACAACGAAGGCCGCGTCGAAGCCTTCTTCTCTTGCGATGGCTGACATCTCGTCTAGCGTTTGTTGTCGACTGTGCCGCTTGGACCTTGGGATCTCCACCGCTTCTTCCAACGACCGCGTCCGCTGGTGTCGTTTGCTGCCGGGTTCGAAGTCTTCGTCTCGCGCAGCTTCATCTTCATCATCCTCTTCCGGTCCGGACGATGCTTCTTGATCCGTGGCAACTTCATCTCGAAGTTCCACGATCGCTTCTTCTTGATCTAATTTGCGTCTCCCACCGTCGAAGACGTCTTCCATAAACTGTGCGTCGCGGCTCACCAACACGCGACCGCTCTTCATCTCTTCAAACCGATATGCTTTCTCATGCTCCGAGTATCCGAGAAACCGACAACGCACTGACCGAGCGTCAAACTTGGTACGTTTCTCCTTCGGGACCGTCACATACGCATGGCAACCGAACACCTTGAGGTTCGCCAGCAGCGGCTTCTTCCCGGTCCAGACTTGGTGTGGCGACTTGTCGTGGGTGGTGGAGCGTGTCGGACACCGGTTGCGAAGGAACGTCGCTGTCACCACCGCTTCACCCCAATATGACTTCGACAGTCCGGCATGTTCCAACATGCAGCGCGCACACTCCACTAACGTCCGGTTCATGCGCTCGGCCACTCCGTTCAGTTGAGGCGTGTACGGCGGAGTGAACTTCTGAACGATCCCGCGGTCGCTGCAGAACTTGGCCATCGCACCGGAAGTGTACTCGCCACCGTTGTCGCTCCGGAGTGTCTTCACGCGCTTGCCGGTCTGAGTTTCAGCAAACGCTACAAACTCCGCGAACTTGGCAGCCACTTCCGACTTGTTCCGCAGCAAGTATACCACACAAAAGTGCGAGTACTCGTCGATGAACGTGACGAAGTACCGCTTGCCGCTGAACGTGGGTGTCTGCATGGGACCGCAGACATCACTGTGGATGACTTCCAACAGCTTCTTGGCGCGGTTCGGTGACTTGGGCATATAACTCACTCGCGTTTGCTTGCCGAGTGCACATCCATCACACAGCTCCCACTGCTTCACCGACGTCATGTTCATCCCAACGCCATAACCCTTCTTGACGATGGCGTCTAGACCGCCATGGCCAATGTGACCAAGTCGAAGGTGCCAGAGGTACGACGTGGTGTCCCCTTTGCGTTCCTTCGAACTTGACACATTCGCCTCGTCAGGCATGATAGGCGTCATACACAACTTGAACAGTCCCTTGCCTTCACTTGCTCCGAGCTTCCATTTGACGTTCTTTGTCTCGGCGAAGCACCCGTCGCGCTTGAACGTCACGGGCCCAACATCCTTGGTAAACCGTCCGACCGAAAACAGGTTGCGCGACAACTTGGGAATGTGCCACACACCGGTGAGCACACCCTTCTTGATCCCGCGTGGAGTCTTCATCGACATGACAATGTCGCCACTGCCGACCGCTTGAACCACTCCGTCGTCCGCGAGATGTACGTCCACCGGAGTCATCTTCTTGTAGTTCTTCATGTACTCTTTCGAGTACGTCATGTGCTGCGTCGCACCCGAGTCGACCAGCCAAACTTCACTCGACTTGGTGGCTCCACCACCAACCGAAAACAGGTAGTCGCCGTCGAACTCCTCTTCATTTTCATTCGCCACATTCGCTCGCTGTGGCTTCTGTCGTTCCGCGTTCTCGCGAATCCTCACGGGACACTTGGCGATCCAATGACCTTGTTCACCACAGTAGTGACAGGCACTGGCCTTCTGCGCTTGTCGTCCCTTGCTCTTCCCATTGCCGCTTGTCATGAACGCTTGACCGTGCGCGGTTCCTTCAGCACCGCCACCTTGTTCCTTGCGCTTCAAGTCCTCATGCAGCAGCCGAGCCGTCACGAGTTCCCACGTCAGCGAGTCAGCTCTCGACTCCAATGCCGTGATGAGGAACTGGTACGACTCGTTCAAACTTGCCAGAAGCGTGATCACCAAGTCATCCTCGCTGACCGGAGCGCCCACTGCATCGAGCTGTTCCGCCAGCGTCTTGATCTTGTTGATGTGTTCCAACACATCATCACCTTCCGCCATCATCGTCGTGAAGAAACGTCGACGAAGGAAGAGCTTGTTGGCCAAACTCTTCTTCTCGAAGTGTCCTTCCAGTCTTGACCATGCATCGAACGCATCCTTCGCCGAGCGAACCAACGGCAACTGCGAATCCTCCATCGCGAGACAGATGATCGCCAGCGCCTTGCGAGACTTCCTCTTGAACGTCGTCTGGTCCAGCGTCGTAGCGCAGTGCTCCAGCTTGATCTCTCCGCACGTCACTTCCCACAGGTCGCGCTCCTCGAGCACCATGCGCATCTTGAACTTCCACGTGTGGAAGTTGGTTCCGTCGAACTTGTTGATGCGGGAGGTCGTGGTCGAGGTGGTGTCCATGGCGAAGGCGTAGTCGGAGTCTTCAGCAGGGAATACGGGGCTTGGGCTCATAACCAAAAGTCAAGGTCGTTTGAGCACTAGATGTCGAAATGCAAAGTGATTGATTTAGGTCCTTAGTTCGCAAAACTCCTTGCTACCTCTAAGCCTACTGGATTCTCTACTGGATACACTCTACTGGATTCTTTACTGGATACTGAGTTGCTTCAGCCAATCGGAGAGCGCCACGTCGTTGCCCATCTTGTACCCACAATCTTGTACCCACGTGTCCCGTAGTCCCCGTAGCGTAAACAGCGTCCCATCATCAGTGTCCCGTAAACACAGGAATGATTGCGGTCCCACTGAGTGAAGGTTATACCGGTATCCTACCGGTATACCGCAGCTGGTCGAGGCGCCTTCTTGACAACACGACGAGTATGTGCGCTCCATCGGATTTCGCGTTTCGAGCTACGATCCGTGCCTCTACATCAAGGTTGTCGATGGTGACTGCGTTCTGCTACTGGTCTACGTGGACGATGTCTTGGTGACTGGGAGCTCGACAGAACGGATTGCAGAAGTCAAGCGCCAACTCAAGTCGCGGTTTGGAAGTCACTTGAGGGGTAGAATGGAAATTCAGAAGTGATTGATTGATACGAGCTTACATCCTAGACTACTGCTATAGACACGTGGCCCTGCGTCCTATCACATAGTGCGTCTAATCAACCATCACTCACCAGTGCACATCCAATCATCCTACTCGTCTAATCATCGGTGGCGTAAACATCCTACCGTAATCATCGCGGGATCGTATTGGATCACCTGCAACACCTGCAACAGCCCCTCTCAATGCGAACACGCTTGGACGCCAAGAGCCGTCGTTAAGTCCTTGTGACGAGGTCCGCCGAGTCCCTTGGTCAAATTGTCGGCCAGCATCACAGAAGTCTCGCAATACTGGAGCTTCACTTCACCGCGCTTGACTTCATCACGGATGAAAAGTCAAGGTCGTTTGAGCACTAGATGTCGAAATGCAAAGTGATTGATTTAGGTCCTTAGTTCGCAAAACTCCTTGCTACCTCTAAGCCTACTGGATTCTCTACTGGATACACTCTACTGGATTCTTTACTGGATACTGAGTTGCTTCAGCCAATCGGAGAGCGCCACGTCGTTGCCCATCTTGTACCCACAATCTTGTACCCACGTGTCCCGTAGTCCCCGTAGCGTAAACAGCGTCCCATCATCAGTGACCCGTAAACACAGGAATGATTGCGGTCCCACTGAGTGAAGGTTATACCGGTATCCTACCGGTATACCGCAGCTGGTCGAGGCGCCTTCTTGACAACACGACGAGTATGTGCGCTCCATCGGATTTCGCGTTTCGAGCTACGATCCGTGCCTCTACATCAAGGTTGTCGATGGTGACTGCGTTCTGCTACTGGTCTACGTGGACGATGTCTTGGTGACTGGGAGCTCGACAGAACGGATTGCAGAAGTCAAGCGCCAACTCAAGTCGCGGTTTGAGATGACCGATGAAGAAGGTCGTAGTAGAGGCTGTCTTGCGAGAGGAGGACTGCCGAAGCTTGGGGCGAGGTGGCCGAGACGAGGGAAGTCACTTGAGGGGTAGAATGGAAATTCAGAAGTGATTGATTGATACGAGCTTACATCCTAGACTACTGCTATAGACACGTGGCCCTGCGTCCTATCACATAGTGCGTCTAATCAACCATCACTCACCAGTGCACATCCAATCATCCTACTCGTCTAATCATCGGTGGCGTAAACATCCTACCGTAATCATCGCGGGATCGTATTGGATCACCTGCAACACCTGCAACAGCCCCTCTCAATGCGAACACGCTTGGACGCCAAGAGCCGTCGTTAAGTCCTTGTGACGAGGTCCGCCGAGTCCCTTGGTCAAATTGTCGGCCAGCATCACAGAAGTCTCGCAATACTGGAGCTTCACTTCACCGCGCTTGACTTCATCACGGATGAAAAGTCAAGGTCGTTTGAGCACTAGATGTCGAAATGCAAAGTGATTGATTTAGGTCCTTAGTTCGCAAAACTCCTTGCTACCTCTAAGCCTACTGGATTCTCTACTGGATACACTCTACTGGATTCTTTACTGGATACTGAGTTGCTTCAGCCAATCAGAGAGCGCCACGTCGTTGCCCATCTTGTACCCACAATCTTGTACCCACGTGTCCCGTAGTCCCCGTAGTGTAAACAGCGTCCCATCATCAGCGTCCCATCATCAGTGACCCGTAAACACAGGAATGATTGCGGTCCCACTGAGTGAAGGTCATACCGGTATCCTACCGGTATACCGCAGCTGGTCGAGGCGTCTTCTTGACAACACTCCCACTCGACTCGGCCGTAGTTGCGCCTTGAACTCCGAGCTTACTCCGTAGGAAGTCGAACTGCGCAGCGGTGATCGCCTTCGTCATCAAGTCCGCCAGCATGTTCTTGGTCGAACAGTACTCCAACACCACTTGGCCGTCTTCTACCTTCTCACGCACGAAGTGGTAGCGAATGTCGATGTGCTTGGTGCGCTTGTGGAACTCCGGGTTCTTGGCCAACGCGATGGAGCCTTGGTTGTCCTCGTAGATCTTGATCGCTTCATCGCTTGCCATCTCGCCGAGCTCGCACAGAAATGCCTTGAGCCAAATAGCCTCTTGCGTAGCCTCCGTCGATGATAGCGCCACCGTCCGCTGTTTCTTGCTTCTCCAGCTGATGCATCCGCCGTTCATCATGAACGCGTAGCCGCTTGTACTCCGTCTTGACTCGATGTCGCCGGCCCAGTCCGCATCCGAATAGCCTTGGAGTCCGTCCTCGCTGCCAGCTTGAAACTCGATGCCATGTGTCTTCGTGCCTTGAATGTAGCGGAACACCCTCTTGAGCGCTTGCCAGTGTGTCGGACACGGATCCGCGGCGAACTGGCTGAGAACTCCCACTGCCGCTGCGAGGTCCGGTCGGGTTCCCACCATCAGGTACATCAAACACCCGACGGCATTCCTGTACGGCACCTTCGCCATGGTCTCTTCGTGCTTGCATCCTCCTTCACACATGGCCTTGGTCAACTTGAGTCCCGGGTCTTGTGGTGTCTTGACAGGGTTGCTCTTCTCCATGCTGAACTTCTCCAGGATGTCCCTCGCAAACTTGGTCTGCCGCACCGACACATTTCCGGTCTTGGGATCTTGGTCGATTTCCATGCCGAGGAAGTACTTGAGCTGACCCATGTCCGTCATCTCGAACCGCACGCTGAGCGCCTCCTTGGTCGACTTGAGCAGCTCGTCATTGTTGCTTGCCAGGATCAAATCGTCCACGTACAGCGCCACGAAGATCATGTCTTGGTCATTGCGCTTGACGTAGATGCAGTGATCCGCCTCACACTTCTTGAACCCCAGCTCCAGCATGAACTTGTCGATGGTCTGGTTCCACATCCGCGGCGACTGCTTGAGACCGTAAAGTGAACGCTTCAGCTTGCACACGAAGTCCGGGTGCGCCTCGTCAACGTAGCCGTCCGGCTGCACCATGTAGATGTCTTCGTCCAGCCAGCCGTTCAGGAACGCCGTCTTCACATCCATTTGGTGCACCGTGAGGTTGTACTTGGCCGCCAGACTGAGCAAGATCCTGATCGACGTGAACTTGGCCACCGGCGCGAACGTCTCTTCGTAGTCGATGCCGAACTTCTGCAAAAATCCCTTCGCCACCAGACGCGCCTTGAACCGCTCGATGTCTCCAGCCTGGTTCTCCTTGATCCGAAACACCCATTTGCAGCCGATCGCCTTGCGTCCCTTCGGCAATGGCACCAACACCCACGTCTCGTTCTTGCGAAGAGAGTTGATCTCCGAGTCGCACGCTTCCTTCCACTTGACCGAGTTGCTGGATTCCATCGCCGATACGAACGTAGTCGGCATTTCTCCCACTGAATCCACAACGAAGGCCGCGTCGAAGCCTTCTTCTCTAGCGATGGCTGACATCTCGTCTAGCGTTTGTTGTCGACTGTGCCGCTTGGACCTTGGGATCTCCACCGCTTCCTCCAACGACCGCGTCCGCTGGTGTCGCTTGCTGCCGGGTTCGAAATCTTCGTCTCGCGCAGCTTCATCTTCACCATCCTCTTCCGGTCCGGACGATGCTTCTTGATCCGTGGCAACTTCATCTCGAAGTTCCACGATCGCTTCTTCTTGATCTAATTTGCGTCTCCCACCGTCGAAGACGTCTTCCATAAACTGTGCGTCGCGGCTCACCAGCACGCGACCGCTCTTCATCTCTTCAAACCGATATGCTTTCTCATGCTCCGAGTATCCGAGAAACCGACAACGCACTGACCGAGCGTCAAACTTGGTACGTTTCTCCTTCGGGACCGTCACATACGCATGGCAACCGAACACCTTGAGGTTCGCCAGCAGCGGCTTCTTCCCGGTCCAGACTTGGTGTGGCGACTTGTCGTGGGTGGTGGAGCGTGTCGGACACCGGTTGCGAAGGAACGTCGCTGTCACCACCGCTTCACCCCAATATGACTTCGACAGTCCGGCATGTTCCAACATGCAGCGCGCACACTCCACTAACGTCCGGTTCATGCGCTCGGCCACTCCGTTCAGTTGAGGCGTGTACGGCGGAGTGAACTTCTGAACGATCCCGCGGTCGCTGCAGAACTTGGCCATCGCACCGGAAGTGTACTCGCCACCGTTGTCGCTCCGGAGTGTCTTCACGCGCTTGCCGGTCTGAGTTTCAGCAAACGCTACAAACTCCGCGAACTTGGCAGCCACTTCCGACTTGTTCCGCAGCAAGTATACCACACAAAAGTGCGAGTACTCGTCGATGAACGTGACGAAGTACCGCTTGCCGCTGAACGTGGGTGTCTGCATGGGACCGCAGACATCACTGTGGATGACTTCCAACAGCTTCTTGGCGCGGTTCGGTGACTTGGACATATAACTCACTCGCGTTTGCTTGCCGAGTGCACATCCATCACACAGCTCCCACTGCTTCACCGACGTCATGTTCATCCCAACGCCATAACCCTTCTTGACGATGGCGTCTAGACCGCCATGGCCAATGTGACCAAGTCGAAGGTGCCAGAGGTACGACGTGGTGTCCCCTTTGCGTTCCTTCGAACTTGACACATTCGCCTCGTCAGGCATGATAGGCGTCATACACAACTTGAACAGTCCCTTGCCTTCACTTGCTCCGAGCTTCCATTTGACGTTCTTCGTCTCGGCGAAGCACCCGTCGCGCTTGAACGTCACGGGCCCAACATCCTTGGTGAACCGTCCGACCGAAAACAGGTTGCGCGACAACTTGGGAATGTGCCACACACCGGTGAGCACACCCTTCTTGATCCCGCGTGGAGTCTTCATCGACATGACAATGTCGCCACTGCCGACCGCTTGAACCACTCCGTCGTCCGCGAGATGTACGTCCACCGGAGTCATCTTCTTGTAGTTCTTCATGTACTCTTTCGAGTACGTCATGTGCTGCGTCGCACCCGAGTCGACCAGCCAAACTTCACTCGACTTGGTGGCTCCACCACCAACCGAAAACAGGTAGTCGCCGTCGAACTCCTCTTCATCTTCATTCGCCACATTCGCTCGCTGTGGCTTCTGTCGTTCCGCGTTCTCGCGAATCCTCACGGGACACTTGGCGATCCAATGACCTTGTTCACCACAGTAGTGACAGGCACTGGCCTTCTGCGCTTGTCGTCCCTTGCTCTTCCCATTGCCGCTTGTCATGAACGCTTGACCGTGCGCGGTTCCTTCAGCACCGCCACCTTGTTCCTTGCGCTTCAAGTCCTCATGCAGCAGCCGAGCCGTCACGAGTTCCCACGTCAGCGAGTCAGCTCTCGACTCCAACGCCGTGATGAGGAACTGGTACGACTCGTTCAAACTTGCCAGAAGCGTGATCACCAAGTCGTCTTCGCTGACCGGAGCGCCCACTGCATCGAGCTGTTCCGCCAGCGTCTTGATCTTGTTGATGTGTTCCAACACATCATCACCTTCCGCCATCATCGTCGTGAAGAAACGTCGACGAAGGAAGAGCTTGTTGGCCAAACTCTTCTTCTCGAAGTGTCCTTCCAGTCTTGACCCGAGCGAGCCAACGGCAACTGCGAATCCTCCATCGCGAGACAGATGATCGCCAGCGCCTTGCGAGACTTCCTCTTGAACGTCGTCTGGTCCAGCGTTGTAGCGCAGTGCTCCAGCTTGATCTCTCCGCACGTCACTTCCCACAGGTCGCGCTCCTCGAGCACCATGCGCATCTTGAACTTCCACGTGTGGAAGTTGGTTCCGTCGAACTTGTTGATGCGGGAGGTCGTGGTCGAGGTGGTGTCCATGGCGAAGGCGTAGTCGGAATCTTCAGCAGGGAATACGGGGCTTGGGCTCATAACCAAAAGTCAAGGTCGTTTGAGCACTAGATGTCGAAATGCAAAGTGATTGATTTAGGTCCTTAGTTCGCAAACTCCTTGCTACCTCTAAGCCTACTGGATTCTCTACTGGATACACTCTACTGGATTATTTACTGGATACTGAGTTGCTTCAGCCAATTGGAGAGCGCCACGTCGATGCCCATCTTGTACCCACAATCTTGTACCCACGTGTCCCGTAGACCCCGTAGCGTAAACAGCGTCCCATCATCAGCGTCCCATCATCAGTGTCCCGTAAACACAGGAATGATTGCGGTCCCACTGAGTGAAGGTTATACCGGTATCCTACCGGTATACCGCAGCTGGTCGAGGCGCCTTCTTGACAACACAGCTCAAGGCACGATTCGAGATGATCGACAGCGGCAAGTGTTCCTTCATTCTGGGGATCGAAGTGGTCGACAACGCAGATGGCAGCGTCACGTTGTCCCAAGCTCGCTACATCAACGACATCCTGGAGCGCTTTGGCATGCAGAACTGCAAACCTGCTGCCAGTCCAGTCGACCTCAGCATGAAGCTCGTTGCTCGACCAAGTTGGATGCGCCGTTCCGTGAAGCTGTCGGTGCTCTCATGCACTTGATGACGTCGACTCGCCCGGACATTGCTTTTGCAGTTGGTTATGTTTCGCGCTTCATGGAGAACCCTCAAGTCGAGCACTGGATTGCAGTCAAGCGCATCTTCCGTTACCTTCAGGGCACCAAGTCGCACGGACTCCGTTTTTCGCCGGCCAAGGGAATCGACTTTCGTGGCTATTCGGATGCAGACTGGGCTGGTGACCACAGTGACCGCAAGTCGACTTCGGGCTACCTGTTTCAAGTTCTTGGCGGACCTGTGTCGTGGGGATCCAAGAAGCAATCGAGTGTGTCTCTTTCCACGAGTGAAGCCGAGTACATTGCACTCAGTCTGGCAATCCAAGAAGGCAAGTGGGTGCACAAGCTTCTGTGTGAGATCCTCGACGCTGCAGGCGAAGACATCCCGGATCTGAAGATTTTCGAAGACAATCAGTCGTGCATCAAGATGACGAAGAACCCTGTGAACCATGGCCGCGCGAAGCACATCGACATCAAGTACCACCACATCCTGTTGTCAAGAAGGCGCCTCGACCAGCTGCGGTATGTTGTCAAGAAGGCGCCTCGACCAGCTGCGGTATACCGGTAGGATACCGGTATAACCTTCACTCAGTGGGACCGCAATCATTCCTGTGTTTACGGGACACTGATGATGGGACGCTGTTTACGCTACGGGGATTACGGGAAACGTGGGTACAAGATTGTGGGTACAAGATGGGCAACGACGTGGCGCTCTCTGATTGGCTGAAGCAACTCAGTATCCAGTTAGGAATCCAGTAGAGTGTATCCAGTAGAGAATCCAGTAGGCTTAGAGGTAGCAAGGAGTTTTGCGAACTAAGGACCTAAATCAATCACTTTGCATTTCGACATCTAGTGCTCAAACGACCTTGACTTTGTAAACGACCTTGACTTTTGGTTATGAGCCCAAGCCCCGTATTCCCTGCTGAAGACTCCGACTACGCCTTCGCCATGGACACCACCTCGACCACGACCTCCCGCATCAACAAGTTCGACGGAACCAACTTCCACACGTGGAAGTTCAAGATGCGCATGGTGCTCGAGGAGCGCGACCTGTGGGAAGTGACGTGCGGAGAGATCAAGCTGGAGCACTGCGCTACAACGCTGGACCAGACGACGTTCAAGAGGAAGTCTCGCAAGGCGCTGGCGATCATCTGTCTCGCGATGGAGGATTCGCAGTTGCCGTTGGTTCGCTCGGCGAAGGATGCGTTCGATGCATGGTCAAGACTGGAAGGACACTTCGAGAAGAAGAGTTTGGCCAACAAGCTCTTCCTTCGTCGACGTTTCTTCACGACGATGATGGCGGAAGGTGATGATGTGTTGGAACACATCAACAAGATCAAGACGCTGGCGGAACAGCTCGATGCAGTGGGCGCTCCGGTCAGCGAGGATGACTTGGTGATCACGCTTCTGGCAAGTTTGAACGAGTCGTACCAGTTCCTCATCACGGCGTTGGAGTCGAGAGCTGACTCGCTGACGTGGGAACTCGTGACGGCTCGGCTGCTGCATGAGGACTTGAAGCGCAAGGAACAAGGTGGCGGTGCTGAAGGAACCGCGCACGGTCAAGCGTTCATGACAAGCGGCAATGGGAAGAGCAAGGGACGACAAGCGCAGAAGGCCAGTGCCTGTCACTACTGTGGTGAACAAGGTCATTGGATCGCCAAGTGTCCCGTGAGGATTCGCGAGAACGCGGAACGACAGAAGCCACAGCGAGCGAATGTGGCGAATGAAGATGAAGAGGAGTTCGACGGCGACTACCTGTTTTCGGTTGGTGGTGGAGCCACCAAGTCGAGTGAAGTTTGGCTGGTCGACTCGGGTGCGACGCAGCACATGACGTACTCGAAAGAGTACATGAAGAACTACAAGAAGATGACTCCGGTGGACGTACATCTCGCGGACGACGGAGTGGTTCAAGCGGTCGGCAGTGGCGACATTGTCATGTCGATGAAGACTCCACGCGGGATCAAGAAGGGTGTGCTCACCGGTGTGTGGCACATTCCCAAGTTGTCGCGCAACCTGTTTTCGGTCGGACGGTTCACCAAGGATGTTGGGCCCGTGACGTTCAAGCGCGACGGGTGCTTCGCCGAGACAAAGAACGTCAAATGGAAGCTCGGAGCAAGTGAAGGCAAGGGACTGTTCAAGTTGTGTATGACGCCTATCATGCCTGACGAGGCGAATGTGTCAAGTCCGAAGGAACGCAAAGGGGACACCACGTCGTACCTCTGGCACCTTCGACTTGGTCACATTGGCCATGGCGGTCTAGACGCCATCGTCAAGAAGGGTTATGGCGTTGGGATGAACATGACGTCGGTGAAGCAGTGGGAGCTGTGTGATGGATGTGCACTCGGCAAGCAAACGCGAGTGAGTTATATGCCCAAGTCACCGAACCGCGCCAAGAAGCTGTTGGAAGTCATCCACAGTGATGTCTGCGGTCCCATGCAGACACCCACGTTCAGCGGCAAGCGGTACTTCGTCACGTTCATCGACGAGTACTCGCACTTTTGTGTGGTATACTTGCTGCGGAACAAGTCGGAAGTGGCTGCCAAGTTCGCGGAGTTTGTAGCGTTTGCTGAAACTCAGACCGGCAAGCGCGTGAAGACACTCCGGAGCGACAACGGTGGCGAGTACACTTCCGGTGCGATGGCCAAGTTCTGCAGCGACCGCGGGATCGTTCAGAAGTTCACTCCGCCGTACACGCCTCAACTGAACGGAGTGGCCGAGCGCATGAACCGGACGTTAGTGGAGTGTGCGCGCTGCATGTTGGAACATGCCGGACTGTCGAAGTCATATTGGGGTGAAGCGGTGGTGACAGCGACGTTCCTTCGCAACCGGTGTCCGACACGCTCCACCACCCACGACAAGTCGCCACACCAAGTCTGGACCGGGAAGAAGCCGCTGCTGGCGAACCTCAAGGTGTTCGGTTGCCATGCGTATGTGACGGTCCCGAAGGAGAAACGTACCAAGTTTGACGCTCGGTCAGTGCGTTGTCGGTTTCTCGGATACTCGGAGCATGAGAAAGCATATCGGTTTGAAGAGATGAAGAGCGGTCGCGTGTTGGTGAGCCGCGACGCACAGTTCATGGAAGACGTCTTCGACGGTGGGAGACGCAAATTAGATCAAGAAGAAGCGATCGTGGAACTTCGAGATGAAGTTGCCACGGATCAAGAAGCATCGTCCGGACCGGAAGAGGATGATGAAGATGAAGCTGCGCGAGACGAAGACTTCGAACCCGGCAGCAAACGACACCAGCGGACGCGGTCGTTGGAGGAAGCGGTGGAGATCCCAAGGTCCAAGCGGCACAGTCGACAACAAACGCTAGACGAGGGTTCAAGGCGCGTCTAGTGGCGAAGGGATTTTTGCAGAAGTTCGGCATCGACTACGAAGAGACGTTCGCGCCGGTGGCCAAGTTCACGTCGATCAGGATCTTACTCAGTCTGGCGGCCAAGTACAACCTCACGGTGCACCAAATGGATGTGAAGACGGCGTTCCTGAACGGCTGGCTGGACGAAGACATCTACATGGTGCAGCCGGACGGCTACGTTGACGAGGCGCACCCGGACTTCGTGTGCAAGCTGAAGCGTTCGCTTTACGGTCTCAAGCAGTCGCCGCGGATGTGGAACCAGACTATCGACAAGTTCATGCTGGAGCTGGGGTTTAAGAAGTGTGAGGCGGATCACTGCATCTACGTCAAGCGCAACGACCAAGACATGATCTTCGTGGCACTGTACGTGGACGATTTGATCCTGGCAAGCAACAACGACGAGCTGCTCAAGTCGACCAAGGAGGCGCTCAGCGTGCGGTTCGAGATGACGGACATGGGTCAGCTCAAGTACTTCCTCGGCATGGAAATCGACCAAGATCCCAAGACCGGAAATGTGTCGGTGCGGCAGACCAAGTTTGCGAAGGACATCCTGGAGAAGTTCAGCATGGAGAAGAGCAACCCTGTCAAGACACCACAAGACCCGGGACTCAAGTTGACCAAGGCCATGTGTGAAGGAGGATGCAAGCACGAAGAGACCATGGCGAAGGTGCCGTACAGGAATGCCGTCGGGTGTTTGATGTACCTGATGGTGGGAACCCGACCGGACCTCGCAGCGGCAGTGGGAGTTCTCAGCCAGTTCGCCGCGGATCCGTGTCCGACACACTGGCAAGCGCTCAAGAGGGTGTTCCGCTACATTCAAGGCACGAAGACACATGGCATCGAGTTTCAAGCTGGCAGCGAGGACGGACTCCAAGGCTATTCGGATGCGGACTGGGCCGGCGACATCGAGTCAAGACGGAGTACAAGCGGCTACGCGTTCATGATGAACGGCGGATGCATCAGCTGGAGAAGCAAGAAACAGCGGACGGTGGCGCTATCATCGACGGAGGCCGAGTACATGGCGTTGACGGAGGCTACGCAAGAGGCTATTTGGCTCAAGGCATTTCTGTGCGAGCTCGGCGAGATGGCAAGCGATGAAGCGATCAAGATCTACGAGGACAACCAAGGCTCCATCGCGTTGGCCAAGAACCCGGAGTTCCACAAGCGCACCAAGCACATCGACATTCGCTACCACTTCGTGCGTGAGAAGGTAGAAGACGGCCAAGTGGTGTTGGAGTACTGTTCGACCAAGAACATGTTGGCGGACTTGATGACGAAGGCGATCACCGCGGTGCAGTTCGACTTCCTACGGAGCAAGCTCGGAGTTCAAGGCGCAACTACGGCCGAGTCGAGTGGGAGTGTTGTCAAGAAGGCGCCTCGACCAGCTGCGGTATACCGGTAGGATACCGGTATAACCTTCACTCAGTGGGACCGCAATCATTCCTGTGTTTACGGGACACTGATGATGGGACGCTGTTTACGCTACGGGGATTACGGGAAACGTGGGTACAAGATTGTAGGCACAAGATGGGCAACGACGTGGCGCTCTCTGATTGGCTGAAGCAACTCAGTATCCAGTTAGGAATCCAGTAGAGTGTATCCAGTAGAGAATCCAGTAGGCTTAGAGGTAGCAAGGAGTTTTGCGAACTAAGGACCAAAATCAATCACTTTGCATTTCGACATCTAGTGCTCAAACGACCTTGACTTTGTAAACGACCTTGACTTTTCGGTATACCGGTAGGATACCGGTATAACCTTCACTCAGTGGGACCGCAATCATTCCTGTGTTTACGGGACACTGATGATGGGACGCTGATGATGGGACGCTGTTTACGCTACGGGGTCTACGGGACACGTGGGTACAAGATTGTGGGTACAAGATGGGCATCGACGTGGCGCTCTCCAATTGGCTGAAGCAACTCAGTATCCAGTAAATAATCCAGTAGAGTGTATCCAGTAGAGAATCCAGTAGGCTTAGAGGTAGCAAGGAGTTTTGCGAACTAAGGACCTAAATCAATCACTTTGCATTTCGACATCTAGTGCTCAAACGACCTTGACTTTGTAAACGACCTTGACTTTTGGTTATGAGCCCAAGCCCCGTATTCCCTGCTGAAGATTCCGACTACGCCTTCGCCATGGACACCACCTCGACCACGACCTCCCGCATCAACAAGTTCGACGGAACCAACTTCCACACATGGAAGTTCAAGATGCGCATGGTGCTCGAGGAGCGCGACCTGTGGGAAGTGACGTGCGGAGAGATCAAGCTGGAGCACTGCGCTACGACGCTGGACCAGACGACGTTCAAGAGGAAGTCTCGCAAGGCGCTGGCGATCATCTGTCTCGCGATGGAGGATTCGCAGTTGCCGTTGGTTCGCTCGGCGAAGGATGCGTTCGATGCATGGTCAAGACTGGAAGGACACTTCGAGAAGAAGAGTTTGGCCAACAAGCTCTTCCTTCGTCGACGTTTCTTCACGACGATGATGGCGGAAGGTGATGATGTGTTGGAACACATCAACAAGATCAAGACGCTGGCGGAACAGCTCGATGCAGTGGGCGCTCCGGTCAGCGAAGACGACTTGGTGATCACGCTTCTGGCAAGTTTGAACGAGTCGTACCAGTTCCTCATCACGGCGTTGGAGTCGAGAGCTGACTCGCTGACGTGGGAACTCGTGACGGCTCGGCTGCTGCATGAGGACTTGAAGCGCAAGGAACAAGGTGGCGGTGCTGAAGGAACCGCGCACGGTCAAGCGTTCATGACAAGCGGCAATGGGAAGAGCAAGGAACGACAAGCGCAGAAGGCCAGTGCCTGTCACTACTGTGGTGAACAAGGTCATTGGATCGCCAAGTGTCCCGTGAGGATTCGCGAGAACGCGGAACGACAGAAGCCACAGCGAGCGAATGTGGCGAATGAAGATGAAGAGGAGTTCGACGGCGACTACCTGTTTTCGGTTGGTGGTGGAGCCATCAAGTCGAGTGAAGTTTGGCTGGTCGACTCGGGTGCGACGCAGCACATGACGTACTCGAAAGAGTACATGAAGAACTACAAGAAGATGACTCCGGTGGACGTACATCTCGCGGACGACGGAGTGGTTCAAGCGGTCGGCAGTGGCGACATTGTCATGTCGATGAAGACTCCACGCGGGATCAAGAAGGGTGTGCTCACCGGTGTGTGGCACATTCCCAAGTTGTCGCGCAACCTGTTTTCGGTCGGACGATTTACCAAGGATGTTGGGCCCGTGACGTTCAAGCGCGACGGGTGCTTCGCCGAGACAAAGAACGTCAAATGGAAGCTCGGAGCAAGTGAAGGCAAGGGACTGTTCAAGTTGTGCATGACGCCTATCATGCCTGACGAGGCGAATGTGTCAAGTTCGAAGGAACGCAAAGGGGACACCACGTCGTACCTCTGGCACCTTCGACTTGGTCACATTGGCCATGGCGGTCTAGACGCCATCGTCAAGAAGGGTTATGGCGTTGGGATGAACGTGACGTCGGTGAAGCAGTGGGAGCTGTGTGATGGACGTGCACTCGGCAAGCAAACGCGAGTGAGTTATATGTCCAAGTCACCAAACCGCGCCAAGAAGCTGTTGGAAGTCATCCACAGTGATGTCTGCGGTCCCATGCAGACACCCACGTTCAGCGGCAAGCGGTACTTCGTCACGTTCATCGACGAGTACTCGCACTTTTGTGTGGTATACTTGCTGCGGAACAAGTCGGAAGTGACTGCCAAGTTCGCGGAGTTTGTAGCGTTTGCTGAAACTCAGACCGGCAAGCGCGTGAAGACACTCCGGAGAGACAACGGTGGCGAGTACACTTCCGGTGCGATGGCCAAGTTCTGCAGCGACCGCGGGATCGTTCAGAAGTTCACTCCGCCGTACACGCCTCAACTGAACGGAGTGGCCGAGCGCATGAACCGGACGTTAGTGGAGTGTGCGCGCTGCATGTTGGAATATGCCGGACTGTCGAAGTCATATTGGGGTGAAGCGGTGGTGACAGCGACGTTCCTTCGCAACCGGTGTCCGACACGCTCCACCACCCACGACAAGTCGCCACACCAAGTCTGGACCGGGAAGAAGCCGCTGCTGGCGAACCTGAAAGTGTTCGGTTGCCATGCGTATGTGACGGTCCCGAAGGAGAAACGTACCAAGTTTGACGCTCGGTCAGTGCGTTGTCGGTTTCTCGGATACTCGGAGCATGAGAAAGCATATCGGTTTGAAGAGATGAAGAGCGGTCGCGTGTTGGTGAGCCGCGACGCACAGTTTATGGAAGACGTCTTCGACGGTGGGAGACGCAAATTAGATCAAGAAGAAGCGATCGTGGAACTTCGAGATGAAGTTGCCACGGATCAAGAAGCATCGTCCGGACCGGAAGAGGATGATGAAGATGAAGCTGCGCGAGACGAAGACTTCGAACCCGGCAGCAAACGACACCAGCGGACGCGGTCGTTGGAAGAAGCGGTGGAGATCCCAAGGTCCAAGCGGCACAGCCGACAACAAACGTTAGACGAGATGTCAGCCATCGCAAGAGAAGAAGGCTTCGACGCGGCCTTCGTTGTGGATTCAGTGGGAGAAATGCCGACTACGTTCGTATCGGCGATGGAATCCAGCAACTCGGTCAAGTGGAAGGAAGCGTGCGACTCGGAGACCAACTCTCTTCGCAAGAACGAGACGTGGGTGTTAGTGCCATTGCCGAAGGGACGCAAAGCGATCGGCTGCAAATGGGTGTTTCGGATCAAGGAGAACCAGGCTGGAGACATCGAGCGGTTCAAGGCGCGTCTAGTGGCGAAGGGATTTTTGCAGAAGTTCGGCATCGACTACGAAGAGACCATGGCGAAGGTGCCGTACAGGAATGCTGTCGGGTGTTTGATGTACCTGATGGTGGGAACCCGACCGGACCTCGCAGCGGCAGTGGGAGTTCTCAGCCAGTTCGCCGCGGATCCGTGTCCGACACACTGGCAAGCGCTCAAGAGGGTGTTCCGCTACATTCAAGGCACGAAGACACATGGCATCGAGTTTCAAGCTGGCAGCGAGGACGGACTCCAAGGCTATTCGGATGCGGACTGGGCCGGCGACATCGAGTCAAGACGGAGTACAAGCGGCTACGTGTTCATGATGAACGGCGGATGCATCAGCTGGAGAAGCAAGAAACAGCGGACGGTGGCGCTATCATCGACGGAGGCCGAGTACATGGCATTGACGGAGGCTACGCAAGAGGCTATTTGGCTCAAGGCATTTCTGTGCGAGCTCGGCGAGATGGCAAGCGATGAAGCGATCAAGATCTACGAGGACAACCAAGGCTCCATCGCGTTGGCCAAGAACCCGGAGTTCCACAAGCGCACCAAGCACATCGACATTCGCTACCACTTCGTGCGTGAGAAGGTAGAAGACGGCCAAGTGGTGTTGGAGTACTGTTCGACCAAGAACATGCTGGCGGACTTGATGACGAAGGCGATCACCGCTGTGCAGTTCGACTTCCTACGGAGCAAGCTCGGAGTTCAAGGCGCAACTATGGCCGAGTCGAGTGGGAGTGTTGTCAAGAAGGCGCCTCGACCAGCTGCGGTATACCGGTAGGATACCGGTATAACCTTCACTCAGTGGGACCGCAAGCATTCCTGTGTTTACGGGACACTGATGATGGGACGCTGTTTACGCTATGGGGACTACGGGACACGTGGGTACAAGATTGTGGGTACAAGATGGGCATCGACGTGGCGCTCTCCAATTGGCTGAAGCAACTCAGTATCCAGTAAAGAATCCAGTAGAGTGTATCCAGTAGAGAATCCAGTAGGCTTAGAGGTAGCAAGGAGTTTTGCGAACTAAGGACCTAAATCAATCACTTTGCATTTCGACATCTAGTGCTCAAACGACCTTGACTTTTCATCCGTGATGAAGTCAAGCGCGGTGAAGTGAAGCTCCAGTATTGCGAGACTTCTGTGATGCTGGCCGACAATTTGACCAAGGGACTCGGCGGACCTCGTCACAAGGACTTAACGACGGCTCTTGGCGTCCAAGCGTGTTCGCATTGAGAGGGGCTGTTGCAGGTGTTGCAGGTGATCCAATACGATCCCGCGATGATTACGGTAGGATGTTTACGCCACCGATGATTAGACGAGTAGGATGATTGGATGTGCACTGGTGAGTGATGGTTGATTAGACGCACTATGTGATAGGACGCAGGGCCACGTGTCTATAGCAGTAGTCTAGGATGTAAGCTCGTATCAATCAATCACTTCTGAATTTCCATTCTACCCCTCAAGTGACTTCCCTCGTCTCGGCCACCTCGCCCCAAGCTTCGGCAGTCCTCCTCTCGCAAGACAGCCTCTACTACGACCTTCTTCATCGGTCATCTCAAACCGCGACTTGAGTTGGCGCTTGACTTCTGCAATCCGTTCTGTCGAGCTCCCAGTCACCAAGACATCGTCCACGTAGACCAGTAGCAGAACGCAGTCACCATCGACAACCTTGATGTAGAGGCACGGATCGTAGCTCGAAACGCGAAATCCGATGGAGCGCACATACTCGTCGTGTTGTCAAGAAGGCGCCTCGACCAGCTGCGGTATACCGGTAGGATACCGGTATAACCTTCACTCAGTGGGACCGCAATCATTCCTGTGTTTACGGGTCACTGATGATGGGACGCTGTTTACGCTATGGGGACTACGGGACACGTGGGTACAAGATTGTGGGTACAAGATGGGCAACGACGTGGCGCTCTCCGATTGGCTGAAGCAACTCAGTATCCAGTAAAGAATCCAGTAGAGTGTATCCAGTAGAGAATCCAGTAGGCTTAGAGGTAGCAAGGAGTTTTGCGAACTAAGGACCTAAATCAATCACTTTGCATTTCGACATCTAGTGCTCAAACGACCTTAACTTTTGTCTGGACCGGGAAGAAGCCGCTGCTGGCGAACCTGAAAGTGTTCGGTTGCCATGCGTATGTGACGGTCCCGAAGGAGAAACGTACCAAGTTTGACGCTCGGTCAGTGCGTTGTCGGTTTCTCGGATACTCGGAGCATGAGAAAGCATATCGGTTTGAAGAGATGAAGAGCGGTCGCGTGTTGGTGAGCCGCGACGCACAGTTTATGGAAGACGTCTTCGACGGTGGGAGACGCAAATTAGATCAAGAAGAAGCGATCGTGGAACTTCGAGATGAAGTTGCCACGGATCAAGAAGCATCGTCCGGACCGGAAGAGGATGATGAAGATGAAGCTGCGCGAGACGAAGACTTCGAACCCGGCAGCAAACGACACCAGCGGACGCGGTCGTTGGAAGAAGCGGTGGAGATCCCAAGGTCCAAGCGGCACAGCCGACAACAAACGTTAGACGAGATGTCAGCCATCGCAAGAGAAGAAGGCTTCGACGCGGCCTTCGTTGTGGATTCAGTGGGAGAAATGCCGACTACGTTCGTATCGGCGATGGAATCCAGCAACTCGGTCAAGTGGAAGGAAGCGTGCGACTCGGAGACCAACTCTCTTCGCAAGAACGAGACGTGGGTGTTAGTGCCATTGCCGAAGGGACGCAAAGCGATCGGCTGCAAATGGGTGTTTCGGATCAAGGAGAACCAGGCTGGAGACATCGAGCGGTTCAAGGCGCGTCTAGTGGCGAAGGGATTTTTGCAGAAGTTCGGCATCGACTACGAAGAGACCATGGCGAAGGTGCCGTACAGGAATGCTGTCGGGTGTTTGATGTACCTGATGGTGGGAACCCGACCGGACCTCGCAGCGGCAGTGGGAGTTCTCAGCCAGTTCGCCGCGGATCCGTGTCCGACACACTGGCAAGCGCTCAAGAGGGTGTTCCGCTACATTCAAGGCACGAAGACACATGGCATCGAGTTTCAAGCTGGCAGCGAGGACGGACTCCAAGGCTATTCGGATGCGGACTGGGCCGGCGACATCGAGTCAAGACGGAGTACAAGCGGCTACGTGTTCATGATGAACGGCGGATGCATCAGCTGGAGAAGCAAGAAACAGCGGACGGTGGCGCTATCATCGACGGAGGCCGAGTACATGGCATTGACGGAGGCTACGCAAGAGGCTATTTGGCTCAAGGCATTTCTGTGCGAGCTCGGCGAGATGGCAAGCGATGAAGCGATCAAGATCTACGAGGACAACCAAGGCTCCATCGCGTTGGCCAAGAACCCGGAGTTCCACAAGCGCACCAAGCACATCGACATTCGCTACCACTTCGTGCGTGAGAAGGTAGAAGACGGCCAAGTGGTGTTGGAGTACTGTTCGACCAAGAACATGCTGGCGGACTTGATGATGAAGGCGATCACCGCTGCGCAGTTCGACTTCCTACGGAGCAAGCTCGGAGTTCAAGGCGCAACTATGGCCGAGTCGAGTGGGAGTGTTGTCAAGAAGGCGCCTCGACCAGCTGCGGTATACCGGTAGGATACCGGTATAACCTTCACTCAGTGGGACCGCAATCATTCCTGTGTTTACGGGTCACTGATGATGGGACGCTGTTTACGCTATGGGGACTACGGGACACGTGGGTACAAGATTGTGGGTACAAGATGGGCAACGACGTGGCGCTCTCCAATTGGCTGAAGCAACTCAGTATCCAGTAAAGAATCCAGTAGAGTGTATCCAGTAGAGAATCCAGTAGGCTTAGAGGTAGCAAGGAGTTTTGCGAACTAAGGACCTAAATCAATCACTTTGCATTTCGACATCTAGTGCTCAAACGACCTTGACTTTTCATCCGTGATGAAGTCAAGCGCGGTGAAGTGAAGCTCCAGTATTGCGAGACTTCTGTGATGCTGGCCGACAATTTGACCAAGGGACTCGGCGGACCTCGTCACAAGGACTTAACGACGGCTCTTGGCGTCCAAGCGTGTTCGCATTGAGAGGGGCTGTTGCAGGTGTTGCAGGTGATCCAATACGATCCCGCGATGATTACGGTAGGATGTTTACGCCACCGATGATTAGACGAGTAGGATGATTGGACGTGCACTGGTGAGTGATGGTTGATTAGACGCACTATGTGATAGGACGCAGGGCCACGTGTCTATAGCAGTAGTCTAGGATGTAAGCTCGTATCAATCAATCACTTCTGAATTTCCATTCTACCCCTCAAGTGACTTCCCTCGTCTCGGCCACCTCGCCCCAAGCTTCGGCAGTCCTCCTCTCGCAAGACAGCCTCTACTACGACCTTCTTCATCGGTCATCTCAAACCGCGACTTGAGTTGGCGCTTGACTTCTGCAATCCGTTCTGTCGAGCTCCCAGTCACCAAGACATCGTCCACGTAGACCAGTAGCAGAACGCAGTCACCATCGACAACCTTGATGTAGAGGCACGGATCGTAGCTCGAAACGCGAAATCCGATGGAGCGCACATACTCGTCGTGTTGTCAAGAAGGCGCCTCGACCAGCTGCGGTATACCGGTAGGATACCGGTATAACCTTCACTCAGTGGGACCGCAATCATTCCTGTGTTTACGGGTCACTGATGATGGGACGCTGTTTACGCTATGGGGACTACGGGACACGTGGGTACAAGATTGTGGGTACAAGATGGGCAACGACGTGGCGCTCTCTGATTGGCTGAAGCAACTCAGTATCCAGTAAAGAATCCAGTAGAGTGTATCCAGTAGAGAATCCAGTAGGCTTAGAGGTAGCAAGGAGTTTTGCGAGCTAAGGACCTAAATCAATCACTTTGCATTTCGACATCTAGTGCTCAAACGACCTTGACTTTTCATCCGTGATGAAGTCAAGCGCGGTGAAGTGAAGCTCCAGTATTGCGAGACTTCTGTGATGCTGGCCGACAATTTGACCAAGGGACTCGGCGGACCTCGTCACAAGGACTTAACGACGGCTCTTGGCGTCCAAGCGTGTTCGCATTGAGAGGGGCTGTTGCAGGTGTTGCAGGTGATCCAATACGATCCCGCGATGATTACGGTAGGATGTTTACGCCACCGATGATTAGACGTGCACTGGTGAGTGATGGTTGATTAGACGCACTATGTGATAGGACGCAGGGCCACGTGTCTATAGCAGTAGTCTAGGATGTAAGCTCGTATCAATCAATCACTTCTGAATTTCCATTCTACCCCTCAAGTGACTTCCCTCGTCTCGGCCACCTCGCCCCAAGCTTCGGCAGTCCTCCTCTCGCAAGACAGCCTCTACTACGACCTTCTTCATCGGTCATCTCAAACCGCGACTTGAGTTGGCGCTTGACTTCTGCAATCCGTTCTGTCGAGCTCCCAGTCACCAAGACATCGTCCACGTAGACCAGTAGCAGAACGCAGTCACCATCGACAACCTTGATGTAGAGGCACGGATCGTAGCTCGAAACGCGAAATCCGATGGAGCGCACATACTCGTCGTGTTGTCAAGAAGGCGCCTCGACCAGCTGCGGTATACCGGTAGGATACCGGTATAACCTTCACTCAGTGGGACCGCAATCATTCCTGTGTTTACGGGTCACTGATGATGGGACGCTGTTTACGCTATGGGGACTACGGGACACGTGGGTACAAGATTGTGGGTACAAGATGGGCAACGACGTGGCGCTCTCTGATTGGCTGAAGCAACTCAGTATCCAGTAAAGAATCCAGTAGAGTGTATCCAGTAGAGAATCCAGTAGGCTTAGAGGTAGCAAGGAGTTTTGCGAGCTAAGGACCTAAATCAATCACTTTGCATTTCGACATCTAGTGCTCAAACGACCTTGACTTTTCATCCGTGATGAAGTCAAGCGCGGTGAAGTGAAGCTCCAGTATTGCGAGACTTCTGTGATGCTGGCCGACAATTTGACCAAGGGACTCGGCGGACCTCGTCACAAGGACTTAACGACGGCTCTTGGCGTCCAAGCGTGTTCGCATTGAGAGGGGCTGTTGCAGGTGTTGCAGGTGACCCAATACGATCCCGCGATGATTACGGTAGGATGTTTACGCCACCGATGATTAGACGAGTAGGATGATTGGACGTGCACTGGTGAGTGATGGTTGATTAGACGCACTATGTGATAGGACGCAGGGCCACGTGTCTATAGCAGTAGTCTAGGATGTAAGCTCGTATCAATCAATCACTTCTGAATTTCCATTCTACCCCTCAAGTGACTTCCCTCGTCTCGGCCACCTCGCCCCAAGCTTCGGCAGTCCTCCTCTCGCAAGACAGCCTCTACTACGACCTTCTTCATCGGTCATCTCAAACCGCGACTTGAGTTGGCGCTTGACTTCTGCAATCCGTTCTGTCGAGCTCCCAGTCACCAAGACATCGTCCACGTAGACCAGTAGCAGAACGCAGTCACCATCGACAACCTTGATGTAGAGGCACGGATCGTAGCTCGAAACGCGAAATCCGATGGAGCGCACATACTCGTCGTGTTGTCAAGAAGGCGCCTCGACCAGCTGCGGTATACCGGTAGGATACCGGTATAACCTTCACTCAGTGGGACCGCAATCATTCCTGTGTTTACGGGTCACTGATGATGGGACGCTGTTTACGCTACGGGGACTACGGGACACGTGGGTACAAGATTGTGGGTACAAGATGGGCAACGACGTGGCGCTCTCTGATTGGCTGAAGCAACTCAGTATCCAGTAAAGAATCCAGTAGAGTGTATCCAGTAGAGAATCCAGTAGGCTTAGAGGTAGCAAGGAGTTTTGCGAACTAAGGACCTAAATCAATCACTTTGCATTTCGACATCTAGTGCTCAAACGACCTTGACTTTTGGTTATGAGCCCAAGCCCCGTATTCCCTGCTGAAGACTCCGACTACGCCTTCGCCATGGACACCACCTCGACCACGACCTCCCGCATCAACAAGTTCGACGGAACCAACTTCCACACGTGGAAGTTCAAGATGCGCATGGTGCTCGAGGAGCGCGACCTGTGGGAAGTGACGTGCGGAGAGATCAAGCTGGAGCACTGCGCTACAACGCTGGACCAGACGACGTTCAAGAGGAAGTCTCGCAAGGCGCTGGCGATCATCTGTCTCGCGATGGAGGATTCGCAGTTGCCGTTGGTTCGCTCGGCGAAGGATGCGTTCGATGCATGGTCAAGACTGGAAGGACACTTCGAGAAGAAGAGTTTGGCCAACAAGCTCTTCCTTCGTCGACGTTTCTTCACGACGATGATGGCGGAAGGTGATGATGTGTTGGAACACATCAACAAGATCAAGACGCTGGCGGAACAGCTCGATGCAGTGGGCGCTCCGGTCAGCGAAGACGACTTGGTGATCACGCTTCTGGCAAGTTTGAACGAGTCGTACCAGTTCCTCATCACGGCGTTGGAGTCGAGAGCTGACTCGCTGACGTGGGAACTCGTGACGGCTCGGCTGCTGCATGAGGACTTGAAGCGCAAGGAACAAGGTGGCGGTGCTGAAGGAACCGCGCACGGTCAAGCGTTCATGACAAGCGGCAATGGGAAGAGCAAGGGACGACAAGCGCAGAAGGCCAGTGCCTGTCACTACTGTGGTGAACAAGGTCATTGGATCGCCAAGTGTCCCGTGAGGATTCGCGAGAACGCGGAACGACAGAAGCCACAGCGAGCGAATGTGGCGAATGAAAATGAAGAGGAGTTCGACGGCGACTACCTGTTTTCGGTTGGTGGTGGAGCCATCAAGTTGAGTGAAGTTTGGCTGGTCGACTCGGGTGCGACGCAGCACATGACGTACTCGAAAGAGTACATGAAGAACTACAAGAAGATGAGTCCGGTGGACGTACATCTCGCGGACGACGGAGTGGTTCAAGCGGTCGGCAGTGGCGACATTGTCATGTCGATGAAGACTCCACGCGGGATCAAGAAGGGTGTGCTCACCGGTGTGTGGCACATTCCCAAGTTGTCGCGCAACCTGTTTTCGGTCGGACGATTTACCAAGGATGTTGGGCCCGTGACGTTCAAGCGCGACGGGTGCTTCGCCGAGACGAAGAACGTCAAATGGAAGCTCGGATCAAGTGAAGGCAAGGGACTGTTCAAGCTGTGTATGACGCCTATCATGCCTGACGAGGCGAATGTGTCAAGTTCGAAGGAACGCAAAGGGGACACCACGTCGTACCTCTGGCACCTTCGACTTGGTCATATTGGCCATGGCGGTCTAGACGCTATCGTCAAGAAGGGTTATGGCGTTGGGATGAACGTGACGTCGGTGAAGCAGTGGGAGCTGTGTGATGGATGTGCACTCGGCAAGCAAACGCGAGTGAGTTATATGTCCAAGTCACCAAACCGCGCCAAGAAGCTGTTGGAAGTCATCCACAGTGATGTCTGCGGTCCCATGCAGACACCCACGTTCAGCGGCAAGCGGTACTTCGTCACGTTCATCGACGAGTACTCGCACTTTTGTGTGGTATACTTGCTGCGGAACAAGTCGGAAGTGACTGCCAAGTTCGCGGAGTTTGTAGCGTTTGCTGAAACTCAGACCGGCAAGCGCGTGAAGACACTCCGGAGAGACAACGGTGGCGAGTACACTTCCGGTGCGATGGCCAAGTTCTGCAGCGACCGCGGGATCGTTCAGAAGTTCACTCCGCCGTACACGCCTCAACTGAACGGAGTGGCCGAGCGCATGAACCGGACGTTAGTGGGGTGTGCGCGCTGCATGTTGGAACATGCCGGACTGTCGAAGTCATATTGGGGTGAAGCGGTGGTGACAGCGATGTTCCTTCGCAACCGGTGTCCGACACGCTCCACCACCCACGACAAGTCGCCACACCAAGTCTGGACCGGGAAGAAGCCGCTGCTGGCGAACCTCAAGGTGTTCGGTTGCCATGCGTATGTGACGGTCCCGAAGGAGAAACGTACCAAGTTTGACGCTCGGTCAGTGCGTTGTCGGTTTCTCGGATACTCGGAGCATGAGAAAGCATATCGGTTTGAAGAGATGAAGAGCGGTCGCGTGCTGGTGAGCCGCGACGCACAGTTTATGGAAGACGTCTTCGACGGTGGGAGACGCAAATTAGATCAAGAAGAAGCGATCGTGGAACTTCGAGATGAAGTTGCCACGGATCAAGAAGCATCGTCCGGACCGGAAGAGGATGATGAAGATGAAGCTGCGCGAGACGAAGACTTCGAACCCGGCAGCAAACGACACCAGCGGACGCGGTCGTTGGAAGAAGCGGTGGAGATCCCAAGGCCCAAGCGGCACAGTCGACAACAAACGTTAGACGAGATGTCAGCCATCGCAAGAGAAGAAGGCTTCGACGCGGCCTTCGTTGTGGATTCAGTGGGAGAAATGCCGACTACGTTCGTATCGGCGATGGAATCCAGCAACTCGGTCAAGTGGAAGGAAGCGTGCGACTCGGAGACCAACTCTCTTCGCAAGAACGAGACGTGGGTGTTAGTGCCATTGCCGAAGGGACGCAAGGCGATCGGCTGCAAATGGGTGTTTCGGATCAAGGAGAACCAGGCTGGAGACATCGAGCGGTTCAAGGCGCGTCTAGTGGCGAAGGGATTTTTGCAGAAGTTCGGCATCGACTACGAAGAGACCATGGCGAAGGTGCCGTACAGGAATGCTGTCGGGTGTTTGATGTACCTGATGGTGGGAACCCGACCGGACCTCGCAGCGGCAGTGGGAGTTCTCAGCCAGTTCGCCGCGGATCCGTGTCCGACACACTGGCAAGCGCTCAAGAGGGTGTTCCGCTACATTCAAGGCACGAAGACACATGGCATCGAGTTTCAAGCTGGCAGCGAGGACGGACTCCAAGGCTATTCGGATGCGGACTGGGCCGGCGACATCGAGTCAAGACGGAATACAAGCGGCTACGCGTTCATGATGAACGGCGGATGCATCAGCTGGAGAAGCAAGAAACAGCGGACGGTGGCGCTATCATCGACGGAGGCCGAGTACATGGCATTGACGGAGGCTACGCAAGAGGCTATTTGGCTCAAGGCATTTCTGTGCGAGCTCGGCGAGATGGCAAGCGATGAAGCGATCAAGATCTACGAGGACAACCAAGGCTCCATCGCGTTGGCCAAGAACCCGGAGTTCCACAAGCGCACCAAGCACATCGACATTCGCTACCACTTCGTGCGTGAAAAGGTAGAAGACGGCCAAGTGGTGTTGGAGTACTGTTCGACCAAGAACATGCTGGCGGACTTGATGACGAAGGCGATCACCGCTGTGCAGTTCGACTTCCTACGGAGCAAGCTCGGAGTTCAAGGCGCAACTATGGCCGAGTCGAGTGGGAGTGTTGTCAAGAAGGCGCCTCGACCAGCTGCGGTATACCGGTAGGATACCGGTATAACCTTCACTCAGTGGGACCGCAATCATTCCTGTGTTTACGGGTCACTGATGATGGGACGCTGTTTACGCTACGGGGACTACGGGACACGTGGGTACAAGATTGTGGGTACAAGATGGGCAACGACGTGGCGCTCTCTGATTGGCTGAAGCAACTCAGTATCCAGTAAAAAATCCAATAGAGTGTATCCAGTAGAGAATCCAGTAGGCTTAGAGGTAGCAAGGAGTTTTGCGAACTAAGGACCTAAATCAATCACTTTGCATTTCGACATCTAGTGCTCAAACGACCTTGACTTTTCATCCGTGATGAAGTCAAGCGCGGTGAAGTGAAGCTCCAGTATTGCGAGACTTCTGTGATGCTGGCCGACAATTTGACCAAGGGACTCGGCGGACCTCGTCACAAGGACTTAACGACGGCTCTTGGCGTCCAAGCGTGTTCGCATTGAGAGGGGCTGTTGCAGGTGTTGCAGGTGATCCAATACGATCCCGCGATGATTACGGTAGGATGTTTACGCCACCGATGATTAGACGAGTAGGATGATTGGACGTGCACTGGTGAGTGATGGTTGATTAGACGCACTATGTGATAGGACGCAGGGCCACGTGTCTATAGCAGTAGTCTAGGATGTAAGCTCGTATCAATCAATCACTTCTGAATTTCCATTCTACCCCTCAAGTGACTTCCCTCGTCTCGGCCACCTCGCCCCAAGCTTCGGCAGTCCTCCTCTCGCAAGACAGCCTCTACTACGACCTTCTTCATCGGTCATCTCAAACCGCGACTTGAGTTGGCGCTTACGTAGACCAGTAGCAGAACGCAGTCACCATCGACAACCTTGATGTAGAGGCACGGATCGTAGCTCGAAACGCGAAATCCGATGGAGCGCACATACTCGTCGAAGGTCTCATTCCACACTCGAGAAGCTTGCTTGAGACCGTAGATCGCCTTGAGCAGTTCCACGCAGTCGTAGCCGTCATCAAGTTCCACACCTTCTGGAACACTGCAGAACACCTTCTCCTTCATCAAGCCGTACAGGAACGCCGTGACGACATCAAGTTGGTCGAGGGGCCAATTGAAGAACTTGGCCACAGCGATGATCGTTCGCAGCGTGACGTACTTGACCACCGGCGAAAACGTCTCGGTGTAGTCGATCCCATACTTCTGCACAAATCCTTTCGCGACGAGTCGAGCCTTGTACTTTTCGATGGATCCGTCGGCTTTACGCTTGATCTTGAACACCCACTTGGTTCCGACTGCGCGTTGGTTGTTCGGTAATTTAGCGCCACGAAACACTCCACGAAGTCGCATCGACTTGAGTTCTGCTCGGATCGCCTTGCGCCAGTGGACTTGGTCTTCGCCGCTCACAGCATCTTGGAACGTCTTCGGCTCGGCGCTGTCACTCGTCTCCACTGCATTCGCACTCGCACGCCAGTACATCGGCTGAGTCGAGTCATCATCATCATTGTCTTCAGATTTGGCTTCTTGATGGTCGGAGTCCGGAGCGCTTGCTTCTTCTAATCCAGCACTGCGACGCGGTCGACGAACATGTTCACGATCCTCGGCGTTAGGACGAGCCTTGCGTTTCCCCGCCTGCTTGAATTCACGCGTTCCATGGTCGTTCGAAATCTCGAGGTCTTCAAGGATATCCGCAGCATCTTCGACATCTTCATCATCATCAACAACATTGGCGTCGTCGAAGGTCGATTCGTCGAAAGTGACATCGCGAGAAATCACTACCTGGCCCGCCTCGATGTCATAAACGCGATACGCCTTCGAACGCTCTTCATAGCCCATGAAAATTCCTTAAATTCCTTCACGAGCCTTGGGGTCCCACTTGAGTCGCTTCTCCTTCGGCGTCAGGACGTAGGCCTTGCACCCGAAAACGCGCATGTGCTTCACGTTGGGCTTCCTCTTGTACACAATCTCAAATGGCGTCTTCCCTGGGACCTTGGGTGACGGCAGTCGATTCTTGATGTAAATTGCCGTCATCGCCGCTTCCGCCCAAAACGTCTTGTCCAAACGTGCGAAGTGAAGCATGCTGCGCCCGATAGTCACAATCGTCCGGTTGGCGCGTTCCGCAGTAGCATTCGTCTGATGCGCATATCGAACCGTCGGCTGGACTTCAATGCCATGATTGTCGTAAAAGGCCTTGAGCGAGTTGGTCGCGAACTCCTTGGCACCGTCATGACGCACGAACTTGACCCTGGCATCGAATTGGCGCTCCACTTTAGCGATGAACTTGCGCAGACAGTCTTCACTCTCCGACTTGGCGCGCAAACAGAATCCCGTCATGCAGCCGCTGGCTTCGTCAGTGATCAGCAGTAGATACTTGCTGCCACCAAGCGACTCTTTCTCCATGGGTCCACAAAGGTCGAAGTGCAGGAACTCGAATGGCTTGTACTTGGGCTTGTCCGGGTTACTCGGAAAGGGTTTTTGGACCATCTTCCCTTGCTGACACCCGCGGCATCCGCTTGAGTTCTTTGACGAGGTCGGCATTTTCGCGCCCGTCACCATGCCGCTCGAAACCATCTTCCGTAGCACGTCGTTCGGAGCATGACCC